>JADWQK010001445.1:0-121046 GCA_017933935.1 Sesamia nonagrioides | reverse complement strand
GCTGCCCCTCCCTTGGAAATCTATGAATCAGCAATCAGAACATGTATGAACTCCTCTGATTATTAAACGAAGTATAAACGAGGACTTATCTCTAACTTTTAAATAAACCACGCAGTAGACACTGACAAAATGTACGGTGTAATTGCCAAAAAACCGTAACCGACTACAGCGCACAAAGATTACTCACTCAAAAAATTTGACTTGCTCCCCCCCTAGGCCTGGCTTGCCCACCCCTAGGCCTGGCTTGCCCACCCCTAGGCCTAACTTGCCCACCCCTAGGCCTGGCTTGCCCTAGCCTCGTCTTGAATTATATCTTGTCTTCTTTTGTAACTTATCCTAACTAACCTAACTCCTTTCGTTTTCCGCGTATGGCCGATTAGGAGGGGTTTAATGTAAAGACATGATGTGGCCACTATGGCACTATGCTACAATATTTCAATGTTATTTATGAATTATTCACTGAATGCACTTTTTACTACATAAATCACAGCAGGCACGGCAGGCGTTGAATGCCACAGGATTGGCTTCGCCCCATTTGGGGACTGCCTGTAGTGCAAGATTC
Organism: Sesamia nonagrioides; assembly: GCA_017933935.1. Taxonomy (NCBI): domain Eukaryota; kingdom Metazoa; phylum Arthropoda; class Insecta; order Lepidoptera; family Noctuidae; genus Sesamia; species Sesamia nonagrioides. The sequence goes on along the minus strand of JADWQK010001445.1, from coordinate 120,484 downwards.
GTACGCTCTACCATAGCCCCTCTTTCGGATTTGATTGCTTCCTTACTAGCCCGAGCACCCACACACATACCCATACCACATATACATACCATAGATACCGGGCATCAGCAGCTCGTTTATATGTCGTCATTAGTCGACATGGCCTCCGATGAGCATCTGTCGACAACAACTCGGAAGGACCGTTCAGTCAGAAAATCTTTTACCCAGCCAGTCAGGCCAGGAGAAATGCCATACGCTGGAAGCTTAATTAAAAGGCCAGCGTGCCATACCCGGTCGAAGGCCCTCGAGACATCAAGGGAGACGGCAATCGTTTTCTCATTTTTCTCGAGGGCCTTGCCCCACGAGTGAGTGGCATATACTAGTAGGTCGCAAATTGACCGATTGCGGCGAAACCTGTACTATTGGTCACTGAGGAGTTACTTTAAAGGTATGCCAAGAGCCGCGAGTTCAATACACGCTTCATAATCTTGCAGTTTGGAGGTTATTGAAATCGGTCGACAGTTGGAAGAATCGGCACGACTTTTCTTTTTGGGCACGGGCTGCACGTTGGCAAGCTTCCAGGACTTTGGCACTATACCAGTCCTAAATAAAGGAAACAACTCGGGCGCACAAGCCTTGAGAATAATCGCTGGTATACCATCTGGTCCACTAGCCATATTCACGTCCAGATGACACAGTACTCTCAGAACCTTCTTGTTCCTAATGCGAACCTCGGGCATTGAGGCGAATTCAGTGAAGTAGAACTGATAGTATCCAGGCGCGAACTGTAAGCAAAGAGAGATGTAAAGAGACCTGCTTTCTCTCCCGCCGTATGAGCCAGAGTTCCATCAAGCTTAACCAGTGGAGGCAGTGCGATTCATCGATCTTGCCGTAAGATGAACGATCTCGCGCACGCGTAATTTGAATTAAATGGTGCGTGACTTTCTCTATTTGTATTTGTTTTTTATATATTTTACTAGAACCGAAAATACAGAATATCCCGGTTTTTGCGAAATGAATACCGGTATTAATTAGACCTAAATTTGGCCCGGAATTCCGGTATTTTCGAAATTCGGTATCCCGGTTTGCGACCCCTATTATTTACTAAATAAAAGAGCGTGATTTATGTAGTAAAAGTGCATTCAGTAAATAATTCATAAAGAACATTGAAATATCGCAGCATAGTGGCCTCATCATGACTTTGCCTCAAACCTCCCCCGTAGACGGTTCACGTGGCCGTCTTTTTCAACATGAGAAATTCATTACGTGACATTGGCTAAATGCACAAACCGTGAGAAACCAAACAAGAAACTCTTGATTACTTCAGAAAAAATCTTTACCTTTTACTTACTTGAAATTGACACACTACAAAAAAAAAACTATTAATCAGTGATTATCCAGTTTTTATTTTTTGTAGTAATATAACACAGTGATGGCGTAGTATAAAAATCATACAGTAGGCCTTCGATCTCGTGTAAAATGCCGACATCTTCTAGACAGTAACGCATCGGCCAGGGTTGTCACAAATCCATACTAATATTATAAATGCGAAAGTAACTCTGTCTGTCTGTCTGTCTGTCTGTCTGTCTGTCTGTCTGTCTATTACGCTTTCCCGCTTAAACCTCTCAACCGATTTTGATGAAATTTGGCACAGACAATCTTTAGACCCTGAGAAAGAACATAGGCTACCTTTTATCCCGGAAAAATTTGATGTTCCCGAGGGAAATCTAAAAAGCGCGATATAACCGAACTCCACGCGGGCGAAGCCGCGGGCGGAAAGCTAGTAAACAATATTTATGAAATTATTTATTTATTGCAGATCAACATCGATAGCTATATTATATTTAATTAATTTGCTATTTTTACTAAGGGAACAACTCGAGATAGACTTTTTTTTTTTTTTAAACTTAAGACTTAAGTTATTTAGATGGCATTTTCGTAACCAGCACCCCAATCCACCTCGGAATTGACACCCATATCATATTAATATACTGTTACGAATGGACCTTATGCCGATGGCATAAGGTTCAATATCGCGTGACATGCAATGCGTAACTTTTAAGCCCTATATTTCCAGATCCAGACATTTTAAAAGTGCAATATAAAAACGCATTGCTAGACTTAGGATGGCCTATCGTCGACATCGAAATTTCCAGAAACCCATTTCCGATAATTACCGTAGGTACTTAGTGAATGACCTCGAAGTTATGTGGTATTGTTATTACGTCTAGACGAATCTGGAATGTTCGATCAACTGACCTATACAATATGTAAAGAAAACCCTGTCCGATCCGTGAAGGTATTGTTAGGTATAGTTAACTGATTCTACTAATACCCACAAAGACAGGCTAACTTAAAAAAAAAATCCCCCTAAAAAAATAAATATTATTTCGCAAAAAGAGGTAACTTAAATACATGTGCGGTACGCAACCCCTTCCGCGGGCGGCGGGGGGCAGGGCACGCGGCACCCGTGACGGGGTCGCGTCGCTATTCGCTTATAATAATACCGGTGTTGTCACTTTTTTTTCAAATTACCAAATATCGGGGAAATTGGAATTAATTCCCGGGAAAAAAGGATTATTTCAAAATTCATTAGTATTGTTACTATGATGATTATGTAAAATTTTATATTATATTTGGTCATGTGTTTACCTAATCTTTATTATCCTCATGGGTCGGACAGGGTTTTCTTAACATATTGTATATAGCGCCGTGACGCCGCGCCGTCGCAGAGTCAGTCTGCATTCGACTAGCGATACAACAACAAGCGACAGATAAGAAGCGATAATTGAGAATACCTACTGCGACAACTGTAACGAGAACTTTGAGTACTACGTGAAGTATCATCTGTAGTGTTATTGTTTGTTTACGACACGGACCTCGTGGACGTACATTGAAGACTTCGGTGCAACGTCAGCGACAATCTACTTGTCATTGCCTACGATCGACTATACCTTCGTTGCCAATAAACTTCGCAACCCTTAACCGGCGTTTTAGTACCCCCAGCCCGTAACAATACATTTAAAATGGCGTCCGCCATCTTGGATTTCAAAAAGGGTGCCTTTTTCGTAACAAGCACCCCAATTATACTCAAAATTGACACTCATATGAAATTATAATAAAATGACGTCCGCCATTTTGGATGTCAAAAAGGATGGCTTTTCCGTAACAAGCACCCCAATTATAAAATTGACACTCATATCAAATTATAAAACAAACAAATAAAAAAACAAACACGCGTTAGCCCTTAATGATAGATACCGTGCTACGAACATCGTTTTGTTCGCAGCTCGGGTACCGCTTACCCGCGTCTCGTCCCTCACACCCCGCACGATTGCTCTGTCTAGACGTCTTCGTTGGACGACTGTATGATTTTTAGAGTGTGGTAATAGTCTGTAGTAAAAATAGTGTATAGTAATGTAATAATCACATGATTCACATGGGATCACATAATTTGAATACCTACCTACGATAATCTCAAGTCTTAGAATACCTACATAATTATGTAGGTACTATTATAACGCGCTTTTCTGTGATTATAGGCGAACTTAGATTACGCGGACCACTCCCCGCGTCAGAAGATTTATTCGGTTACTGCTTTTATAGAATTTTAATGTTTCCATCCACTTCTCACGACTTGGATTTCCGTAAAATAAAAATTCTTTGTTCTACAATATATATGACGCCATCAGACATGTTTGAAGGTGAGCGAAATCTTTGGTTTTCGCTCACCAATTCTTATAATTTTGTCAACATTCACAATCTTATTTCAGTCTCAAGATTTTGACATTTGGTTGTCACTGATATGGGACCAGGATAACAAAGGTTTTAAATTGAGAGAATAGACCTTCAGATTGATGATAATGAGGTTATGAGGCATAACTAGTTTCGGTTTAGACATTTGGGTTTCTTGCCTTGAAGCAGCACCGATAAAACCGTATACCTTATACCTAGCTATCCACCTGGGATTTGCGTTATATGTTCCTTAGCTAACTTAGGTACTCTATATTCGTTGTTATCTTATCACTACTATGGTCTGGTTTTCGGTGAAATACACGATCGCGATATCTCTTTCAGTGCAATATCACTTTCGAGGGACAAGGACATAATAAAATCCCCGTTTTGATTCTTCAATGCGTCTTACTTTCAATGTTTATATTGAAAAAAACATATACATATATATTGTATACCTACGTAAATATTGTTTTTTTTTTTTTCAAACTCTTTTACACAAGCCAACATATCAAGCTACTTTGCTCTATATCTGTCTTTCTGTGAAACATCAGGTTTAAGGTTGATTGGGAAAGTCACTTTCAGGTAGCTTGACCTGCTGGCGTCTGTACATTTTCAATAAAAAATGAATCCAAATTAAGGTACCTATCAATATCATACGCAGTAGCGCAACCACATAGTGCAATATTATAAAAAAGAAGCGAAACCTTGATAGGTACCTACATGATGACATACCAGTTAACTGTTAACCAGTAAACAATGTAGCCATAAAGCCAGTAGGCCCAGTAGCACGACCACATATCATCCCTACTCCGTACTCCCACATCCCATACCGACAGTCTATTGCATAAACTTATACTAATGGACATGCTGTACGAGTATAATCTGCAGTCATTTTTGTGGTCTGAAAAGAGTGACAGAGATGGCCTATGCTTTCAGTCTAGCACTACCTTTTCCTCATAGATGATTAATGATTTTGAGACAGAAAAAGATAGTCCTCTTTTTCTTTCGGAGTGCCACAATTCTTATTTCTAAGGCCTGTCCATTAGTATATGTCGATGCTAGGCATATTTTATATTAAAGCAGCATAAAAAAAGTTTTGGTCTATGGTACATACAATAGTACTTGATAAAAAAAAGAATAATTAATTATTTTAATAAAAAAATCTAATTCGTTAATGAACTTTCTTAAAAAAAAAAATAACTAGTCATTTATGCTCGAATACTAAAATATCAATGTTAATGCATATTTTCAGTTTTTTTTTCATACGTTCTGACATAATGTTCATGTTGTTTGTCGGACTCGGACAATGAACGGTGCATTGTGATGTGAAGAATCCGCGTAGCAAACCAAACCAAGCGACATTTTGATTATTATTCCATTGTATTGCCATGTCAGTCAATATTGTTTGTGTATTATAAATAATCGTGGAGACGGGTACTGTCGCGTAGTGATGCATTGTCAATAATGTTAGAGAAATAGAACGTTCCTACCCGATTCGTATACGTGGGCAATATTTCGCTTTTGAGTTTTCAGTTATGTATCACTGTTGGGACGCGTTGCTATTCTGAAAGTGGTACAGGTAGTGTTAGGAGGGCGTCTACTGTTTTTTTTTGTCGTGATTGTCGGGGTTTGTCAGCGGGATGGCTATTCCCGAACAGTTCTCGCTTCGATGGAACGATTTCCATTCGAATTTGTCACAATCGTTTCATGCGTTGCTGGAGGGTGAGGACCTGGTGGACGTGACCCTGGCAGCCGGTGGCCAGTATGTGCACGCTCATAAGCTGATTCTCTCTGTATGCAGCCCTTACTTTAAGGAACTTTTTAAGGTATGATTAATTAATTTTGCATCATTAAGCTTATCTACATCAAGACCTCATCATTACCTTCATTAAGATTACCAAAAAAATATCAATGTCATCAATCTTTATTTGCTAAAATACAACATTTTTCACAGTTTTTATCTACCCCCTCTATGTTAAAATGAGGAATCCTTAAGGTTTAGTACCTATCTACCTATGCCCATTGTTATGTTGTGTATACAAACACGATAGTTAAATGTACTTTGTGAGTCCAGTATGACAGCTAATGATATTGATTTTTAGTACTATAGGTAGATTAGGTATGTGTCTGCAATACTCTCCCCCACCCTTTGCCAAGGGACGCAGACAGAAGGGTTGATTTGTCTGTTACCTTTCCCTGCTCACCTCACCTCACCTCTGGGAGATAAAAGGGGAGGATGTCTATCATTATTATTACTTGCCCATTAGAAAAGCCCTCTTGATAGCCGTGCAAACTACACCTTGATTGTGATACAGCATATTTTTTTGGGCACTTTTCCCATTGAATTGGTAAGCTTTTTGATTATATCATAGAAATAAGTCTCTGTCTCATAGTTAATAGAATTAGAACATGTTTGCTAGAGGATTTTAATAAATGCTCTCATAAAATGTTTTATTATTTATGGAGGTAGTCCACATGAAGGCTCCATTCTATGCAGTCATGATATACATACATTACAATTATCTATAGATATACCATGAATGATATAAATATTAGTGAAAATAGATGGTCCATTATTAAAAATATTGATTTTTAGGCATTCCATTAAGGTGTGGTCTAGAGTGATATTGGGCATTAATAACTTATTATACTCTACAAGCTTCTACTAGGCATGAGCTTCTATAAACTACAGTGTCATATCATACTTCAAGACGGAAGGAGTCTAATGATGATATGATAGTGTGAGCATTCACTGTAATAATATTTCTCATATACTGCACTCAATGTCATCCAACCGTTCAAGAATACAAATTTTGCTCAAAACGTGCATTTAATGTGAAGAAATTCAATGAATCACTTCTATTATTGTTACAATGACCTTTGTTCCATATCTCTGTATTGGAACTTAAAACAAATAAAAGATACATATTGGCTGTTATAATAGCATTAATGTGGGTAGTACAATAGTTGTTTATTAAATAGTTGTAAAATTCTTACATCTGTACAATAACCAGAAATTACAGAATTGTTAGTGTTTACTAAAAAGGTATTTTTCTTACTGGAAGTTATTGATAGGTCTTTACTATTGTCTTGATCTAAGTAGATACAAGTACACTTTTCTATTAAAAAAAAAAAGAAAAAGTACAAATTACAACTTTTGCTCAAAACGGGCATTTAATGTGAAGGAATTCAATGAATCACTTCTGTTTTTGTTACAATGACATTTGTTCCATATCTCTGCATTGGATCAAAAAACAAATAAAAAATACATATCGGCTGTTATAATAGCATTAATGTGGGTAGTACAATAGTTGTTTATTAAATAGTTGTAAAATTCTTACATCTGTACAATAACCAGAAATTACAGAATTGTTAGTGTTTACTAAAAAGGTATTTGTCTTATTGGAAGTTATTGATGATAGGTCTTCACTATTGTCTGGATCTAAGTATAGATACAAGTACACTTTTTTTTTTTAAATAATTATAAACAAGTGCTTGACTGCAATCCCGCCTGATGGTAAACAGTGATGAGAGTGATGAGGTAAGCAGTGATGCAATCGCTGATGGTAAAGCGCACTAGTTTATTAAGCCTAGCTAGCCTAGCTTTTCTATTAAAAAAAAAAGAAAAATTGTCCCAACTAACAACTAAAGTGTGTCAGTGTTTTATTAAAACTGCTACTAATATTATAAGTTGCGTAAGTTTGAGAGAGAAGTTTGCAAGTGGATGGTATAGATAAATTTAGTATACAGATAACTAGAATTAATGGTATACTATAATATATCCCCACATTTCCATGATATTGAAACTTATGGGATGAAACAATGGGTAAATATAATGCTTTAAGTTAACAAAACCTCTTCAAACTATAAGTGGTGCAGTTGTTAGCTATTCACTTGCAATCGTTTGCACTCAGAATGCAATACATCATTCATATTATTTCTGTTACATCCAAGTAAATTATTTCCTTTTTATATTTCTCAATTATTCTGTGCATTATTTAGCAGGATGTGTATGTAAGGCCAGTTGTTATTGCTAGTGTTATCAGACAGTTATACTATGTATCTGAGAAAATAAAACAAGATAAAATAATATAAGTGAAAGTGCACTTTGTTGATGTACAAATACCTATCAATAGACTTGATTTTACAAACATAATAATCTGTAAGTCAACACTGTATGTATCATATTTATAGGTTTATTAAGGCCTGCAGCTGTAATATGCATTTGGTGCTCTCTCATAAGATTGTAGAATCAAGAGCAATGCCATTCATATGTACCATCTATCTGGCTGCAATCATGTTATCAGTGCTTGTTGCAGTTGTTATTAATATGACCTTGTCACCCAACATCATCATTCACTCAAGGTGTGTATGCGAACGTGTTGGTATTAATATGAAGTTTGTTGATATGAAAGCATATCTAGGTCCTCTGTAGGTTTCAAAACATTTGCTTTTTTGGCTTCATTAAACTTATCTATGACCTGAGAGAAATCATGGAAAACGAACTTCCAATTTTGTACACTACTTGACATGTCAAGTGATCACATGTTTAACTTTTTCCAACTATGTCGGAGTTTGATTTCAGTCCTACTGAATCCAGCTGAGCAATGGTAAATGATATAGCTCTGTTCACAGATGAACCCATGTGAACATCCCATAGTGATCTTGAAAGACGTCGCGCACCAAGAGTTGCGTCAGCTGCTGCAGTTTATGTACCGCGGAGAGGTGCACGTGCGTCGCCAGGAGCTATCAGGTTTCCTCCACACCGCTGAGCTGCTCCAGGTCAAGGGTCTCACCGGTGGACGGGAAGTTAGTACCTCTCTTTCTGTTGTAGGAAATAGCTGAAGCATACTTGGTGGATTCATATAGGTAATCATCTACATTCACTGATAGACAACACTCGCGCTAAACCGCTGGGTATAAACGCATGAATTTTTGTACCGAGGTCCTTATATGTATAGGAACGCGACCCTCAGTAAATAGACATACATATTATGTGATACTGAATCTCTGTGTGGAAACTCGTCATTATTGCTGATTGGAAAAAAAAAAATCTACACGGGCTGTTGAGCACTCAGTAGTTACAGGTTGCGATTTGTCATATGGAAAAGAAGTAGCAGGAAACTAGGTGCTTTATTTTGAAAATAATTGGTTTCTATAATGTACTTTTAACAAAGATTGGTACGTAAGTATATAAAAACAGTGTAGGGTAGTGAGACCACTCGACAACAATTAGGTGCTCAACTAAGTACAAACTTTCCACAGAATCAATACTGTGAAAATCGTAATCACCGTACTTTTAAATGCAGTGAACACTGAGGGATTATTTTTGCACACCTTCACAGGATGTTTAGCCGAAAAATGTTTACTCGTAACCAAACATTGGGATACAATTACATAACATAGGTACTTCCATGAATAACACATGTTAACAGTGAAATTATTACCTACAGCTATTTTATACATTTAATAGTGCCAGTAAACCTCAAGCTAACAGTTAGTCAGCGTTTTGCCGTTCAGCAATGATTCAAAATCAAAATCAGAATCAAAATTGTTCATTTCAAATTAACCATCAGTTGGTGCTTTTGAATAGTCAATGTCGGTCAGTCCAAGAAAAGTGAAGCTAAATTGCACGTTCCAAAGCGTAGATCTCTATGGAGAAGAACGTGCAAGAAACTCCATGGACTCCATGGATTTTCTAGAGAAGAGACAAACGAGTACTTGATTTTCACAAACTTCTCTCTCGCTATCCTCAGCGGAGCGAGTCTCCCACAGCCATGCCGGACGAGGTCCCGAATCCGGTGCCGCCACAGCAGGAGGCCGAGCCAGCCAACGACTGGACGCCAGCAGTGGAAGACACCACTTCTTCAGAGCCTCCGCCGGAGCCCGTCGATGCTGTTACCATCAAGGAAGAGGCCGCTAGGAGTCCGCTCAAGAGGTATGAGAGGGACTGATAGATGGTCCAACATATAGTTGTATTTTTAAGATTATTCTAAGTGTTCTGTTATTTAAACAAAAACCCAACGCAAATAACCCAATGATTGTTGTTGAACGGTTACTGACAATTAAAAAAAATAAAAACGTTAGGGACTTCCTATGAATTGTAACAGTACATTCAGATATATGCCGGTTCCCTACAGATTGCTTAAGAACACCCCGACCAAGAATAGCCACAACATAAAGAAGAAGCCCCGCCCCATTAAGGACAGTCCCACGCACCCCGAGAACACCGACTATGCTTACGACGGGTACGTACACTCACAGAACCCGATATTTTACTGTTACAGCGCCAGCTAACCCAAACACACTGTACGGTTCTATAGTTTTTTTTAAACATTACCTTTTTATGCTGCTGTAAATAAATGCGTTATTTATTAAAATATGAAAATACGCTTTTAGCACTTATATTTGCATGCTGCTGTAAATCTGCCGGCTTAGGCTTCGCAAACATATGCACAAAGCCGAAGTGGCAATAAGTTACCAACACACATTAGTCACTAGATTCCGATATAGGCAGCTCTAATTATTAGTTGTGTGTGACAATAAAGTTATCGACCGTATTTTGTACGGAGAGATTGCAATCCAAAGATCCCATCCTGGGGAAGGTTTTACTGAGGAGCTTTTTATAGCTCCTGAGGTAAGTAGTGTTCTTATATATAATATACAATATGTCAAGAAAACCCTGTCCGACCCGTAAGGATAATAAATGTTAGGTAAACACATGGCCAAATAAAATATTAAATTTTACATAATTATCATAGTAACAATACTAATGAATTTTGAAATAATCTTTTTTTGTCGCGAATTAATTCCAACTTCCCCAAAATTTGGTATTTTTTAAAAAGTGACAACACCATTTGTGACGGAGCGAATAGCGATGCGACCACGTGCCGCGTGCCCTGCCCCCCGTCACCCGCCGATGTACGCCTAACGTGTTGTCTACCGCACATGCATTAAGTTACCTCGCTTTTTCGAAATAATATTTATTTTTTTGGGGTTTTTTTTTTTAAGTTTAGACCGGTTTTGTAGGCATTATTATAAACAGTTATCGATACCTAACAATACCTTCACGGAACGGACAGGGTTTTCTTTACATATTGTATAAGAACACTACTACCTACAGCTATTATTGTGAATAATTCACATCATACAAAATAACACACGAAAAAATGATTCTACTAATATAATGTTATAAACGAATAATTTTGATGGAAAACTACAGTTTTGTTTGGTACAGAGATAGTTTATAGCCAGAATCAACACGTTGGATTTTTACTCAGATTTTCCTATGGCGTCAAAACTTAAATGGGTGATATCTTGGGTCGCATCTATATACCTATACTTGTATAAAATATCTGATACAAGAGTAATAAAATTCATGTGTGAGGTTTGTAACCAGTCTGCCGAAACGGTTTGACCGACTTTTATGAAAATATAGGTTTACGCCTGATCATGGTATTAATCAGTTTTTTTTTAATAATTTACAAAGCAAAACAACGTTTACCAGATCAGAAAGGAATTTGTAGGGCTTTCGCATAAATTCATGACAACATTGTGTCAAAAGCTTTTAGCAGTTTTTAGCAGAAAACACCTATATCTACCGCCAAGCAGTGAACGAATGGTTGCTTGTTTTGACAAGCAGGCGTTCCTTCAGCCTAGTAGAGGCAGTCTGAAAGACAGAAAAAAGAAATACATTTTTGTTTCTTTCAAATGGCAACACCACTGCGATGTTTCTAGTATTGCGAATGTACTAGCTGATGGTTACCAATAAGACTGCGTGAATGCCACCCAAAAGACAAAATAGGCACCAGCGATAACTTTACTAAGTATCATCTGCCTTTGCTCCAACGCGTTGCGGTCGGCTTCGTCTAATCAGATACTAATGATGAAGATAGATGAGCGGCAAGGGAGTAACTAGCTAGCGACTTTGTCTCGCCCAAGTAACATAGGTACAACAGATTACAGAGGCACACTTGATATAAAATCTCACACCTACAAAGGTCCAGCAAAGTAGCTGTTTTATCCATTTTGGTTTGTTTGATTGTACAGCGAAAGTGTTTGCAGGAATTCAATTATTTTTTATGATAAAAGATGGCCTACACTAAAATTAATAAAATCGAGTTAGTAAGCGATTCTAAACAAACTATCTACATTCATAATGTGAATTAGTTACACATTTTATATATCTGAACGTTGACTCTGCCGGCGAGAACTCGTTATTTACACTTTTCAGGCGACAAGAAATATCTAGGAAATAAATCGCTTGGTGGCCAGAAAACTAGACGCTATACCTATCTTTTCTAGTTTCTAGCCTTAAGCCGCTTTTCGCTGAAGGTCGTTTTGTCGGTGGGATTGGCGTCATAACCACGGGGTACTGTAGCTTTCATATACAACGTGTTTTTTATATTCCATAACCCTAAAGTTAAAAAAAACAAAAAAAGTACAATAATACAAAGAGTTCTAGAAAATGTACTCTAAGTTTCATTGAAAAATATGATAATTCAGTTTCATTTAATCCATTCATTCACATACATGACAGATCATATCTCTTGTAAGGGTCATTATTAATCGTGGTTGTCGAATTATTTTTAATGTAAAACGAATACTGAATATACAATATGTAAAGAAAACCCTGTCCGACCCATAAGGATAATAAAGGTTAGGTAAACACTTGACCAAATATAATATAAAATTTTACATAATCATCATAATAACAATACTAATGAATTTTGAAATAATCTTTTTTTCCCGGGATTTAATTCCAATTTCCCCGAAATTTGGTAATTTTTAAAAAAGTGACAACACCGGTATTATTATGAGCGAATAGCGACGCGACCACGTCACACTGTGCCGCGTGCCCTGCCCCCCGCCGCCTGCGGAAGGGTTGCGCACCGCACATTTATTAAGTTACCTCTTTTTGCGAAATCATATTTATTTTTTTAGGGGGATTTTTTTTGAGTTTAATCCGGCTTCGTATCCATTAGTAGAATCAGTTATCGATACCTAACAATACCTTCACGGATCGGACAGGGTTTTCTTTACATATTGTATAGGTATATAACTGAAACATGATTCAAAATGGCCAGTTGATTGTTTGATAAGGTCTTCATTTATATCTTAGAGAGATGGAATTAAAAAAAAAAAAACACTTTGTATAAGCATCGCTTCCGTACTTACTTTGCGCGTTGCTTCCAGCGAACCGCTGATTGACTTCGACAACGAGCTGTTCCACAGCGTGCTTGTGCTGCCCGAGTCTGCCAGGGAATCTGGTAAGTCACACCGGCTTTATGCTATACTTTATTGTAGGAAAAAGGCTAATTTTCGTCATTTAAAACGTCCAAAATAGATCTCTAACGGTTTAGGTAGTTCCAAAAGCACGTGACTTAGTTGATTAACTGAATGTAATACCAGTCACTTCAGATGTCATGTTGGGTTACAGTTGTACCCTTTAATTTAGCGAATTATTACGAAAAATCTTTAATATCGAAAAACCTGTATGAACAACCTCCATCTAACTACCTACCTTTCCCCAGCAGGATGGAATTGCAAGACGGGCGGCGTGAAGTGCCCTTCTTGCCATCGATTTTTTGCTAACCGCTACAACCTGAAGGTGCACATTCGCGACAAGCACGATACACGTGAGGGCACGCTGCAGTGCGATATCTGTCAGAAGCGTATGCGGAACCCGAGTTGTCTCCGCGTGCACATGTACCACCACCGCAAGCAGGCTGCCTACCTCGCTCAGGTCAGCTCGCAGGGAGGAGAGCAGATGAAGCATGTGTAAGTACAATAATACACCCTCACACACACCCCCACACCTTCGCACACCCTTATACACACTACACTAGTCCTCTCAGAACATTTTATTTTCTTTTTTGTTTTATGTCCTTTTCTAAATAGTTTATTTGTTCGTTTACCTATGCCATATAACGAACCAGTCGTATAATTTCAAAATGGCATGAATGTACCTAAATATAAAAAGAAAACATCCATCAAAGGGTCGGGCCCAGCATCTTTAACACAAGTTGTCTGGGCAACTTAGCAAGGGTGCTGGTGTCGCCACACTATTGTTTACATCCTTTTAACTGTATGTACTACATGTTTTAATGTATAACCCGCGCAGATAAAGAAAAGATCTGTTAATGGCGTCCGCTCGCATGCGTTCTCACTCGCTCTCTATCGCTGTCTATACTCACACAGTGAAGTAAGCGCTGCAAAAAAAATCATCGATCAGGAATTCAGGATTTGCTTGCCAAGCTACTTTGATGCAGTCCGAGTTATCGTTAATTTCGTTCCGCTAAAGTGTCTGTTATTTTGTTGTTCTTGTTGAGTTTGATTGTTCAAACGCAACAAAAACAACAATACAAACAAACACAACAACAAACAAGTAAAATGTCAAATTAACGTTGTAAATAACAACCGCCGCCATTTTCAGATCTTTTCCTTATCTGCGCGGGTTATACTGTAAAATTTGATGCAAATAAATAATTATTATTATTAACAATAATTACTGGTTTAAAAGTATCAAACAAAATTGTAAATCATACCTGGCCACGTTAGATTGTTACGCAGTCATTCTCCAAGGGAGAGGTTTCTGTAGCGTTACCTACAAACGTCACAATTAAACAACATGACATACTGATGTCACAAGGATTCTGTATCTCGCAAGTATTGTTTGCCGTGTAACTAGCTAACATACAATTTCCAAACGTCAGCCGTTGGGCAAGTGCCCGCTGGATTAAACACCCGTCTGGTCGGAGGATCCTCTCTTTTCTATGGGGGATGAGTGAACTTTACACAACCTGTTCCTCATGCCTCCACATTAGTAACACATTCACTAAGTTTTCCAATGAAATTTTAGAAATAACATTAGCTTGGAAATCATTGCCGAAAATAATGTTATAAAATTAAACTAAACTTAAAAAATTAAATTAAACATTATAACCACAAAATAGTGTTCAGTAGTTGTTTAGGCTAATTACCTTTTAAACACATTATTATATGGACTTTGATGTAACACATTTACCAAGTATTTTAGATTTTGTGATAAAATCCCAATTATTAAATGTAAGACTTTGAGGAAAATAAAAATTAGCATTTGGGGTATGCAAATAATGAAATTGTTAGTGGTACTTCCGTTTAAATTTCCATCACATACTTTTGGACCTGACAAATACACCCATCTTCTCATCTTTTAGTTTTTACTAAGAATATTGTTAAAACTTTTTTTTCTTTTTAATTTATTATAAACCAGCGCTTGACCGCAATCCCACCTGATGGTAAGCAGTGATGCGATCGTTGATGGTAAAGCGCGCTAGTTTATTAAGAGTCTATTCACTCTAGCCTTGAAGACACTCAAATTATAGTCCGACGGAAACACCGCCGCCGGCAAGTTGTTCCAGTCCCTTGATGTACGTGAAAACTTATAACTTTGAGATCTATTCACATATTTTCTAAGTCATCATTTCCTTTTGGCAATTGAACAATATTCTTTAGACTGTACGTTTTGTAAATATTATTGTAAAATAAATTATTTAAAAACTCTTACATGGGTATTTGTGGAACGTCAAAAGCTAAGGGCATGGAGACTTTTCTGTCTGGACTATATCGACGTTTTTACGGCTATCAAACCAGAAATATTTAAGTTTGTTCCGGTCCAAAAACTAATATAATTCTAGTGTAATATAATATGTTTTTGTAACTGTTCCAGTGTGCAGAACATGGTGGGAAGCAAGTGGCGCTCCGACTCTTCCGTGAGCAGCGGCGAGTACAAGGATGTAGATAGGTAAGTACACAGCGGTTGGAATGTAATACTTATTTATTATTAATCTATTTATTTCGAGCAACCAGACTTATAGTGTTAGTTACAATGTGCCTACAAACTATGTTAGTAATACATTTACAAACAATACAAAAGCAGCAGTGGTTCACATGCTGAACTGCTGAACATAATGAACTTTACAATATTTTTCAAAGAAAATTCAAGAAACTAACATAGCCCTTTCTTGGGCACATCTATATAGGCACATTCTACATTTTATTAATTGATAAAAATTGGTTTTGCAAGAAAATTGTTATGTTGTGTTATGGCTGTCCAGGAACTTTGTTAGGGTTCCGTACCAAGACTGCTATCTGTTTGTCTGTCACAAGGTTGTATTTCATGAACCGTGATAACTAGACATTTGAAATTACTACAAATGTGTTTGTGTTTTCTACTGTAAAAACTAATATTAAAAACTGATATAATGGTATGGAATTCATCGTGCGATTCTTACTTACTCTTTTTTTTAAACTAGCATTCACAAACCGCCGGACCCGGAACAACTATCTGTAGGCTATACAAATATTTGTTCCGTGCGGGAATCGAACCCGTGACACGCAGTTCAGCAATCGATCACTCAGCCACTGCACCAACCGTGTGGTCATTCAACAGTATTGTTACTAAGGGAATTATTACGACTTTATATGTCGGGAACATTCATTTGTTATTTTTTCAAATAATGGTCGGATCCGTTGTTTATTCAATGTGATTTTCAAACGGTTTACGTTACGATTTTCACGTGTAGGTCTTCCAAATTATTCGAATTGAGTTGGTGACAAGCACACAGCAATTGGCAAACGTAGCGTAGGACGCCCTTGGGCGAGATGGAGCGACGACATCAAAAAGGTGGCTGGTAGTGGCTGGCGGAGAACTGCTCAGGATCGAGCTTGTTGGCGTGCCATGAAGGAGGCCTATGTCCAGCAGTGGACGAGTAGAGGCTGATAATGATGATGATGACACAGCAATTGATCGTTCTGTTATTGTACCAATCGTGTTTTATCCATACTAATATTATAAATGCGAAAGTAACTCTGTCTGTCTGTTACGCTTTCCCGCTTAAACCTCCCAACCGATTTTGATGAAATTTGGCACAGACAATCTTTACACCCTGAAAAAGTGTCTGTTACGCTTTCCCACTTAAACCTCTCAACCGATTTTGATGAAATTTGGCACAGACAATCTTTAGACCCTGAAAAAGAACATAGGCTACCTTTTATCCCGGAAAAATTTGATGTTCCCGAGGGAAATCTAAAAAGCGCGATTTAACCGAAATCCACGCCGGCGAAGCCGCGGGCGGAAAGTTAGTAAATAATAAAAATAAGGATTATGAATAAATACTAATTAAATGTGACTGTTGACTTTTCATGTGATAAGAGAGTTTGTTCTCATGTCAATTATGTTGATTACAGTGTGTGGTAATGAAGGATACATATATTTTGGTGACTACACAGTTCTTGTATATTTTTATATTACTGTAAATGTATGTAAAAACTATATTAAAAATTGCTTTGCGTTGTCTTAGTAAGTAAGTAGAATAAAGATATTTGTTATACACATTCCCCCTTATTCATAAACGCTGCTTAAAGTTAACTAGTGATTAGCGATTCTTTAACTATACATTTTTGACCTTTTAACGTCACTTCACTTTAATCATCGTTTATGAATAAACCCCTTAAACTGCGGTGTCAAAGAATCGCTAATCACTAGTTAACTTTAAGCAGCGTTCATGAATAAGGGGGATCAATGGATGGTGTTGGTAAAGATTGAAAATGAAGTATAAAATTAAATAGATATGATGATTATAAGGAAGAATATTAAGACGAAAATGTAACAGGAAAATATTTGTGCTTTTTGTGTGGTTCTGGAATCAATAATTACCAACCCGTTCTGGGCTTACATGGTGGACTACCACACGGGGGATCTAAAATAAATATAAATAAAAAGCTTGCATTTTACAAAAAAAAAAAAAACATTTCAGTCAATCAAACGTTGTACTTACACACAAGATTGTGTCACAATTAAATTTACATTATGAAAAGTGTTCGAGCAAAAATGTTTTGCCGAGCAATTTCTATTACGAGGTGCATAAAAGAATGTTCCAGCTGTGGAAACGTTAGGCTAATTATGTTTGGAATATCAGCATGGTAATTGTGTAACGTAGTATCAGTAGCAATGGGTTTCATTTTGACAGTTCAACAACATTCATTGCATTCTTTACGTTGTTGAGCGGACACACTTTCAGAACATCTGAAGCAATGGTTTAGCAATTGACTTCAGAATGATTTCCATTGATAGTAATGGAGTGTTACGCAATTAGGTAGCTGGTTGAACACTTGCTGAGTTCAAGCTGTACAAGGATTGCAGTGCGACTTTGTAACCTAGATAATCTTGGTGAAATGAGTATAGGGTGAACATTCCAACTTATGCTAAGGAAATGGTGCTATTGAAGCCTCATTACGCATAATTTTTCTGACCCAATAATGTTAGAAATTATAATGCTAACGTATTGTAGTAGATTTCATATTAAAGGATCTGATGATGAGCGTCGTCTTCTTCGTTATACAATAGAATATAACACATGCTGAGCGTTCTTCATAATTTAGAAAATGTTCGTGTTCTTTGTATCTATACCAAAATAAAGCGCTGATTTTAGAGGAATTTGTGAAATTCAGCTAATTGATCCAGCTAGCGTTTGTAAGTTAAACCCCCTTTATTCATTAACGTTGCTTAAAGTTAATTAGTGATAAGCGAATATTTAACCAAACATTTTTGATATACGTATGTAATTTAATTTTAATCATCGTTTATGAATAAACACAGTAGTGTTTAAAGGGCGAATATCAAAAATGTTTGGTTAAATATTCGCAAAATACTAGTTAACTTTAAGCAACGTTTATGAATAGAGGGTGAATGTTTAATGTTATTTAAAGCCGAATAATATTTTATTTATTTATTTATTTATTCTTTCGCACGTGATATGTACAGAGGCGGACTTAATGCCTTAGGCATTCTCTAACAGTCAACCACAGGTGGTGAAGAGATAAGATGGTAGGTGCTTTAGCTTGAAAGAAAATTGTAAAGAATAGAAAAAGCCCTTAAAATTATTAAAAAATACCTAAATAAGCTAAATATACATACATACTATTACCAAAATATATACTTATAATATATACTCATATATAATAATATGAAGTATGTTACCAATTAATTTGATCTTAGACTGACTAAACTTTATTATATGAGTTAAAGTCATTTATTTATATAAATTAACGGCAAAATAGCTGAAGAGTTTGTTTGAACGCGCTAATCTTTGGAAGTACTGGTCCTATTTGAAAAAATATTTTTGCGTCGTATAGTCCATCAATCCAGCAAGGCTTTAGGCAATAGGAGCAGCCACTACGATCCGGACGAAGCGTTTCGCCTCCTCCTTTATACCGCGTACATCGAGGGACTGGAATAGTTTGCCAGCGGCGGTGTTTCCGTCGGACTACAATTTGAGTGTCTTCAAGGCTAGAGTGAATAGGCTCTAAATAAACTAGTGCGCTTTACCATCAACGATTGCGTCACTGCTTACCATCAGGCAGGATTGCGGTCAAGCGCTGGTTTATAATATGTAAAAAAAAAAAAACCAATGGGGAAGAAAACTGACAAATCTCGCCACTAGGGGCGCTGATATCGTTTGACCCAAATAAACTGTCAAAACCCATTGTAATATGTTAGAGTTTACGATGTTTATAAAAATGTTAAAAATATGCCGCGTTGTGTAGCAATTTGTTGCAATAATAATGGAAATCACTCTTTCCCTAAAGATATGCATTTCAATTTAGAACAGAATATATAGAAATAGATTTCAATAAAGATTATGTTGATATCTCTATTGCTTTCTGGAGGCGGTAAATCAATTTTTTCTCTTTAATTTCTTGTTCTTGAGGAACCTCGAAGTTAATTCCGGTCATACGATTCAAGTCTGGATACCTAATAATTTTAGGTTAATAGGGTTGAAACTTTCAAAATATGGCAATAATAAATACTAATATTTACTTAAATATAACTAAAGAAACTTTAAACCTAATACAAAATTAATGTAACTTAAAACACTAACAAGTCTGCATTCAGTTTAAAGTGTGGGCATTGTTATTTGCCTGGTAATTAGATCAGCTTTTCGTCCTTTTACTGAAGCTCCTCTAGACTTTTAACTCCTTTTTTAACTTGAAACAGTCCATGTACAATACATTGCTCTGCTTTACCTAAAAAACTCATCAAACACAAAAAAAAAAAAAAACTCAACATAAAACGTGATACGACTGATAGCTAATTGTTATGAGTCAAACGCCATCAGCGACATCTGCAAATAGCTTTGCGTTTTCTTCCCCATTTCAGGAACTACTGGACAGATTTTAAAAGGAGTTTTCGTTGGATAACCCATTACTCCAGAAAGGCTTTAGGCTATATAACACTACGCTGAGACTAATAGGAGCAGAGCATATGTAATAGTATTTAATTGTGAACTAAATTGTCCTTGCCATCACTGTGGTTAAAACACCAGCCTCTCTACCTACCTACCTTTATAATATTGAATTTCATTTTGTGAACTCACTTTACGGTAATTCCTTTGACATTTATTTTAACCCATACAGGGTGTATCTGATATCGTAACGCAAACTTCGCGAAAAGGTTAGACCGCATGCCACTAATGTAATTATGATAGTCATTTATGTCGTTAATGAACGATACAGAATACACAGTGTTTAAAAAATGTGTCGGCTCGGCTTTTAAACATTGCAAGCGTGCCGCCGTGCGAGTTTGTAGGTATGACGTTGATCCCTGATGTGAACTCTATTAAATCAGCTGATAAGATCGTTTTTTGGGTTTTGTTTTCATTGCGCTTTTTTATGTAATTAGCGAATAATTTAATTTTGACTTTAAAATCTTATTGGGTTATAAAAGTACTCGTATAGCAATTGTGAATGGTCTGAAGTGAAAAAAAAACTACATTTATTTTTTTTAATCATGAAATGCCGACGAAAAATTCCTCCACTGGGGGGCCAGTGGATCATGTACTGGATCCATGGTACTCGTTTGTGCGTCGATGTTAGATACACCCTTTATACGTACCAGAAATAGGTATAAAATATTAGGTACCTAATTAATATATAATATTTATATTAGATAATGAATGAATTCTAAATCAGGTAAATAATTAATATTTCATTTTTTATCTTACATATCTATACTAATATATAAAGCTGAAAAGTTTGTTTGTTTGTTTGAACGCGCTAATCTCAGGCACTACTGGTCCGATTTGAAAAATTCTATTTGCATTGGATAGCCCATTAATCCAGGAAGGCTTTAGGCTATATAACATCACGCTGTGACCAATAGGATCGGGGCATATAAAATAAACGCGGTTGAAACCGCGTGGCCGGAGCGGAGCATAACCTAACTCCACGCGAATGAAGTCGCTGGCGGCCGCTAGTTATTTCCAAATATAGATTTAGTTTGCGTACTTTAAAGTCATTTTTCGCTAATTCCAGGGCTTATATTTAGATGAGCAAATATCCTTACGGTATTTAAGCAGAGCTAAAGAAAGATGTGCAAATAATACATCAAATCCGTGCAGTGCGTTTTGCGCGAAAGGGTAACAAACATACACCCATACAAACAAACTTTCACTTTACTCTTTCACGCAAAAACTACTGCACAGATTTTGATGAAAGTTGGCACATAGGATACTTTTTATAAAGACATTCCCGCGATATCCAAACCGCGGTATTTTAATAATAACGCCAAACTCGAATGTTCGTAAATCGTAGAACAAAATTACAATAGCGAATGATATTGCTATACATTATGCGACATGACGAATGGTTTCACTAAACGCGCTTTGTGTTAAATTGCCATGCGGCTCTGCAATTTGCAGTGAATAGCTAATGCATTGATGCACCGTGAGTAAGCTGCGCAAATAATGATATGTATAATGAAATATGCAAAGCTAAAGGAATGAAAACATAATCAATGTAAACCTGCTTGCTGCTGCACGCGATTGTACTTTATAACTATTTCTATAATTTGGTTCGAAACGACAAATGCGTATTTTGTCCCATCATTTGTGTTTATGTTAATATGGTAATAACTTAATATTCTACTAATACAGTGTAAAGTGGGTAAGTGGTGTCTCAAAAGTCCGCGGCTTATTTGCTTTCAAGCTTTTAAAATAGGTTTCAAAATGACATTTGCCTATTTAGACATTTTTTTTTTCTCAATAAATGTATTGAGGCACGGTAAGGGATTTTTGTGCCATGAATATGTCTAGTATACTATGACAAATAAAATTAACATTTTAACGACAACGATGCCGCGGTATCCTCAGGCATGCCGGGACGTCATCATTGAAATTTCAATTCTATAGTCATACTTATAAGTTATATTTGTATTCATCGAATAAAACTACCTCGCCCGTCTTATGACAGGTCGAGATTCATTTGCATATTTTATATTGTTAATTGTCATTAGTAGACGATTCTCAGATAGATGGCCAACGCCCACTCATCCAAATTACACTGTATTATATTAACCTGAATTATTGTAATAACCTGTTACTAATATGATGATAGCGTAAACGGACAACCTTTCGCAGTGCGCTCCCGTTAGATTTATGGCACATCGAGTGGTAGAAATAATTAGTAACATAGCTTTAAATGCTATACAAAACCGAATCTTTCCGATATGCCATGTTAACGGTCGGGCACTGTGCGTTTAATGATGTGATAATTAAGAACTGTGTGGTCACCCTACCTCCTTTATACGTTACTACAGTTGAATGTTTTAAAGTTACCATTTAGCTTAGCTTATGTTATGTACATATGGTAGTCACTGGTATCCATAAATGAGGTGATTGTATCCGTCATTGAAATCTTTTATTAAGCTACTAGTATCACTGATCACTTTTACACGTCATATTTTTTTAAATTTAATGTAGCCGGCATTTCCTAACTGACTACCTCTGAGAAGAAAAGCTGAAACAAACTCTGTGATCATAGTCTTTTTTCAAGTCCAGACATTAAAAATGAAAATGTTTACAATAAAAATGTGTTTGCTTTGTACATATCAAATCAATTTACGTGAAAAATTCTAACCCAATTCGTGGAAAACCATTAGGCAATGGAATTAGTTTAATTATGGGTTAATATAATCAATAGGACAAGCGTATGCGACGCACGCGACACCGTAGTACAGAATTAGTTATTGCTGAAATTCACAACTTGGTCGTTATCATCATCGACCTTATAGTCAATGTTGGACATGACTTCTACAATCCCACGCCACTGAGCTTGATTCTCGGTAACTCTCATCCAACTGGTACCAGCCATCCAACGAAGATCGTCCAAGCATCCTAGCTTACTTTTACAGATTTGGGGGCCTTCTCTGAAGAATGATACTCTATGGCCAACTCGTTGTCAGTTCAGCTTGCTTATTCCGTTAGCTATGGTTATAACTTTGGGGTTGTCTGTTAGATCACCCTTTGTTCGGATTTGCTAGCTGAACAAAGCTATCTATAAGCACTATGGTCGAATTACATTAAATTTTCCATAATTTTTACCGCAAAATTATATATGTAATGAGCTGACGTGTTTTTGATGTGTTTGTTTAGTGCATGTTTTGCCTTCTGTACATAAAAGGGTGAAAACGCAGAACCCTATTACTAAGAGTCTACTTTGGGTCTGGCATCTGACTGTATCTAATAAACCGTGACAGATAGACAATTAATGTTCTCACAAATGATGTATTTTTGTTGTAAAAACAAATACTAAAAGTGTATTATGATACCAAACTAGCTACATCCATCCATTCCATCCATTTCCATCTCGTGGGAGTATTCGGGAGCCCAATTTCATCCAAATCAGTCATCGACATTCATACTCAAAACTTTCTTCACAACATGTTCCCCCTCGGTAACACATGTCCATACCATGACAACCAAACTCTACATAACTATGTACTCAATTCTAATAGTATCTAATACCTATTCGCGTAAGAATAGGTAGTGGATCTGATTTCGATACCTACCATATAAAGCGCCTGGCATTACTATGTGCAATAGGAATGTTTCCAGGGTAAAAAAATATTTATTCTATCTAGTCTGTCATTGAGATTATAGAAAAATATTGGATACGTATATTTTGTTTTATCAAATCAATAAAAATTGACAAATGTAAAAGGCATCAAAGATCAGCGAGTGGTGGCTGGTGACGTCACTGGGCGCAAAAGTAGCGTGCAGTGAGGTCACACGAGTTTTCAACGCGCTGTGTCGTTTTCATTTTTTTGGTTAAGTATATGAAAAAAGAAAAATAACTGTCTAGTATTTTTTTGAAAACTGACTGACGGACTAATTAGTTTTTTTTATTAAATACCTATTACCATTAGTAGTGATGGAATACATCGTGAGTAAACCGATATGATCTAAGAATAAAAGTGTGAGAATATGTGACATGTACCAATCCACACCGTGCTCGCGTGTGGTCAGTGTAGTGTGTCCCACTTTCTTTGACTTGAGTACCATCAGTGGAGGCACTGTAAGTTAATTATGTATGTAATGTGTTATCTGAGATACACCGCTGTGCCTGTGAGCGTAATAAACTACTTACGTATTCAGTAAAGACCCTCTTGTGGACTACATCATTCATCGAGACAAGCATGTAAATTATCTCAATTATTTATTTATATATTACAGCTTGGAATACTTACAGCTAAAAATACAAATAAAAAGGACCTGATAGTTGACAGAAAACCACGTACAAGCCTTCGCGTTTAGACTTATAACAACATTTGTGTCTTTAACATGTTTGAAGTAGGTACTTCAAACATGTTAATTACACATTTTTTATATTTTACACAATTTTTATAGCAATTTCCAATTACTACATTATATATTTTATAGTTAAAACTATTAAATAACCAATGGTTTTGGCAATTGAAGAGTTAGAGATTGTGTTGTTCAAATATTTTATTACATTCATATAATTTGCTTTAACTTAGAGGCTTATCATAATACCTGCTATTATAAATGTGAAAGTGAGTTTGTTTGTTTGTCCCGCTTTCACGCTGTAACTACTGAACCGATTGTTTTGAAATTTTGTAGACGTAAAGTTTTCTCGGTGGTAGGCCATAACATCGGCTGCCGGCGGAAGTTACCACCCACCAGACAAAGTCTTGCCGCCAAGCGATTCGTCGTGTTCCGGCATGATGTCTGGTAAAGCCGTACGGAGGACGGGTCTGAGCAGTTGTGTTGCGATGAGTGGCGGGTACGATGCGCCAAATGTTGTTGTCTCGGGAATTTGGTCGTGGAGAGTCTCCAGATCAATCTCCCTCTAGCGCAGCATCGTTTGGTCGTGTTGGTCTTGGGTTTAACATTGCATCACCTCGTTCAACTGCCGTCATCCTTCCTATTCCTAAGTTTTTTAAGTGAATAGGCTTAATAAACTAGTGCGCTTTACACTCAACGATTGCATTACTGCTTACCATCAGGCGGGATTGCAGTCAAGCACTAGTTTATAATTATTAAAAAAAAAAAAAAAAGTTAGAAGGCCGGATTAAATAATAGGGTACTTTTTATCCCGGAAAAATTTGATATTCCCGAGGGAAATCTAATAAGCGCGATATAACCGAATCATAATAATATTATAAATAAAGTGTCAATATTATGAATGGGAAAGTGAGTTTGTTTGTTTGTCCCGCTTTCACGCCGTAACTACTGAACCGATTGCTTTGAAATTTTTTAGACGTAAAGTTAGAAGTCCGGATTAAATAATAGGGTACTTTTTATCTCGGAAAAAAATTATATTCCCGAAAGAAATTCAAAAAGCGCTATATAACCGAACTCAATTTTCAACTAAATTGCTGTGAGTAAAGTTGCTTAGTAGTTAAAGTTATATACGAACATAATATAAAAGGGCTAATGTAGATGCGTGGCACAATGAATGATGTAGGTTTTTTTAAAAATATTATTTGTTTGTGTAATGCTTTGCTTTCCTGAAAAATATTATTTAGAAAAGCGACCTCTATCCTAACAATATTGCAATTAACTGTCGATCGGTCGATTAGGAAACTACTACTTATAGAACACATTCATAGGTCGCACTACTATGCGACCTATGAGCAGGGGCGTGCACAGAGATTTTGTGGAGGGTATGCACTACCCAAATATCTGTGCTTATACAAGTGCCACTAGATGTTCGTATGGCAACCGCGACCAACGGCTTAACGTGCTTTCAGAGGCACGACCAGACCAGTGCAAATATTCATATTCATGCATACAAATATTTGCACTGCGCGAGGATCGAACCCGCGCCTCCTTGCGCAGCGGCCGCGTTCGCTACCGCTACGCCATGGAGGCTGTCAAAATACAATGAAATGTTATTATTAACGCAACTGTAAATAAGTAATAATTTATTTCTCAAAAAACTGAAAAAAATATTTTACTATCTATGTATAAATTACATCAACGCGCCTATCTTTTTTAAATAACTCTATAAAAATTAAATATGTGATCATTTTAAAATCGCTAAAAGTTCTTTTTCAATAGAAATATAGACAAATCTGGGAGTCTACTTTAACCCTATGTATTTCATAAATATACGTGATGCGCTACTCATTGGAATCATAACTATTAAATTTTGCTAATTTGTAAACTTCAGGAAAATTATTACAATATAAAGTATAATAGTATTGAAATTCATAGCAAGTAGGTTGAAAAACTTAAGGTCTTTTAAGTTTTTATAACAACGAATTGTCAATACCGCGTTTTAAAATAATATAGGTACCTACACGGGAAACAAAATAATAACGTTAACGTTGAAAAATTCACCGTTTTAAATTTATCTAAATATACATCAACAGTACAGATCTTTCTTAAAACAATCAATATATTTATGTTACCAAATACACCAATAACCAAACAACATAAGCTGATAAAATAAAAAGGTATTTTCACAAACAACAATTGTGCTAGTTTTGTCAACTTCTTGATTCGGCCGCGTAAAATGAAGCACTGCTTATCTGGGCTTATAAACCGAATGAAATTACAAGACAACACACGGAAAGTTTACACATACAATCAAATAATTTTATTCACACACGCGAATCAGAGTCACGTCAGAGAAGCACATTTCGTTTCTGCTTACGGCCGCCACGCGAATGTGGCGCGATCGTCGCGACAAACAGAGTTACGCGGGCCGCATTGTAATATGTGTTAGTAGTTTGCACTAGCCCCAATAGATGGCAGTGTTATCAATAACTGATTAAAGAAGTCAAGTTTGTAGTATATAAATTATTTTATTGTACTATATTATAAATTATTATATATATTTTTTTTTAAATTATTAGGGTATGCAGTGCTTATCTGCCTCTATGGAACGCACGCGCCTGCCTATGAGGCTATGAATGGTCAATAGCCTATGATGCTATTTTCATTAAACAGAAATAATTGTTAGCACTGTAATATTTGTCAAAGTTATAAAAGTGATGTTGTAAAAGCAGAGATGTTTTGTCTTTCTGTTTGGTTATTAAACACACAATTTAAGGTTTTTATTACAAATAAAAACATTATTGACCTAGATGAACTGGATTAAAATCTATTATTATGGTTGTGCTGAAAGGCTAACGCAAAAATATGGCAGGAACATCCATAAATTGACATTTATTTTATTTATGTTTTATAACGGATATACTATCATTACAGGGCAGTAGCTAACGCGGCAGTTAGAAACTTAAACTAATATACTAGGCCACATTTTTTTTTTTTGGGGACAAAGCCCGCCACACTTTTCTCATCCACTGCAACTCTTGAAAGCCAGAATCAACAGTGGAGACCGCCAGAAAAATGCCGAGCAATGAAGCTCGATGAGTCCCGAAGAAACGATTCAACTGTCTTGGGTCTCGCAACGAAATTAATCAGAAAAGAATAGCGGAGGAGTAAGAAAAAATATTTTTTTCCACTTCCCTCTATAACAAGCAGGAGACAGAACAGAACTAAGCCAATCGGCACAAAGGGGCATTATTGCAACTGAGAGAAGCCCAGATTGCCAAGCACCATGGAATAAAATTTGATTAAGTTAATGGGTCCTAAGTAGGTATGTGCTGTTACAATTGATTCCAATAATAGGTATGGCAAAAGCGCCTGAACGCACGGAAATTAGTTCTAGTTTCTACAAGGTCCGTATAATAAACAACTCCGGATGTAACTTGTACACTATCCAACATAATATTGCGTTCATTCTGCCAAAGAATACACTCCCACAAGATGTGATGTGCGGACTGTTCAAATTCACAGTTGATGTAGAACATTGATACAAAGGCGAAGGAACAAGTTTAAAAGAATACAGTTTCTAGTCAGGCCATACAGTCTAGGCCATATACCGATTTATAAAAAAAATAAAATAAACGTTAAACACACAACAGCGTTAAAAGAAGCATGTTTGCGCAATTCGTACCTTTAGGAATGATGGTTTCAAGATAATGAGACAAAAGTATAATGAACAATTAATTCGGTTCCATGTTTTTGTGATTTTCTGTGTGTTTTTGATTTTTCTTTCCATCGACTTTCAAATTACAAAGACGCTAAGAAGTTTTCACTTGAAGAATGCAAAACATAGCGTGACATAAATAAATATATAATACTAGAGGCCGTCTGCGACTTCGTTTGCGTGGAGTTAATTATTTAAACATTTTATTTTAACTTTAAACATTTTATTTTAACCCCAAAAGAGTTATTTTAAAATTGTAGCATCTTATAAGATGTTAATCGAAATTAAGTGATCTCAAGGACAATTAAATACTATTAATTTATTTGGATAAGTATTCATATTTGGTTTTTTAATATGCTCCGCCCTTATTAGTCGCAGCGTGATGTTATGTAGCCTAAAGCCTTCCTGAATTAATGGGCTATCCAACGCAAAAATATTTTTTCAAATCTGACTAGTAGTTCATGAGACTAGCGCGTTTAAAGAAACAAACAAACAAACACTTCAGCTTTATATAAATAAATATAGTAATTATGTTAACATTGCTGGTTGGTAGAGGAGAGGCCCGGGGTTCGCGAGTCCAAGATTTGTATGCGCCATCCTCTTCAATAAGCTCACAGACGGTCATTTCATTGTTACTTATTCATAACAGTTGATCATGTTAATGGTGGTATTACACTTAGTTTAATACAATCCAATATTTTATTATAAACTCCCGATTCACATCCAGTAGTCTTTTGAGCCGGTGAAGTATTGTATATGTAATGATTTTCTCGGTGGTAGGCCATAACATCGGCTGCCGGCGGAAGTTACCACCCACCAGACAAAGTCTTGCCGCCAAGCGATTCGTCGTGTTCATGAAGTCTGGTGAAGCCGTACAGAGGACGGGTCTGAGCAGTTGTGTTGCGATGTGTGGCGGGTACGATGCGCCAAATGTTGTTGTCTCGGGAATTTGGTCGTGGAGAGTCTCCAGATCAATCTCCCCTCTAGCGCAGCATCGTTTGGTCGTGTTGGTCTTGGGTTTAACATTGCATCACCTCGCTCAACTGCCGTCATCCTTCCTATTCCTAAGTTTTTTAAGTGAATAGGCTTAATAAACGAGTGCGCTTTGCGCTCAACGATTGCATCACTGCTTGCCATCGGGCGGGATTGCGGTCAAGCACTAATTTATAATTATTAAGAAAAAAAATAAAAAAAAATGTGATGCCTTCGCTCAAACAACACGTGTTTTTAAAACTCCCACTGATAACTGAATTTAAAGGTCGTTAATAGTATGAATAGCTTGGGACCACTGCGAGCACTCAACACAAAAACACACTTGCTGAATGTATAACTTCCTATTTACATGCTTTTTATTAGCTTCACTTGTATGTTTGCTTGCTTGCTTGCTTGTTTGTTTGTCCGTTTCTAACTCTTTGGACTACGAGTGAGCGGCTCATAACTGTAAAATGTCCCACCGTTTTCAATACGTTCGTTCGTTAGTTTTTTTTTTTTTAAAGAATGTCGAACCAAAAAGTTGAAAATAAATATAGTTTAAAAAACTAAAAAAAATAGCTTTTAAAAATATCAAACTAAAAAGTTAAAAATAATTTAAAAAAAAGCGTGAGGCGCTTAATATACAAAAATTATAGCACAAAGCGCCGCGCGCTTTTTTTACTTTTTATTTTGCTATTTAACTTTTTAGTTTGATATTTTTTAAAAGCATGTTTTTTCATGGAGCAATTTAAAAAATAAAAAGAATAATAGGAGAAATAAAGTCACCCTCCCCCAGTTCCATCGGGGTAAACGAATTGATCCAAGTAGCTGTCGCTAAGGCTCGGATTTTGATATAATACGTCGGATAATTATGTTAGAAACATATTTAAATAATTTACGTATTTGTTCACAGCTTCTCTCCAGGCTCGAATCCGGAATCGAATAAGGCGTTCCTCGCACAAATCGGACAAAACGAAGCTATGAGACCTATGAGAGTGTAAGTATTTATTTATTTATCAGTTTACAACTGTCCTTCCAGGTCTTACCCTTATACGACAGTGCAGTTATCCACTATAAATATAACTAACAATATTTAATAAAACTCTTGCGAGTTCACTCAAAGAACACGAAAATATGTCCAGCCTATAATGGATTTCGTTCACCATACGAATTGCACGGGTGAGGGGTACTTTCGCCAGTAGGTTGGTTCTGGCCACAGGCACGTTTAGCAGTTGCGGGCGTCGCCGCCTCCACACGTACCGGTCCGCCACTTGAAGCTCTAGCTGACGTAGCACTCCTGGGTTATTTGCTACACCACGTACATACCAAGCCATACATATCATGTGCCATACCAAGTCAAACAGTGTGGGGTACATCAACGGGTAGAACGGATACACTCCATATAGTTTAAAATATACAAGCCTTGTAAACTTGTTCTGTCCCCGTTCCAACATAATGGTAAATCATACATAATCCCCCTTATTCATAAACGCTGCCTAAAGGCTGCTAGAAAGAAAGAAAGAAAGAAAGAAGAAAGAAAATACATTTATTTAGCACAGACTTGACACACAATACAATACATCTAGCATCGGGTAACAACAATAACACATCGGATAGCAACAAAAAAAAAATAATAATAATAATAAAAAAACATAAACAAAAAAGCCAAATAAGTAATAAAATAAAAAAAACAAATAAAAAGTAAAAATAAAAAGAAACCCTAAGACCCTTGTGTAAAAAATAACAGCGAAGTGTGCCTCGTGGCTGCACCAAAAAGGTCCAGTTCAGCAATGATTCTTTATCCATACATTTTTGACCTTTTAACGTCACTTAACTTTAATCATCCTTTATCTTTATGAATAAACACCACAGTGTTTAAGGGGTTTATTCATAAACGACGATTAAAGTTAAGTTACGTGCAAACGTCTAAAATGTTTATTTAAACAATCGCTAATCACTAGTTAATTTTGAGCAGCGTTTATGAATAAGGGGTAATCAAGGAATTTGTACCTAAACAGTAATGTGAACTTGCATAATTCTCTTATTTAAAAGAAGACTCTATCGCAAGTGCAATAAGGTCGATCAGAAATAAAACCTTATTTGAAGAGAAAACGGTCCGAGGGAGAAAGCGTCCCAGAAGCCCTCTGTCTCTTTCTAAGTGTTACCCGTATTTATTTTACATAATTTTGTTTGAAATCAGCAATTTCAATTAGAAAAGGATGGTGACAAGGGTGTCTTTATTGGCTGCAATAGTGAATCATACCCTGGATGCGGAATATCATTCTTTAAGTAAGTTTTTTGCGGTAATCATATACAAGTTATTTTGTTTGTATGTAGGGTGACCATAAATTTCGGAATAAATAATAAATGTACACTTAGTCATTCGTCATAGTGGTTTTTATTAGATATTTACAATGAAATTAAATTCTGTTTTCTTGTAGATATTTTATTTATTTAAATGTAAAATAGTAAAGCAGTATATCAAGCTACTACAATCTATCAGATTTCCTTATTAGATTTTCAACTTTATTCCTAAATTGTTAAGGTTCAAGATTGATTGACCTGCTGTCGTCCGTAATCATCAATATATTTTAGAATAATAAAATTAAAAACTTCGCATCCATACTATCTAAATATTCATAAAAAAAACCCAGGTTCAATAAAGTAATAAAAAATATTTTGCGTACATTCCTTATAAATTCCATTATAATAGTCAGCCTACACAACAAGGACAGAGGACTACTATGAAGCTATCTCCCTCGGACCGCGTTTTGATCAATAGTGCACATTCCAGTTTAGGTACAAATTCCTTGGGGGGAAAGTGATTAGTTATTTGTCAGTAATCTTGTAGCTCAAGTTGTAAGCTTAACTCTACGAACAATACCAAACAGTAACAGACATTTGAAGAGGTCGGATGTATTTCACAAACGGCCAGATAGTAATTAAATTCGATTTGAAAAAAAAACAAAAAAACAAAAAAATTAAATGACCTTTCATAGATTTTGATGGATTGTAGGTACTTCATGATTTTGATGGATTATGTGAATATGACAAAGAAAGGAGGTGATTATAAGATGACGAGTAATACGTATGTAGATAATAGGAATAGAGTCTACACCCACCTTTATCTCAATGAGAACAGGCACTATTGAATTGGCAAGTGTCAATTTTGATATCGTTATTGGGATATTGTTGTACACCCGACTTACCTCAGGGTCAGGGGCCCAGACTCATTATATCAATTACATGATTTTCCCATCGAAAATCATGTAATTCATATTTTTGTTGACGACTCAAAATCACGTACGAATTATTTTTAGGGTTCCTTTGCCAAATGACAAAAAACAGAACCCTTATAGATTAGTCATGTCTGTCTGTCCGTCTGTCCGTCCGTATGTCACAGCCATTTTTCCCGAAACTATGAGCTGTTGAAACTTGGTAGGTAGATGAATTCTGTGAACCGCATTAAGATTTTAATGCAAAAATAATAAAAAAAAAAAAAAATTGGGGGCTCCCCATACTTAGAACTAAAACTCCAAGAAATTTTTTGTCTATGGATAGGTCTTCAAAAATAATATCGAGGTTTCTAAAACACTTTTCTAAACCGAATAGTTTGCGTGACAGACGCTTCCAAAGTGCAAAAAGTTGGTCCCCCCCACCCCCTTTAACTTCTAAAATAAGAAAACAAAAATCTAAAAAGAAAACATATTATGTACATTACTATAAAAACTACCAACGAAAATCATTTTGAACGAGAGCTAGTAAGTAGTTTTTTAATACCTCGTAAATCGTAAACCGCTTATTACCGCGTACTCTTTCATACAAATAACTTAAATCCTTTAATTTCATAAATCAATACGAACCCTCCCCCCCGCCCCGCCCCGCCCTATCGGAACCCTTTGTGCGGGAGTTCGACACGCACTTGGTCGGTTTTTTTTTTAAGAAACGCGATTACATAAAAAGCATTGTAGGTATCCTCGTGAAACGTGCAACATAGCCTTTGAATTTTTTGAACACACTCAATTAGCCTTTGAATTTTTTGAACACACTCAATTAGTGAATTTATTCCGGTTTAATCAATTTAAAGTAAACTATACTGGCTAATAACGGAGATAAGGACAGGACACTCCATCGTACTCTTCACAGCGCTTTGGTCAACTGTTTCCCGCTTTAGAGACTTCACACTTTTCAGCTCTGTTTAGCTTTTTCCATAGGAAATAATGACTTTGTATTGGAGCGTAGTCGGTGTTAAAGCTGAACGGATGCGTACGCATTCCGTACAAAATCGTTTTTGTTATGGACAAAAGCTGAAGAGAGCTGAACAAGTGTGAGAAGTCACCTGGCCCACTCAACTGATCAATGACGCTTTTGTTAGTGGCTTTATCTGTGTCTGTACCCCTTTGTTTTAGTGTTTCAAAATTATTTTAATGCGAGCTATATATTGAAACTGGTGCTGTCATATTATTACATGCTTTTTATTAGCTTCACTTGTATGTTTGTTTGCTTGCTTGTTTGTTTGTTTGTCCGTCTCTTAACTCTTTGGACTACGCGTGAGCGGCTCATTACTGTAAAATGTCCCACCGTTTTCAATACGTTCGTTCGTTCGTTTTTTTTAAGGAATATCTAACTAAAAAGTTGAAGATAAAAAGCGTGAGGCGCTTTGTGCCATAATTTTTGTATATTAAGCGCCTCACGCTTTTTTAACAATTATTTTAAACTATTTAGTTGGATTTTCTTTAAAAGAATGCGTTTTTAGTTTTTAAATCATATTTTTTTTTTAAATAAATTTTACAATAACATCACAAACATTACCCCGCTGCGTCAAACCGTCTATGATTACCCATTCGGCACAATACAATCACGTTTATGCATTGTGATAACACGGAAATTTATGCATTGTGATAACACGGAAATTTATGCATTGTGATAACACGGAAATTTTCGTTCACGATACTGTTGCCTTAATGAACATGCATTGTCATGTTCTATATGTGTCAAGATAAAATCCTCCTTTTCCTTTATCAATGTGTTTGTGTGTATAGTTATGTTGCATGACGTCTGATCCATACTAAGATTATAAATGCAAAGTATCTCTGTCTGTCTGTCTGTCCGGCTTTCACACCAAAACTACTGAACCGATTGTAATGAAATTTGGTACACAGATAGTCTAGAGCCTGAGAAAGGACATAGGCTATAAAATATCCCGCTATGACCAATGGGAGCAGAGCAGGAACAAAAAATGTTCCGGAAACGGGAGCAAACGCAGACGTCAGACGTACATATTGCCCCCAGTATTTTAACAGGCGCTTATTTTATAACAACTGAGCTCTTTCGGTTCGAAGCTTACGCGGGTAAAACCGCGGGGCACAGCTAGTATTTTTATAAATTAGTCACTCCCAACACGATTCTATTGTTATTGTGCTAAAAGTTCGTAATCTGCTAAAATAATGACCAAACGATGATCGGTCAGTCGTCTCATAATGGAATGGTGATAGAATGACATTATATAAAATCCGTTAGTAGAAATAATTTTCTATATAAAAACTACTACTCAATTTGAACATTTTATTAATATGGAGTGTCAGTGATTGACTACTTAAAAATCATAATGACGCCATATTGTTAGTAGATTACGGAACTTGTCAAAATCTATCATAGTGTTAGAATGATCGCTCACTGATCGATCATTCTGACACTATTTTAATAGCAGACTAAGGCTCCTGAAATTCATGACAACGATAAACATTTCAGCTTTGCATCATCTACTCCTGAGGCGAAGTCGGCCCCCGACGCGAACAGCTTCCCGAACACGCCCGAGCCGGCCAAGCTCGTGACCGAGCCCGTCGTGCCCAAGACCGAGGCCGATTCCGAGGCAGCATGATGTCCACCCAACCGGCCCTCCTTCACCTACGACTACGTGGCTCCCGATGAACTTTACTCAATCTTCGCAGAACAATCGTACTGGACTGGCAACCTTATCTTCAAAGTGGAATTAAAGGATGTTCGAAGTCCATGATGCTAAACAGGACATGAGGTATATGTGTCCACTTCCACTTACATATTCGACGTACATTTTAGTGGACCGGACGTATTATGAACGCATTTTCGTAACTTGAGATTAGGAGTGTAATCAATGAGTTGTATACTCTGCATTTTTACTTATTGTTAGTATTAACTGTACCTTGAAATGTAATGTGGCTCCCCTCGATGTGTTGCCGTCGACGAGCCCTCTCCAGTTGAAACGGACGACTGTGGGCAAGTTATTAATGTTTACAATTTTTATATCGTCGTATTAGAGTTGTGAAAATCAACATTTTTTTATGATTTATTACATCGGTAATCGGGGAACCTTCGGCATAATCGACCTCTTGTTTTAATTATACACTTTTTATAATATTATATTAAACATTCCAATACACAAATTCCAAAGACTGAAACAGTGATTAGAACTTGCATATTATTTAGTATTCCAAAAGCGCAGGATGATAATAATCTAATACGTGCACTTACTGTGCGTGTATTCGTTTGGAATCTCATTTACTCTGCAATGTTGCTTAGATTTAAGACTGCGTTCGATGCCATTCTTCTTATAATATCGTCTATACTATATTCCCTACTCTTAACTTTAACTCATAAGTATTACTTAAGGATTTATTAGATTCTGCACTTCTACAAGTATGTAAATGGGATCTATATGTAGCCTAGGTTAGTAACTATATATCAAGTTAACAGAATCACATCCTGCGCTTTTATTAAAACGAGATTAATCAATGTAGCTTGTATACTATCGCCCATTCTTTTATTGCATAAAAGTTGCTCAAAACTGATTTGTTGATTCTGGATTTTAAGTAAAAGAATGGACCATAGATGATTTTTCATAATAAAAATAGTCCAAGTACAAGTTATTTTAGGCAGCTAGACCGAACCGATTAGATTATATGAACAAATAAACGTTGCCATTCCGCGTCGAAGTGTACAAACAAATGATGACAAGTTGGTACCCACCAGGATGAGGTATCACCGTATAAAGCATAACCTTACAGTACAAAATACGTTATCGTATATTAATCATCTATGTATGCTTTACTTAGACTTTAAGTTAATTTTTTTAAGTCCTTATTAAGTCCCGTAGATGTGAACAATTTTATACGTACAATATAGTTTTAGCGATGTATAAATTTTTTTTTATTCTATACAAGGGTTGTTTAGGTTTATTAAGATTATAAAAATTATACCTCAATATTATTTCAAGCGACTGTTTATGTAAGATATGCTATCTCCACTTTGGTTCACGGTAGGAAATATAACAGCTCTCGTTCCACGAACGGGTTGTGATTGTAACCCAGGATACGTCATTACTGTATCACACGCGACTGCGAGACAACAAAGACATGCCGATTGATTCAGTTAATGACAGAACCAGCCCGTGTCTTACTCATAATTTCATCAGCGCCCATATAGCTGTCAAACAAAATTGACTTTTTATTTTGATTCCTTAAGTCTTGCCAATGGAAATGTGCCAATGGCAATGGAAATGTAGGTATTTTATAAGCGGTACGTTGTCACATCATCAGCCTACAGTAGTCCACTGGCGGACTTAGGCCTCTACTATTGTACGCCATTTAACTCGATTTTCTGCAAATTTCATCCAGCTTGCACCAGTTATCAAAATCAAAATAAACCTATGCTTGAACGATGTTGACTGCACCGCCATTGACAAAAATCGGTCGTGGGTTATTGGGTTCTTTAAAAATGTAACTTGGGTTTTTGGTGCCACTAACAGTATCTGACAGTTTATAAAGTTGTCTTGTTTAATTTTTTTATTATATTTTGAAAGATCACATGGTCAGTAAAAACATTACTCTTATAATACCCATCCAACTGTTAGCATGCTTCGAGGGCTACGTAGATACGCGTTAATAATATAAATAATCTTGTCTTTGTTGTCGCACAGTCGGAATCGATAGATTTTTAATATTTTTTAGTAAATTCGAAGTAAAAATTTTGCAAACTGTCATAAAAGAAACTTATGTGACGGACTGATAATTGTTAGAATTACAATATAACGTGGTACTGATCTTGTTCAGAACGAGAGGACGTGTGACTCGTGGAGTCGGTGGTAACAAATCACATTCCAATATAATTATGATAAGGTATTAAATTTTCGTCAAATTGTGACCGAAAAATATCGCACGGGTTTTGATAATGTCGTTTTTGTAACTGTGTGGTTACTCGTGTTAACGTTTTTCTGGTCAGGCTTTAAAGCGTGTATAGCTTTAACGTTTTAACAATCGTCCCATCGTAATGAAGTCGTATTGTAGTCATTAGCTCTCTTATTATGCCGAGGTGAACCTTGGACGCGGAGAGGTTTAGCGGACGGAGCGCGCCGCATTCTATGTATATTTTGTACGAGCGCACTCGCCTCCGCGACACTTTAAAAAGAAAATGTATAAAAAAATCAAGTACGTCCAATAATCGGTGTATTTTTACAAAGGTTTGGGTATCTAACCATTAATTATAAGGGGTAATGTCACTAACACTACGAGATGAACAAAAATCTCTTTACATTCCACTAGATATTAATATGCATAATCTTACGAAAAGAATCTTTTTGCTAACTTTATAATAATATTATATTTATAAATAAGTAACGTAGCGATTTTAAGATTATAAAAGAGATTATTAAGAATTATGAGTTAAGGCATTCCATAGTAAAGATAGCTCTTGTAGATGTTTAGCATTTATATTGATAATTATATGATGTGTTTTTACCAAATTATTTTTATACCAATGCTATTTACATTATAGTATATGTCGAGTGTGTAGGGCGTGTGTCGTCAGCCACATGCCCACAGCACCATCACTTATTGAAGACAGCTCGTGGGACAGGCATTGGCGACATTGTTCCGAATAGCTCTTATGAACCATACTTTATAACATACGTGTCATTAACTACATATTACACGTCACGTTACTTGCTGATATCACGATTTTCTGTAATTCTGTAGCTTGCCGCAGACGGTGCTATTTCTCATAGGAGAATTTCGAGATAGGATTGAAGAAACCTTTCAGTATCGTTTGAAATTGTCAGTTAACGAAGCTGTGCCCTTTACGTTACACGTTGTTGAATGCATTAATGATAGTTGATGTTAAAGAATGGCCGGGAACTGACCCGACGGCTACCTGGTGGAGCTGAACAGTGCGCCAGTGCCTCTAGAACGAAGCCTGCCGAGCCTGCTCAAGTTTGTTTATCACTCGATGAAAGCGCTCAGAATATATTTTACTCTATTCTATTTAATACTCAGTATAATGTGTTGCCAAATAGATGTACTCTCATTAGTATGTTATCAAGTCAGATGCGAGGTAGCCTCAACGATGTTGTAAAGTTTTAATGTTCTCACTAAATGTCGCGTGTGGGAATTTAATGTTACTGTATTTGATGCTCCGCTAGTCGTGTAACGGCGAACTAATTGGCAAGTATATGAATAGGAACCTGCCCCCTAATCGGCGAACATATTTTTGTCAAATGATTGCGACTAGTTGGCATCAATTGGAATCGTTCGGACCACCCATTGGTCCGTTCAGTCCAAACGATCCCAACTAGTCGCAATCATTTATCAAAAATGTGTTCGCCGATTAGGGAGCTGGCTATTGAGGAGTAGAAGTAGAAATCATGTGATGGACACATTTAAACCCATTTGTGGATGTATTTGCACCGAGGCGGCCTCAGAAATAAAATCGATTAATAAATAATCTACAGTTTACAGTTTATAGGTTAGATCGCGAGTGTCGCACATTTATCAAGTAACTCTTATATTGATGTGTCAGTATAACGATTGCCGTATATGTTAACATATCTAACCCATATTCTAAGATTTCTACGTTGTGCTCAAATATTCAATGAAACTACAGATCTATGTATCCATGACAAAACTCTAGATTTTAAGAAAGTTTAGTCAATTTTGAATTTCAAGTCTAATATCGAATTACGGCGAAAACTTATTTGGGTTTGATTCAAAACTGTGCTTTTTTTCTCTTCTTATTAATTTCTTTCTTCTCTAAACAGTTTTCTACAAGCTTGTGTAGAAGTGAAGTGACACACACATGTAGTGTCTGAAGAGTTCCAAAAGCTGACGGTATAAACGAGGAATCTGTAAATTAATAAAACCCTGTTGCAAAAAAGCCCATGTATTGGAGGTAGTTAGTATTACGTGCTGGCCGCGTCACTTGTGTTGTGCAGGAATATGAACCTGGAATTCAAAGTTGACTAAAATCGAGAAGTAGTTCGTTGACAACGACCACTCAGCCATACAACACGGTTTAGGCAACTAATCAATCGTATTAATATCGAACTGTCCGTCTTAACATTTATATTTAAGTATTTTTAACGAAGCAAAATAACCAATAGAATGATACACTTAGAATAGACGTAATCTTTTAAAGTCTTCTCGATTGTATACTGTCTCTATGTAAGACACCATTTATACATTCCACTAGTTATGATATATTTCTTATAATTATATGAAAAGTAATTTTTCGCCTATTTATGTATCTATATGTGTATATTTCGGAACTAAATATTTATGGTATGTATTTGGACAATAAATTGTCCAAAAATTGGCCAGTATTTTTTGAGACTAGGATTTAAAAATGTTCATGTGACGAAATCTCTGCAATATAATGAAGGCAGCAGTTTTAGTTGTTATTCGATGGCAGCAGTGATCGTGACAAAAGTCTGACTTATGTCTGTGTAGAGATAGGAGTTCGTGAATATAAAGTACAGTGATATAAATGTATTCGTCCTATAGAGATCGAATCTCGGTTAAAGGCTGCTATTAAAAAGTTTGACTGCAAAATTATGAAGAATCCTTGTCTCAATATATTTATAATGGAATACGATTTCGATGCGAAACATTTTGATTTTAAACGTAAAGTAGCGTCAGTATAATATCTACACTGTATTTTAGCAATTGCAGCTGCATTGCGCAAGTAGAATTTTACGATAATCTAACATATAAAAATCGATTTTCCATTTTCGAATTAAATTGAACAAAATTGCTCAATACATTTTTAAACTTATATTTATCAACATAAGTCTTATCGAATTTATAACGTACACGTATCGAATTTATGAACGGTATATATATCTTA
Source organism: Sesamia nonagrioides (assembly GCA_017933935.1). Taxonomy (NCBI): domain Eukaryota; kingdom Metazoa; phylum Arthropoda; class Insecta; order Lepidoptera; family Noctuidae; genus Sesamia; species Sesamia nonagrioides. Next base: position 80,305 of record JADWQK010001445.1, on the reverse strand, counting down.
TAATCTTAGTACGAGGTAACAGGCCGGAACCATGTCGAATTATTAGCCCTTCTCAGTAATCGTTTGCTAAATGAGAATCTCAAGTTTGTAGTTAAAAAAACTTTTGTATTATAAGTTTGTATCGTTAAATCTCGTATTTTAAACAATTTCAATATTTCCATCAAAGGGCTTAATATTTCTTTAAAATCGAATATGTTCAGTATAACTCTAAATGAAATCAGATGATTAGTCGACACAAAAAGCAATGCTACCCTTTTAAAAAACATCTTATTTTGTACAACGAAGATGATTTTGATTTGATTCGATGAATTCTCTTAAGCTCTCTAAGTTGTGATGATATTTATTAGTTAAGTTAAATTTTCAGCTCGGTCGATGATTTTAACCTTATATATGATATGTGTGCAATGTGAAATAATTTATTTGTGTATGTGTCCAACTTGTAGTTTCTGCGGGCCTCAGAAGCTCGATTTACAAAATTCTCTGCATCTTTTAAGATGGAATTTTTTATTTTCATAATTGTCGGTGGATTCAAGACATCACTGATATTGGTATTTTCACTTAGTAACGGAATAGTGTCGGCTTCCTACCTGGTTGCCCAAAAATGTCTCGTATAATAAGACTTAGTTTAGTACTCTAAGTGCGTCCACCATGGTAAATTCGAAAATGGTCACTTTTTCTCAAAAATACATCTCTTCTCAAAAATTAACGAAAAAGATTTTGGGCGTTTTGTATTTTTTTTATTGCGACGAGCATTTTTATGTATATTTATAGTAATGTCGACGTGACATAATAATATGTGCTCTGTTTATACTCAAATACCTTTTTTATTTTTATATTTTAGCTTTACTAAGGTAATAAATTATAATTTTGTATGAATATTGTTTCATTTAAAGTATTTTACCTCCTGTTTTATCTTATGAAAACCATCATTTTGCGACTTACATTATTTTCTAGTTTACTTCTTCTATTGTGGTCACTAACTTTTGTCTTAGAAAACTGAAATCAGTCGGTGCCTGAGTAATTTGACGTATTTTTAGTCGCAATGTTTTAATCAGGATATCTACAGGAAACATATAAATATATACGGACAAATCACACAGATTGAGTTAGCCCTAAAGTAAGTTCGAGACTTATGTTATGGGATACTAACTCAACGATACTATATTTATAATAGATACTTATATAGGTAAACATCCAAGACCCAGGCCAATCGGGAAAAGATCGTTTTCCATCATGACCTGGCCGGGGATCGAACCCGGGGCCTCCACGTCGCAGGCAGGCGTGTTGACTAATAGGTACCACATACTATACATACTACCATACTATAGATACTAATACCACATCTAGTTTCTAACAACCAAGAAATAGTTTAGTAGGAGTTTTTAGAAACCAGACGAAGTCAGCCTTGCATAAATTATTAACTAGCGCTTGACCGCAATCCCGCCACCAGTGCACTGCATAAGCAGTGACGCAATCGTTAAAGGTAAAGCGCACTAGTTTATTAAGAGCCTATTCACTCTTGCCTTGAAGACACTCAAATTGTAGTCCGACAGAAACACCGCCGCTGGCAAATTGTTTCAGTCCCTCGATGTACGCGGTATAAAGGAGGAGACAAAACGCTTCGTCCGGATCGTAGTGGTGTTGTTAACACCACAAAGTAAGAGTGGAAACTCGCCGTACGACGGGTTGTCCGATGGTTGAACGGAGATGAGGGAACTAAATCATGCAATTCCCTCGCACACTCCACAAAATGCATCCTATAGAACACTGAAAGGCTGGCTACTCTACGCCTGTGCTCTAGGCTTTGGAGACCATCTCGAGTTAAGTCAGGGTCAATTAGCCTCTTCGCACGCCTCTCCACCGAATCCAAAGTGGCCAGGTGACACTTAGCAGCATCAGCCCAAATGTGGCTGCAGTACTCCACACACGAACGGACCTGTGCTTTGTACAACATTAGAAGCTGCCCCGGTGTGAAGATTATGCATGTTTTAGCGGCATTTTGTGGTTTTTGTAACTTTATATTACATATTTCCGAAATTATGTCATCAATACTGTTAAAGGGAAATCATATCCACCATATAAAATATAATTTATATTGATAAGGATATGTACCTATTAAAAAATATTACTTTCATCAAAACTTAAATAAAGTCGGAAAATACTTTTAAAAATTTATAAGAGCTACTAAAGGATAAAATATAAAAGATTTAAGGCAGAGCCGATGTTCATAGATTAGCGTTACCATGGGTACAGCTGTTTAGGCAGCGCAAACAAATACCTAATCCTATGTTAACAGCTAGACAAACTTGCGATAACTTAGCTAGCATGCAAGATATAACTTATACGCTCAGAACATACATAGGTAAGTACATACGAATAAAAAAATAAATTTTAACTCATATGTTACTACGAATGTACGCTTTTAGGATTGTTTCCTATGCTTATGCTACATGATAATGCATCTTAACAAATTTTATGATTCTAGGTCAACGGAAAGTACCTACCGGTTTTGATTTCCCTCATAGGGGAGTCAAATATGAGGTACTAGCTGTGCCCCGCGGTTTCACCCGCGTAACCTTCTAGCCGAATGAGCTCAGTTGATATAAAATAAGCGCCTGTTAAAATAATGGGTGCAATATGTAGTACATCCGCGTTTGCTCCCGTTTCGGCATCATTTTTTGTTCCTGCTCTGCTCCTATTAGTCATAGTGGGATGTTTTATAGCCTATGTCCTATCTCAGGCTCTAGACTATCTGTGTACCAAATTTCATTACAATCGGTTCAGTAGTTTTGGCGTGAAAGCCGGACAGACAGACAGACAGACAGACAGACAGCGATACTTTCGCATTTATAATATTAGTATGGATATATGGAACATAAACGACTTTGAAGCCTGAAGAGTTATTCCCGTATTTCATTAATTTCAGTTTGAAAACTTCACGCGTTTCTGAAAGAAAGTGTCGTACCAGACGGACAACGAAGTGATCCTATATGGGTGCTGTTTTGTTCTGTTCGAGGCACGGTAGGTACAGTCAGAAGCAAAAATATGTATACATTGCCAAGGCTCCAAAAATATGTAAACATCTTCGACTTTAAGACGAAGTGCTCAACTTGAAGAGCATAAAATTGTAGCCACCGGTTCACATCATAAATATGTATACCTACGCTCATTGCTTCATTAATTTATGAACCAACGTGTGAATACATGCTATTGATGGAAGCGTGCATACATAGTATTATTCCTTCCGTGGTGGGCATAATTTAATGAAGCAATGAGCGTATACATATTTATGATGTGAACCGGTGGCTACAATTTTATGCTCTTCAAGTTGAGCACTTCGTCTTAAATTCGAAGATGTTTACATATGTTTGGAGCCTTGGCAATGTATACATATTTTTGCTTCTGACTGTACCCTGAAAATGCTTGCATAACAACTATTGTGTTAAGCAAACACAATTTTTTGAACAATTCCTTTTAAACGTCTTACGTACATTTATTTGTAGGTCCATGAACTAGTTCTTCAACGATATGTGAAGCGCTGGGCAACAGATAGTAAGAAATACGTCGAAGAGATAATATAATATCTTTATAATAATAAAAAACCGCACTGGGGCATCAGCAGTTTTTCACATGACTAAGTCAACTGTATTTTTCAAAATAAAATAATTTTATTGTTATTCAAAATTTAAAATTAAAACTCAAGTTCTTAGCCACCACATGGACCCCCTGGTCCTGGGATACTCCATCAGCCCCTCGGTGGGCCCGATGGCGGAGACCACGGGGCACTTGTTGTACAGGTAGCGGTAGCACGTTGCGCGCACGTGTGCCGCCGTGATACGGTCCACGGCCTGCAGCTGGTTATACACAGTCGGGCAGCAGCCGTGGTACAGTGTCCACCGCCCCACGTCCATGCATTTACCCAAAAGAGTATCCGTTTCTGCCAAAATCTTCGTTTTCAGATAATGCTTGGCTCTATCGACCTCCGTGTCCACGACGCAAACGCACAAGTACATAAACTCGTCTTGTATCAACATCATCATATCGTCTAGGTGCATTACATCGCTCACAAAATGCACTCCAAAGAGTCCGCAGTCTTTGTATGTAATATTGAAAGCTTCGTAAGAGGCGCATAAGCCGCGGCATGTGGCTTCGCGGGCTACCCGCACGGGGTGCGATACCCCGCCGGGTTGTGATCGGTCCCAGCCGCCGATTACGAACCTCGCCACTTCCATCACGAGCCTGTCGTCGTCAGTAAATGACGGCCCTTCCACTGCCACCATGACGTGCGCGGTGGGCATGGAGTCGTCTCGATATTTGACTTCGGAGCCCGTGTACCTATAGGCTTCCATGTCTAAGTACTTTAGCGTTTCCAGGTTGCTCAGATGGGAGACGGCGAGCGACGTCATTTGCTCGTGTGTGATGGCGCCAGTCGCCGCTAGCACTGTGCGACACGGGTCGAAGCATTTAGACAGGTACCTGCAGATGTTGGTGTCCGTGAAGTTGTACAGGTTGGCGGAGGGACCCATCACAGTCTGTGCGAGGGGAGTGCCCTGAAACGCACTGGCATGCAAGTAGTCAACCACCACCTCACCGGGATCTTTGTCGTGTTCTAGCATTTCCGTATAGACGACACCTTTCTGATACTCCATATCGCTCGCGTCTAAGGCGTTGTTAAACACGCAGTCAATGAGTATATCGGTGGCAAGCGGGACATCCGCGCACAGGCACTCTACGTGGTAAACCACTAGCTCGCGTGTCACACAGGAATTGAACTCGGTGCCTAGATATGCCATTTCTGCCTCGAGGCGGTTACTGTCCCGACCTTTGGTTTTTTTAAATGCCATATGCTCAAAAAAATGAGAAATTCCATTCTCCGTGCTGGCCTCGTATCGAGAACCGGCGTCAATGAAGAGTCCGATGCACGCGGTGCAGCCCTCACTCTCCTCCGTGGCGATCGTTAAGCCGTTGAACATCTTGGAGTATCGAGTGGTCGGCAGGTTTTGGAGGTAATTAACATAACTTTGTGGGTTGCAGACATGTCTGGTATAACACTTTAAGGGTTTAAATTGTCTTTTCAGAAGGCTGGTTGTTCTGAGCATTCTTAAACAATGAAAGTGAACAATATTTGTAATGCAAAAACGTGCAATGTCAATGAGATGGGTGGAGTTTTTTATGTTGACGTGTCATTGTCATAATATGACCATAGTTACCCTATAGTATAATGTACTCTGTGCCATACTCGAAGCGGAAACTCTAAGATGTCTTTTATCTGGAAACGTTTAGAGTTATTCGGTGAACAAACAAAAGTGTCATCTTACACGATACGGTTGACGGGAAAGACACTTGTAGCAGGAACAGCGAAATCTAAAATGTCTACTTTTAGGAAAATATATTCTGAGTTTTGAATCCAATGACTAATTACATTTGCCACATATATTACTTACATCAATAAGTCATCATCATCATCATTATTTCAGCCGAGAGACGTCCACTGCTGGACATAGGCCTTCCCCAAGGTTCTTAACGACGATCAGTCCTGCGCCTCCCGCGTTCAGCGGTTTCCCGCGACCTTCACCAGGTCGTCGGTCCACCTTGTCGGGGGCGCCCACGCTACGTCTTCCGGTGCGTGGTCGCCACTCGAGAACCCGTCGGCCCCATCGGGCATCGGACCTACGGGCAATGTGTCCAGCCCACTGCCACTTTAGTGTTGCAATTCTTCGTGCTATGTCGGTTACTCTCGTTCTTCTGCGGATCTCCTCATTCCTCATTCGATCGCACAGTGAAACCCCAAGCATAGCCCTCTCCATTGCCCTTTGAGTGACTTTGAGCCTTCTTATAAGCCCATTGTTAGCGACCACGTCTCAATTCCATAAGTCATCACTGGCAACACACACTGGTCGAAGACTTTCGTCTTGAGACACTGCGGTATTTCGGACGAGAAGATTTTACGTAGCTTCGCGAAAGCAGCCCAGCTGAAGTTGGACCTTCCTAACTGGATAGTTTGTCCCAGGTACACGTAACTGTCAACAACTTCGAGAACAGATTCTCCAATCTTTATAGGAGTCGGTACTACATGCGCATTATACATGACTAAGTACCATCAATAAGTACCTATAATATCAATAAGTACCTTATATGTATTATAACAGTTTAAAGAATCTACTATGTATTTAGAGAATTTACCTTACATAGCAACATTCAGATCTTTCAGCTTTAAAATAATTATAAATGTTGTAAGTAAAATAATATTGCGACATATTCGGCATAAATGTAAAGAATTTGAGTTCATGGAAAAATACTGTAATTCCTACACAATAGAGTTCAGTTTCAGTTACTTCTTACATCAAAATGTTTTAAAAAGTTTTCAATAGTTAGTCACTCTGAAATAGAGTTTAACTTGAAATAATACTTTGAAACGAAATTTGAAAGTAGATATCCCTAGGTTGCATGCTTGGTTGTTTTCTCGGTGGTAGGCCATAACATCGGCTGCCGGCAGAAGTTACCACCCACCAGACAAAGTCTTGCCGCCAAGCGATTCGTCGTGTTCCGGCATGATGTCTGGTGAAGCCGTACGGCGGACGGGTCTGAGCAGTTGTGTTGCGATGTGTGCCGAGTACGATGCGTCAAATGTTGTTATGTCGGGAGTTTGGTCGTTGAGGGTGTCCACATCAATCTACCTCTGGCGCAGCATCGTTGGTCGTGTTGTTGGGTTTAACATTGCACCACCTCACTCAACTGCCTTCTTCCTTCCTATTCATTAAGATTTTTTAAGTGAATGGGCTTAATAAACTCGCGCGCTTTACCATCAACGATTGCATCACTGCTTACCATCAGGCGGGATTGCAGTTAAGCGCTAGTTAATAATTATAAAATAAAAATAAAATAAATTGGTTTTCTTCCTCCTTTGTCTGCTTGTGCACAGAGCAGCAACGAAACCGTAGTCCGGTAGGGTGATTGCGTATTACACTATCAGACGCAGAAGCCAAAAGCATGAACGATTTTTTTTTTATATAAATAATAAACTAGTGCTTGACCGCAATCCTGCCTGGTGGGCTGCATGCTAAGCAGTGATGCAATCGTTGATGGTAAAGTGGGCTAGTTTATTAAGAGCCTATTAGCTTAGTAAAGTCAAAGTAGTTTATTTACTACCAGTAGCAGGGCACATAGGAGATTTTTTTTATAGATTTATAGCTCCCATAGGGTAATTGCGTATCACATTATCAGTAGCAATGGATTTCATTTTGACAGTTTAACAACATTCATTGCGTTACTTACGTTGTTGAGCTGATACATTTTCGAACATAGGGAGCAATGGAATAGCAATAAGCTTCAAAATGATTCCAACTGACAGTAATGCAACAGTCTAAAAATCATACATTCTTCCGACGAAGACGTCTAGACAGAGCAATCGTGCGGGGTGTGAGGGACGAGACGCGGGTAAGCGACACCCGAGCTGCGAACAAAACGATATTCGTAGCTCGGTATTTATCATTAAGGTCTAACACGTGTTTGTTTTTTTATTTGTTTGTTTTATAATTTGATGTGAGTGTCAATTTTGAGTATAATTGGGGTGCTTGTAACGAAGAAACCATCCTTTTTGACATCCAAAAGGGCGGACGTCATTTTTTTATAATTTAATATGGGTTTCAATTAAGTAAATATAATTGTGGTGCTTGTTATGAAAAAGCTATCCTTTCTGAAATCCAAGATGGCGGACGCCAAATTAAATGTATATTAATATGATATGGGTGTTAATTCCGAGGTTGATTGGGGTGGTGGTTACGAAAATGCCATCTAAATAACTTAAATCTGTCTCGAGTTGTTCCCTTAGTAAAAATAGCAAATTAATTAAATATAACACAGCTATCGATGTTGATCTGCAATAAATAAATAATTTCATAAGTATTGTTTATTTGTGACAACCCTGGCCGATGCGTTACTATGCGTTACTAGGCGATGTCGGCATTTTACACGAGATCAAAGGCGTCGACCTACTGTATGATTTTTATACTGTGGTAATGGTGTGTTACGCAATTAGGGTGCTGGTTTAATTTTGACAGTGCAACAACATTCACTGCGTGTTTCGCACATATAATAAAGCAATGGATTAGCAATATGCTTTAAAATGATTCAAACTTAGGTACAGTAAAAATTGTGTTACCCAATATGGGTGCAGGCAGTTTAGTTCCTGTAACAAACTCAAAACATAATATACAATACCTACCTTCCGCCTATATACAAAGTTATTTTGCTTGTTATCTTACTTGGTTGTCCCAAAAAAAAAGGCCAACGGACCGCCCCCCGCTCGCCCGCGCCTGTAGCGGCGCGGGCGGCGCGGCGCGGTGTCTCCTAGGAAAATAAATTACTTTGACTTTACTAAATAAATGAACGATCTATTAAAAAGTTTATGTATTTCTTCGCGCACTCTATTCGAGCGCATCTCGTTCATCATTTCGCCCAAAATAAAGACAATCTTAAAAGAAAAACGTTTTTTTACCATTTTGGTGCCCTCTAGGATTAAGCGCCTGGAGCGACCGCTCCGTTCGCCGTATGGGTGGGCCGGCCCTGAATCTGGCTTATATCCATACTAATATTATAAATGCGAAAGTAACTCTGTCTGTTTGTCTGTCTGTCTGTTACGCTTTCCCGCTTAAACCTCTCAACCGATTTTGATGAAATTTGGCACAGACAATCTTTAGACCCTGAGAAAGAACATAGGCTACCTTTTATCCCGGAAAAATTTGATGTTCCCGAGGGAAATCTAAAAAGCGCGATATAACCGAACTCCACGCGGGCGAAGCCGCGGGCGGAAAGCTAGTAGCTCATATATCGTAACACAATGGCGCCGAGTCTTTTGTTCACACCCTAAACTAATTTTAAGCTATGTGCAACTTTTTCTTTATATTTCATTAGGAAAAGGATAGAAGATAACATTTTAGTTTAATCCTGTCAAAATAAGATACTCATAGGCTGTTTGGACGCGATTATAAACATGGCGACCAAAAATACGTCAGTTTACGTCAAGAGTGGACTAATTTGTCAGGTCTAAAGTAAAATTTTACCTTCTTTCGCTAAGTTCACTCCTCTACTGCATTATTTACAAAAATCTGTTCATGGTTATGTTAAAGGTCCTGTCCTGTGTCCTCCATGAGCGCCGACGTTTTCCCGCTTCACCAGCGATCTGGAGGCGCAGTGCTCACTGTCTAACTCCTCCCACTGTCTAACTTCTCGACGTCACGTTTTTGATTTTTTTCTAGTAAGAAAGGTTGAATCAGCTTGTCTTTGTAGCTTGTTAGTCGATCTTTCAGGCCTTGAAGATATTTAGAAAGATCCTGAAATCTACGATACTGGTACTCTGTCGGGATATAATTATTGACAATATTTGATCTAGAGCTTATTTCTTCTTTATTTAGAACTTGCACTAACCACGACAGGTAAGGGCTAATAGGCGTGTATGATCGTATGGCCCTGAGAGTGGGCCCGACGTGCACGCCCACAAGCTTGCCGCCGTGAAACAGCGGGCTGCCGGGCTCTCCTGGAGGCATTTGCTGCGTCCTATCGGAGCACTTGGGCGCCACACACAAATATGGCACAAAAGCAGACTTTTCGTCGTCATTACACAAACTCACGACACCTTCCCTGATCTGTAGTGGGCCAACCTGGACCTGTTGTTCTCCTTCGTTTTTCTTTGTCATTCCGAAGCCGGCGTACTCGATGGAGTGACCAGCTATCGCCTTATAGTCTACGGCCGACAACTGCCCGTATTCACTCATGGGCACTGAGTTGATGTAGATCAAGCCGAGGTCAGGTTCTAAGATCTTAAAAGCTGGTGGTTGTTCTGTAAGTAACACCTTTCGATGGGAATCTGTCTCGTTGAAGTGGATAGTCATGTTACCATATTGTATGTGCGTAACGGCAGCGAGGCAGTGCGCAGCGGTTATCACGAAGTTGGGTGAGATGAGTGTACCGGTGCAGCGGCGGTAATCTTTGACTAGAGCAACTACGTATTGGTACTTATTAGGGTCATCGGTGTCGGAGCGTCCGGCCAGCTTAGCGTGGAGCTGGTCCATTACCACCGTCGCTATCAGTATTAAGGCACGTATAGTCATGATATTCATGTGTCCGGCACACAGTTTTCACAAACTTTTCTTCAACTTGTGGCTAAAGTACCAATGTACAGTCACAAGTAACGCTACTCGTAAAATTTTTATGCACATCTGTGTAATGTATTTACAGAAATTTAATAAAAAACATTTTATGTGTAGCGTGAATGGCATAGAGTACAAAAATAATTAAATAAATTGTGTGATTCACTATTCTAAAAATACTTAGTAGTTCCGGGTCTGGGTGTTTATGCATGTGAGACTTATCGTGACGCGTGCGCGTAAGACACAATGCAAGAGAAATACAAGTGTCTTTGAGGAAAAAATGTGTAGATTTTAAAATAAATATATTTGTTTTTGAAATACGGTCAAACATAAACAACTGAAAAAACAAGTATGTGTTAGTTATTGACCAAAAGACCAACTTACGTAATTAAAAACGTTCAAAGTCTAGTCTCGTTCTCATCTGGGCGACAAATAAATGTCAGAAACTTTAAGCCTTTCAGAAAGGCCTCTTGAAATTTGACGAGAATGTAGTACTGCATCTTATATTGTACTAGCAGCCGCCAGCAACTTCGTTCGCGTGGAATTAGTTATGCTCAGCTCCTATTGGTCGCAGCGTGATGTTATGCAGCCTAAAGCCTTCCTGGATTAATGGGCTATCCAACGCAAAAAGAATTTTTCAAATCGGACCCTACCGGTCCGATTTGATCCTGAGATTAGCGTGAACAAACAAAAAAACAAACAAACATACACACAAACTCTTCAGCTATACTAAATATTAGTATAGATATGCAGTGTATTTTCCACGTAATAATAAAATCAATGTTTTTTTTTTTTATGAATTATAAATGAGCGCTTAACCGCAATCCCGGTTGATGGTAAGCAGTGACGCAATCGTTGATGATAAAGCGCACTAGTTTCATCATCATCATCATCATCCCAGCGTTAATCCCAGTCGCATCCGAAACCTTTTCAGCTTGGAGTCTGGGGTCCGCTTTACTAGTCCAACTGCTGATATGGCTAAACTTCGACATTTTCCGTGAAGCGACTGCCGTCTGACCTCCACAACCCGAAGGCGACATCGAAGCATTGAAGTTAGACGAATTGTTGGATTTTTGAGGGCTCCAACAACCCGTAACGACTGCCACTAGATGTTCATATGGCAACCGGGACCAACGGCTTAACGTGTTTTCCGAGGCACGACCAGACCAGTGCAAATATTCATATTCATGCATACAAATACTTGCACTGTGCGGGGATCGAACCCGCGCCACCTTGCGCAGCGGCCGCGCCCGCTACCGCTACGCCACGGAGGCTGTCAATAAAGCGCACTAGTTTATTAAGAGTCTATTCACTCTAGCCTTGAAGACACTCAAATTATAGTCCAACGGAAACACCACGGATCTTATGCGGTATAAAAGAGGAGGCGAAGCGCTTCGTCCGGATCGTAGTGGTGTTAATAAAGTAAGGGTGGAAACTCGCCGTACGACGGATCGTCCGATGGTGGAACGGTGATGGGGGAATTAAATCATGCAATCCCCTCGCACACTCACCAAAATGCATCCTATAGAACACCGAAATGCTGGGCACTCTACGCCTGTGCTCTAGGCTTTGGAGACCGTTTTGAGTTAAGTCTGGGTCGCCAATCAGCCTCTTCGCAGCCCAAATATGGTTGCAGTACTCCACACACGAACGAACCTGTGTTTTGTACAGCATTAGAAGCTGCCTTGGTGTGAAGTACCGCCGGACCTTTGAGATAACGCCAACTTTCCTGGTAGCCTTGGCCTTGGACCCAATGAACCGCCCAAAATGTAGGTTCGGGGAAATCTCAACTCCCAAGAGCTGAAGGCGGTCGGTACTCCTCCTTTATACCGCGTACATCGAGGGACTGGAACAATTTGCCAGCGGCGGTGTTTCTGTCGGACTACAATTTGAGGGCCTTCAAGGCTAGAGTGAATAGGCTCTTAATAAACTAGTGCGCTTTACCATCAACGATTGCGTCACTGCTGGCAGGATTGCGGACAAGCGCTAGTTTATAATATTGTTACGGGCAAGGGGTACTTAAACGCCGGTTAAGGGTTACGAAGTTTATTGGCAACGAAGGTAAAGTGGTTGTAGGCAGTGCAAGTAGAATGTCGCTGACGTTGCACCGAGTCTTCTCTTACGTCCACGAAGTCCGTGTCGTAAACACACAATAACTCTACAGATGTTACTTCCCGTAGTACTCACAGTTCTCGTTACAGTTGTCGCGGTAGGTATTCTCAATTATCGCTTCTTAACTGTCGCTGTTTTCGTATCGCTCGTCGAATGTAGACTGACTCTGCGTCGGCGTCGCGGGTAGCTTTATATAGCCCAGCTGATCGAACATTCCAGATTCCTCTAGACGTAATAATAATAGCACATAAGTTCGAGGTCACTCGGAAGTACCTACGGTAATTCCCGGAAACTGGTTTCTAGAAATTTCGATGTCGACACTTTGTTGACAAAACTGTTGAGACCTGTACCATTCGATAGGCCGTCCTAAGTCTAGCAATGCGTTTTATTATTGTACCTAGGAAATGTCTAGATCTAGCGAAATAGGTCTTAAAAGTGACACACTGCATGTCACGCGATATTGAACCTTATGCCATCGACATAAGGTCCATTCGTAACAATATATTTAATAAAAAAAAAAAGTTACGTGTACCTGGGACAAACTATCCAGTTAGGAAGATCCAACTTCGAGAAAAAGGTCAATCGCCGAATCCAACTCGGCTGGGCTGCTTTCGGGAAGGTACGTAAAATCTTTTCGTCCGAAATACCGCAGTGTGTCAAGACAAAAGTCTTCGACCAGTGTGTGTTGCCAGTGATGACTTATGGAATTGAGACGTGGTCGCTAACAATGAAGGCTCAAAGTCACTCAAAGGGCAAGGGAGAGGGCTATGCTTGGGGTTCCACTGCGCGAACGAATCAGGAATGAGGAAATTCGGAGAAGAACGAGAGTAACCGACATAGCCCGAATAATTGCAACACTAAAGTGGCAATGGGCTGGACACATTGCCCGTAGGACCGATGCCCGATGGAGCCGACGGGTTCTCGAGTGGCGAGCACGCACCAGAAGACGTAGCGTGGGTAGGCCCCCGACAAGGTGGAACGACGACCTGGTGAAGGTCGCGGGAAACCGCTGGATGTGGGAGGCGCAGGAGATCGTGGAGAACCTTGGGGGAGGCCTGTCCAGCAGTGGACGTCTTTCGGCTGAAATGATGATGAATGATGACTTCTAAAAAGTTTTTAACAGACATTTTGGGTATTTACGTATTTTAATATAAACATTGTTTCAGACGACAAAATGCTACTGAGCAGTGAGCTTCGTAACTACTATACTGTAGATGTGTGTAAATATGCTCTGTGGCAGCTACTATAGCAAACGTATTTTTCAAGTTTGAACTGTCAAATGAATGCCTCATGGTATTGCCCATCGAAATATACTAATGGACATGCCGTACGCGTATAATCTGCAGTATTTTTTTTGATTGAAAAGAGTGAGAGAGATGGCCTATGCTTTCGGACTAGCACTATCACTTTCCTCATAGATGATTGATGATTTTGAGAGAGATAAAGACAGACTCAAACTTCGTTTCCTCTCTTTATTTCTGATCATAAGATCGAAAGACTGGAACAATTTGCCAGTGGCGGTCCTTCCGTCTGACTAAAGTGTCTTCAAGGCTAGACTGAATAGACCCTTAATTAACTAGCGCGCTTTACCATCAACGATTGCATCACTGTTTACCATCAGCCGGGATTGCGGTCAAGCACTAGTTTACATTTAAAAAAACCCAACTACGACAAAAAACGACGCTGAAAAAGTATAAAACAAGATTTTCAGAATACTGAATTGAACAAAGTTGCTAATGTAGTTGCAAGTAAATGGACACAGTAGACTCTACCAAGATGCCTTTGTTGTAAATTGACAATAACGTCATACAATACTATTCTGAAGTATGCAATATTCACTATGTAGAGATAAATTTTCATGTTTGGAAAACCGCAGTCACACGTTATTAAAGTGCTACGGTAGGTAGATATATGTAACGTGTGACTACGCCTTTCCAAACATGAAAATTTATCTCTACATAGTGAATATTGCATACTTCAGAATAGTATTGTATGACATTATTGTCAATTTACAACAAAGCCATCTTGGTAGAGTCTACTGTGTCCATTTACTTGCAACTACATTAGCAACTTTGTTCAATTCAGTATTCTGAAAATCTTGTTATATACTTTTTCAGCGTCGTTTTTTGTCGTAGTTGGGTTTTAGTTTTTTTACTTTTTATTATTTGTACTATTTTGGTGTTAAAGTGTATTTGTGGCGCATAATATTAACAAAAGTTAAATTGACGAATTAAAACCTAGGTAGTTAACATACGACATCCCTTTTGACTTATGTATCGACGTATAGTAATATGTAGAGATATCCTATTTTACTATTTCGTAGCGCGTGGGTCGTAGCGCGTATAGCAACGGTTTCCCCGTATGAAGCTCACGGTTTTTCGTAGTAGCGACGCACATTTGCGTCGATGGCAGCGAATGGGTCATGAATTAGTGGATGAGATCGTTAGTATAAATAAATTGGATGTTTTTATAACGGTGGTAGGCCATAACATCGGCTCCCGGCAGAACCCACCAGACAAAGTCTTGCCGCCAAGCAATTCGTCGTGTTCCGGCATGATGTCTGGTGAAGCCGTACGGAGGACGGGTCTGAGCAGTTGTGTTGCGTTGTGTGGCGGGTACGATGCGCCAAATGTTGTTGTGTTGGGAGTTTGGTCGTGGAGAGTCTCCAGATCAATCTCCCTCTGGCGCAGCATCGTTCGTCGTGTTGGTCTTGGGCTTAACATTGGATCACCTGGCTCAACTGCCGTCATCCTTCCTATTCTTTTTATTATTTTTCTGCTTTTCCTCTGGTGTAGTAGTCAGAGACTTTATTTAACAGTTATTCTTATTTTCTATCATATTTCAGCTATTAATATACAATTTACTCTATTATAGGTATCTTTTACATTATTCATTCCTTACTGCTACTTATACTTATTTGTTTGCTAATATTTGATGACTGTTTTATATATATTCTACAATATGTAATTCAGTACATCTTTATTTTGTCTTATTTCTATTTACAACTACTTTCGCTACTTATTTGCAGAATTCTAGGAATTTACCTCTTAAATTTTTATCTTGCATTACTTTAGCAATATTCAGTTTATTTATTCTAGTTTCTATTTCAATCTCAATATCATTTCTTTGTCTACCAAAGACCATCCTTCCTATTCCTAAGTTTTTTAAGTGAATAGGCTTAATAAACTAGTGCGCTTTACCATCAACGATTGCGTCACTGCTAACCATCAGGCGGGATTGCAGTCAAGCACTAGTTTATAATTATTTAAAAAAAAAATCATATATTAAGAGGACCTGGAAAGATTTCTTAATTTATCTAATTCTGCTAACGATCGACTGTCATGTGGATTTTTAAGTAATTTATTATGATCCAAGGCACTTATAAATAATCCCTCTATGATTTTGACTCTACTGAGAGCGACATAGGCCTGTCCTTTAGCAAACAATGACTTTCCTAGATCGATAACTTTTTTATCTAGAGTACAACCTTGTAATTTATGTACAGTACAATCCCAAGAAAGAATCAGCGTTTTACTCTAAATTTTCCCAGACCCCCTCAAGCTGTCAAATTCAGTGAGGCAAGGCTCGATTTTGATAAGTCCGTTAATATCTGCTTTTACGGATGCGTCTTCAAATTGTATGAGAACAGCCCTAGGCTGTTCTCCTGTTCCAACTGATCGCACCGAAGAGCAGGCCATTCAAAGGCCTTCACCACTCCCATCGCTCTGTTTACCAAACCCTGGTTTACATTCAAATTTATACGAAGCTTAACTCGGGATTATTTATGTATAAACAAAGTACTCTTGAAGCTCTTTCAAATGATACCAAATACGGTATATTTATTTTAATTTTATATTAACATAGAACTTTTTGTCCGCTAGAGGGCGCAATACTAAATTTGGTGACAAGCTTTACAGCTCATAACTAACAGAATATCAAGGCCCTTCTAATGGTTCTGCAGTGGTCTTATTCTGATAAGTAATACAGAAGCTATCTATGAACGAAAAGATGTGAATTATATGCAATCAGCCCATGAATACAGGTAAAGTCACAAGCAAATGCTAGTAATATATATATATATTCAATATGTACAAGTAAAGCGCTTTCAAATGATACCAAACACGGCATATTTATCTTAACTTTATTTTTTTACTCTGTATGTTTTGTCCGTTAGAGGGCGCCACATTAGATTTTGTGAAACTCCATGTAGCCTATAACCAGCGGACAATTAAGACGCTTCTAATGATATGTCATTTGTCGAATTCGAATAAGTAGTTTAGAAGTTATGAGGGAACAGATGAACATACATACATACATACATAGCCTGTCAAAATCATAACCCTCCTTTTGCTTTGCCGTAGTCGGGTAAAAATCCGGTAAATTTAATTGAGACTGGGTCGAACAGTCCCATTGAATCTCATGGCGATGATATGCTGGTGTGACTGTACCTAAACTATCCTAGGCTGATAAAATTTTCGTTTTTCCTAATTGTGATAATATTAACAGTTAAATACGGCTCTCCCTGCGGGAGAGGAAACACGCCCCAACCCCGCGTGTAACTGTAGGAATTCGTCACCAGACTTGGTTATCCTCCCACCGATTTAGGAAATGAATTCCCATGAATTAATCCCCCTGTTCCCGCTTATAAAAGTTAAGGGAACAAAGAGGCGGGCCAGGAAGTTAGTATGGGAATTCACAATTAGGACACACAAGTATACAATTTATAATAATAGATATGATATGACGCTAAGAAGACGAGAGGAAAAGCAAAATTATATAATGTAATATATTAAGAACTATTATATAAATGCTGCACGCGGGCTGTCTCCGTCATATGCAATAAATCTTATTATGTGACAGGGTGAGGGATCATTACGCTTGCACTTTATAAGTAATTTTAGATCACGTTACCTACTACGAATTATACCCACTTTAGTGAAGCTGGGAACCGTTATATTAACGTATGCTTCGTTGCACGTGTTCTGTTAGACCTAACGCATAGAACCTCTGAGGATACTATTACGATTCTAACAGAACACGCTCCCTAGACACTAAATAAGTGTCTTTCTCCACCCTAGGACAAAGAACTGCGAAGTCCATTGTTGTCGAGGAAGACAAGTTCTGAGTTTTTGACTCGTAAATATATTATGTGATTGACACCCTTGGCAGACCGTCCCAATTCTAAAGTATTACACAAGCTAGAACAAGCGTACCGTAGACTCAGTCTCTAGCAGAGCTCATTGCGATCATTCCTGCTGCACACCGAAGTGGAATCTCGTCATCTTCACATCTCCTTAATCTGCCCAAGTCGAAAGACGCATTGCATCTTGTAGTACTCGTGTTTCGATAAATAGTGACGATTCAGAAATATGTCCTATCAAGAGCGGACGGGTTGGATTTTATCGAAATACGTTCCCTAGTGTCTTTTTGACACCTATTGATTCAGTTAGTGATACTTGGTAAAGCCTACCCCTCTCCCTGGAAATGTGTGCGCGTCAAATCTTCACGCAAGTGCTCTATGACAAGACCTTTTTGGAAACGGACATTATCAATAACGTTTGGCTGGTAATCTGATTCTAGATAGGTGGTTTGCCTAGTTAGATTTAAATGAGCTGCGAGTATTACGGTTCTGCCCTCCTGTTATAGTCAGTAGTCGTCAGGAGTCTAGAGTCTAGAGCATCAGAGCTCATGGTCGGGTAATCGGAGGGCCTAACCGTATTCCCTATAGCCAACCGAGACTGAGAAATATCCGCTAAGGTATGGACCAGGATATGGGCACATAAAACAAGACAAATGGGCTCCAATGATTGAATACAATCACATGAATGGTTTATCTGGAGTCAGTCTGGAATACATTATCACTAGTAGCTTCTCTGCTGCATCACCCGTACTGAGTCCATACTATAAATGCATTTAGAATAATAAATAGGGACACGTATCTGTCTGCTTAATTACAGGAACTATAGTAACTTTGTCAGCCTAGGATAATTATTATAATAAATGACTCACCCAATCACGCTAACACTTACACGCACTTAATATCCTATATTATATTATACTAATCTAATCTGGGCTTTAACCCAACTATGTCTGACGTAATTATTCCACTCACTACTTCGCGATATACTAGGACATAGGCTACTTCCCAAATCTCCTAAATTAATTCGCCTGGACTCTAGTGCCCTCGTCCTATTGCAGTTTAAGATCCACCCTCAACCGTCGTCTTTCGCGGCTAGCAACCAACTGCCCCTCATCGTTTTCAAATTCCTCCAATCCCACACTACCAAATGCCCATGCTGCAGTCCCTCTACCATTTTTTCTGTAGCCGTCGTCAATTGGGCCAAGTGCAGATGTTCGAGACGTCGACCTTTTTTAGGAATTTGTATAGAATATGTCGACTTGAATCGTTCTAAATTATTGCTTTGGACCGATAATCTGCCATAAAATATAAATAAATGGCTTTCCGAGACGTTGTGTCCCTTTTTTGCTAACTTGAAGTAATAGGATATTTTGCTCTTAATTAGGGTCGGGTAAAGTGCATTATTCTAAGGTTTTGGGGTTCAGAATGCCCATAAAATATAAATGAATAGCTTTCTAACACGTTTTTGTGTTATTTTTACTAACTTAAAGTAAAAGGATATTTTACTCTTAATTATGAGCGGCTGGCATTGTGAGGCTTGTTATTTTTAAACTATTGATATAACGCATGTGGCCAACAGTCACATTACCCCTTCTGAAAATCAGACGCGTGACGCAGTACAGCGTATGAGCTTTCACAACAGGATGACCTATGCCTATGTAAACCTACTCTTATCTGATGCATTTATCTTATCAAATACTAACTTGAATATTGTATGTATTATTGGCATTATTGTATTCAATCCTACAAGATTCCAACAGGATGCAAGGCTTGCTCTTACTATGTCGCAGAAGAATCTTCACCTAATACACGTATCAATCGTTTTATAACATTCAAACTAATACTGTTCTGCAAATACTCTTTGTTTATAATTCAAATAACATTACCGCGCCTCATCTAAGTCCAGAATCCTGTGCATGCGTATAATATTGTTTTACATACCACTCTTCAAGAATATTTGTGTTATTGAGCCACGCTACCTACGGTGCTCGCTCGTGCTAAAGTCAGCCTGTCGTAGTCATCGCTGGCAGCGGCCTCTCCTTATGCTCCTCATATTGAGTCAGCTTAATTCAGCTGCCGGCAGACATATTCAGGAAGCGCTGAAATAGTTCGCCCATGAACATATTAGACTCGATTCCAACTAGATGCCCCCCTCTGATTGTAAGAGGAGAGAACAGTTTTGAATTCCTATAAGAGCTGGCCAGTTATAGTGATTAGAAAAGACATCCTATACTGTGTAATCAGTTACCGTCTTACTAGAACACTAATCTGCTAGCTGCTATATGCTCTTAACAATCTTTACGGATAAAAAATCATTGATACTAATGGCAGATAAGTTTCTAAGTAAAAGGCGTAATCAAGTGGAGCAGGACAGCACTTATGCGCAAAAGTGTTTTCTTTTTGCATGGCTCCGATTATTTATAACAAGTTGCCTAAAAATTGTAGGGAGCTGATTAATATACATCCGAATTGTCAACTAAGTCATATTTATTTGACAAAAGCTTATTAAAATATTAATGAGTTTCCGTCAGACGCATTTATATTGACAGGCTTTGATGCATTAATATGTCTCAGTTTTATTTTGATGATTGTCATGTCATTATTTTTATTTTATTTGCTTTAATATATATATACATAAATTTATACATCTAATTAATAAAAATCATACAATTTTTATTAATTAGATGTATATATTTATTAGACTAGTATGATACACTCAACGTCCATATTCATTATATGTATAAACTATGTGAAGTTGTAAATAGTACACTGTAGACCAGAGGTTCCCAAACTTATCAGTATCACGCCTCCCCACTGCTAAAATGTACATGCCTACGCCTCCCTTCGGCCCAGGGCCCAACAAGTAGTAGAAAGTGGGCTCGTCAAGCCATTGTAAAATAAAATAATAAGGGTAATAAAGACCAACAATACATTTTCAGATGTTTTATTATTAAAAAAAAAAGCTTTTACATACTTATTTAAAGAAAAATCAATGCGACGGATGAGCTTGCATGTTTTTGATAAGATTTCCAATTCTGGGTTCAATAGATGAAATTGCACAACCTAGATCACTAGCAATATCTAGTTTGCTTCTGTACTTTGTTTTTATTGCTACAACTGCTGAAAACGCTTTTTCACATAAGTACGTGCTTGAAAAGGGTAAAAACAATTTTAGTGCTTGCTCTGCTGTGCTGGGATAAACTTTGAGATATTTAACCCAAAATTGTGCCTTATCCATTTTCTCAAAATCATATTGGGCAGCCGAATCATTTTTGATTTCCAAAGCTTGCTCTTGTAATGCATCTGGCAGCATTTCTATGTCAACGTGAAAAGGATTGATCGCTAATCGATAAATAATATTATCGCACGAATCGGGAAAGTAGCGCTTGAATTCGTCCGTGAGTTGCTGCAAATGGTTTGATATTTTATTCTTGGTATCAATTTCATCCAAAATCGCCTTAAAGCACGCTTCTTCTGAGATCGCAAATAGTTTAGGAAAGCAGGAATAGTTGGAAGTCAAAATTTTGCGTCTCCACAGTTGCAACTTCTCACTGTATGCCGTGATAGCGTCCCGATGATAAATTATGTTCGAATCCCCGCTTTGTAATTTCAAATTCAAAGTGTTCAATGATTCAAAAATATCTTATAGATAAGCAAAGATTACTTGGACCCATGGTTTTTTAAATTCCACAAACAATGCTGTTTGTTTTTGCATTTCTAAAAATTGGATTACTTCATCTCTCAGTTCAAACAATCTTGCCAGCATATTTCCTTTCGAGAGCCAGCGAACCTCTGTATGAAATAACAATGTCTTGTGTTGTGTCCCTAAATCTTCACAGAGAGCCGTAAAAAGCCGCGTGTTTAATGCACTCTTCTTAACATAATTTACAATTTTAATGCATAATTTTAAGACGTCATAGTGTTCGTTTGGAAGTGTTTTAGCTGCCAGGGCTTGCCGGTGTATAAAACAGTGAATAGTAACTACGTTGGGATTTTTTTCTTTGACCAACTGCACGAATCCTGAACGAGATCCAAGCATCGCCGGAGCGCCGTCTGTGCACACACCTATCAAGTTTTTCCACGACAGTTCATGTTTATCAAAGAATCCAGAGATTGCTGTCATTATATCAATTGCTTTTGAAGTTGTCGTTAACTCTGTTGAAAACAGTAACTCGTCTTTGATTGTTTCGTTTTTTATATATCGAACGAAAACTAGCAGTTGACAACATTGCGCCACATCCGTACTCTCGTCCAACTACAAACAACAACACATGACAAAAAAACATGATTCTTTAACGGCCTCCACTAATTGATTTTTTATATCTTCAGCCATATGATCAATACGACGTTTCACAGTATTGTCAGAAAGAGGTATTTGTGAAAATTTTTGTTTACTTTCTGTTCCAAGGACGATATCAGCTGCTTTCAATAAACAGGGTTTAACGAGTGTTTCTCCGATAGTGTGGCTTTTCTTGGCTTTTGCAATGAGTAGCGACAATTCATAGGAAGCTTCGAGCACTTTCTCAGATGACTGAGCAAACGTTCCGGTACAATCTAATTTCATGCGCTTCAAACTAGCACATTTTGAAGCGAAAAACTCCTTCGGCTTATCTGTGTTTTGTTGACAAATGACGTTCCAAACGCGAAGGTCTCATAGCATCATTGCTCAGTACTTCATAACAAATAACACACTGCGGCTGGTCGATACCACTTTTATTCATTGAAACAAAACCGTATTTAATATAATCATCATTATATTTGCGTTTTTTGGCAGAGCTCATGGCGAAGTAAAAGTAATAATCGGTCACTGTCACTACTCTTACACACAAATAACAACAGTAATACGATGCTTGTTTGTCTTTGCATCAAGTGCACTCGTGTTATCGCAAGGCGCGTACGGAGCGGGAATGCACGGGCGTTTGGACCAGTGTTGCCAACGCAAATTTTGAGGCGGCCGTGTATCTATGGTAAAAAAGCCGTGTTCTTAAGGAAAAACATCGACTGTCGGCCGTGTTATTTGCCAAATTTTTGTAGAGAAAATAAAATGACCCTTATATTAAAGGAGGTGAGCTGATAAGAGCCATTTTTCGGCCATCATACACTCGAAACAAAAAGTTTCGGTCTCCGGCAATTTTTAAATGTATTTGTAAACTTGAAGATATGTATTTTCTTACCCAAAAACACAGTGTTTTGGGTTTTTTTATACATTTTAGTTGTTTTTTTAGGTTTCGAAATGTTACTATATTAAGAAGCGTTTCATGAGGGGAAATCCCCGTCCACAGACATCATAATCTTGGTATTCGGAATATTCGGATACACACTCGAAATATATGTAAAATAATGATTAAGATAAAGTTACGATAAATTAATGAATTACTGTAGAACTTGCGAAAAGCCGTAAATTCTGCTACAGCCTTAGGGTGAAGGCCGTAGCCAGTAGATTTAGCGATTTTCTGACCTGAAAGCCGTAGTACACGGTAATTGCCGTAGCAATGGCAACACTGGTTTGGACTTTTGAGTAAAACCGCCGCCCGCGCCCGCGCCCCCCTCCTTATGTCTTCGCGCCTCCCTAGAGGGGCGCGCCCCCCAGTTTGAAAATCAATGCTGTAGACCATCTACATCATCTCTCTCTCCTTCCCCTTACTATTCCATCCAAAGGTTGTCTGCAAAAGGTCGCTCTCAGCGACAAGACCGCCCATTGTGTCACCCTTTGTAAAATCTTTATATTTATGTTTTTGTAATCTGGTGCACATAATAAAGAGTATTCTATCCTATTCTATTCTATTGTTTCTCGTGCTGACATTCACTTTTTTGTTTCCTAAATCCTTTATATATGTATTATATATAATTTATCTTTATGTTTATGACTATAGACCATTGTTTTAAAACATGAACTTACAATATTTTATGAGATAACAAAATATTCCACGTAGCTATAGTTAATGAAGTGTGTGTAACGAAAGTGAAACTTAGCTTCGTAACAGGAGACACGCCTCAGCTACCGCTGTCGAAGTCACCTTATGCCAGCTGGTTTCGAAGGAACCTTAAACCAACCGCAATTCACAAATCAAGGGCCCAGAGGTTCAGGCACACCTATCGTAGTGGCAGCAGAGTGTAGACTTAACATCCTGGAATTTAAAATAAGGCCAAACGAGTATCCATTCAGTTATACATGCATCGCCTCCTAACGAGCTGGAGAGAGTTATTTTTTTTTTCTAATGATGATAGCTGATATACCTCCCTAGTAAGTACATTGTAATTATAAATAAGATTCACGTTCCATCGGTATCATTCGCTTATTATATTACCACTACTCGTAATAAGGCGTACCTTACTCCTGAACGCATTCTCATTACACGCATAAAATCTCAAATGCACAAACATCTTCTTATATCCAAATACTATATTTGCATCGTCAGAGATTCGAAACTTTTATTAAGTACTGGAATCCACATATTGTCAGATACAACACTCACATTTGCAGGGAGTCGAACCCATTATAACTGATATAACCTCTCAGACACTGATCTCACCTTTACTGGTTTGAGTAAAACGTATTATATTACTAGGTGTTCACTTACTGAAAGGTACTAAATTCACAATCTTAGGGGATCGAACCCTTTGTTATAGATATAGGTACTTACGGTCAGATACAAAATTCTGCAGATATTCGAACTTAATATTAAGTAACTCAGCCACCCAATCAACATTCTTACCACTAAATATATTAACGTCGTAATCGAAATCCTACAATTGATGCGGGAATCGGACCCACAAGCCGTGACCCAGAAATTCCAAATAATTGTCGCCTCTTACGACACCCACCGGAGGATATGGGTTGGTGTTATTCTAAGCCCGGCACCACACGGGGCCGGGGCACACGGGGACTGAGGCACCTACTGCTCTTTATACAAGAAAAGCTAGAATAGAGTTGATAAAATCAAAACTAGAGTCACTAGCAATCATGCCTAAATTTAAAACAAAGAGAGATTTTAAGGTCGAATATTTATTCGACCTTAAAATTTCATTTTCATCAGCATTTGCTAATTTTATTTAATTTTCCAACTCACTATTCATAGTTTTGTTATTGTTTATTAAAATCTGCTTTTCAAACACGTGTTTCATTACATTAAATTTAAGAATATAGCTATAACTGAGGCACTTGAACCCTTTCCAAAATATACGTTTTTTGGTATTTTCAATAATTTTCGAAGTCCATGCGGAGGCATTAAACTTCCTTTTAAAATTACGAAAAAAAATCTGTAGCAATATTTTATAATAATGCAACTTTTCCGCACTATTAGAAGACGAAAATTGAGAAAAAAAAATCTGCCCTACTTGTACGCTCCACCCTAGTGTGTATACTGCTTCAAAATAATATGAGATATAAAAAAATTAGTGACATTAATGACTTGACATATAATTTTATTTTCGACGAGAAAGCATAAAAAACTATTTTATGCGGGCATTGGAACTTGGACATATTTAAGCCAAATAAATGCTGTGAAAGTCTGAAGGGCCTTTTGAAAAGCTTCAATTTGGAATTACATATTAAAACTCCCACAAGACATATGGCGTGCCTAGATCAGATAGCAAGCAACGTCCAGCAAGTTAAACCAGAACTGCATCATCTTGCTTTGTCCGATCATGAAACGGGACAGATCGGCCCTGTTAGGACAAAACGCGGTAATCTGGAAAACGTCATTTTGAAAAAAAAAAAACCTATTTAAAAGTTTAAATCTTAAACTCGCTACGCTACCAAATTTAATCCAATATAGATAACAGTTTGGTTTTTTTTTGACAAATTTGGCATCGCATGTACTTATTTTCATTTTAACATAATTTAATCGTATATGCTATAGATACCTAATTTCATTACAGCAATCGTTTTTTTCGTTCGATTCAACCTAAGCTTGCATTGTTTTACCAAAATACAAACACGTGCGCGGCTCACCCGCACCCTCTTACTTGTCACGGGAAAAACTCTGCAATCTAGAATGCCGGGTTTTGTCAGAACATTTTACTGGAACTCTGGGTTGCAATAAAGTGTAAAATTGAGTTTTTCTGTTACTGGAGGCCATTATTGAACCGTAAATCAAACCTGTACCAAGCTAACATCGCGTAGATTATTTAACTATGTATTACCATAAGACGATGTAACCCAGGTTGCATTGTTTTGTCATAACAGGGTCGAGATGCTTTCGTTAAGGATTAATAAAAGTACGGCACATGCTCTTGGTACGAAGAGGTCAGAGATTTTAGTCAGGAAAACATGGATAACTTCTATAGTTGCATATTATCTCTCACTTTTTCAAGTGTATACGAAGAGCATGGTTTTCAGGACGCGTTCGGGGAGTTTCATGGTGTTGTTAAACTATTTTTTTGATTTATGCTTTCCAATATTTAAAAAAAGAGGTCATCTTATAAAGAAAATTATAGATAGTTGACAAAAGGCATAAAGAAATCGTGCGTAAAAAAAGAAAATCTCAACCAAAAACACAATAAGTCTAAGAGACAAAAGCAGGCCATTATTGAACTGTAAATCAAACCTGTACCAAGCTAACATCGCGTAGATTATTTAACGATATATTACCATAAAACGATGTAACTCGGGTTGCATTGTTTTGTCATAACAGGGTCGAGATGCTTTCGTTAAGGATTAATAAAAGTACGGAACATGCTCTTGGTACGAAGAGGTCAGAGATTTTAGTCAGGAAAACATGGATAAGTTCTATAGTTGCATATCATCTCTCACTTTTTCAAGTGTATACGAAGAGCATGGTTTTCAGGAAGCGTTCGGGGAGTTTCATGGTGTTGTTAAACTATTTTTTTGATTTATGCTTTCCAATATTTAAAAAAAAGAGGTCATCTTATAAAGAAAATTATAGATGGTTGACAAAAGGCTTAAAGAAATCGTGCGTAAAAAAAGAAGATCTCAGTCAACAACACAATAAGTCTAAGAGACAAAAGCAGGCCATTATTGAACTGTAAATCAAACCTGTACCAAGCTAACATCGCGTAGATTATTTAACGATATATTACCATAAAACGATGTAACTCGGGTTGCATTGTTTTGTCATAACAGGGTCGAGATGCTTTCGTTAAGGATTAATAAAAGTACGGAACATGCTCTTGGTACGAAGAGGTCAGAGATTTTAGTCAGGAAAACATGGATAAGTTCTATAGTTGCATATTATCTCTCACTTTTTCAAGTGTATACGAAGAGCATGGTTTTCAGGAAGCGTTCGGGGAGTTTCATGGTGTTGTTAAACTATTTTTTTTGATTTATGCTTTCCAATATTTAAAAAAAGAGGTCATCTTATAAAGAAAATTATAGATGGTTGACAAAAGGCTTAAAGAAATCGTGCGTAAAAAAAGAAGATCTCAGTCAACAACACAATAAGTCTAAGAGACAAAAGCAGGCCATTATTGAACTGTAAATCAAACCTGTACCAAGCTAACATCGCGTAGATTATTTAACGATGTATTACCATAAAACGATGTAACCCGGGTTGCATTGTTTTGTCATAACAGGGTCGAGATGCTTTCGTTAAGGATTAATAAAAGTGCGGAACATGCTCTTGGTACGAAGAGGTCAGAGATTTTAGTCAGGAAAACATGGATAAGTTCTATAGTTGCATATCATCTCTCACTTTTTCAAGTGTATACGAAGAGCATGGTTTTCAGGAAGCGTTCGGGGAGTTGCATGGTGTTGTCAAACTATTTTTTTGATTTATGCTTTCCAATATTTAAAAAAAAGAGGTCACCTTATAAAGAAAATTATAGATGGTTGACAAAAGGCTTAAAGAAATCGTACGTAAAAAAAGAAGATCTCAGTCAACAACACAATAAGTCTAAGAGACAACGGGCCATTATTGAACTGTAAATCAAACCTGTACCAAGCTAACATCGCGTAGATTATTTAACGATGTATTATAGATGAGACAAGAAAGTCATTGTGCATAACATGGTCACCACGTGAAGACAGTTTTTATTTCCGAATAACTATAACGGAAAATAAGAAACCTACAAAGAGATTTATCATGTCGGAAGTTGCGAAAATATTTGATCCTCTAGGTTGGTTGGCACCAATTATAATTAAAATGAAATTACTTATACAAGAACTGTGGACAAACGGATTAGAATGGGATCAACTAGTGGATGACATGGTTCAGAAATAATGGATTGAAATCCAAAAACATCTTAAAGACATAGAGAAAATTAAAGTTCCTCGGTGGTGTCATACGACAGACAAAATAAAAATCGAGTTATTTGGTTTTAGCGACACGTCTGAAAAAGCTTACGGAGCGGTTGTATATAGTCGTGTAAGGATAAACAACGATTACTACGTAACAAGCTAAATCAAAAGTAGCACCCAAGAAACAAAGAACAACTTTACCTCGACTTGAGTTATGCACTGCTGTGCTATTGGCCGGGTTAATAGATAAGGTCAAGGAAGCGCTTAACTGCAAGGATGTTATCTTGTTGGACGGACTCAATGATAACCTTAGGCTGGATAAGAGGAGAGCCGCATCGGTGGCAAACGTTTGTGGCTAATAGAGTATCAGAAATAAAACGGTTAGTACCAAACGCTCAATGGAATCATGTCATCTCTGCCGATAATCCGGCAGACATCGTTTCAAGAGGCGTCGAGACAGATAAACTAATAAACCAAACGATAAGGTGCAACGGTCCGCAGTGGCTCAAAACGGATAAAATTACTATAACAAGAACGGCGCCACAGCCAAATGAAAAAGTCAAATTATGTCACTAGCCAACAACTAAAACAGTGACAATCGATATCTGGGATAGATTTTCCAGTTTGGATAGAATGATAAGAGTACTATCATACTGCTACATATTTGCCAGCAAACATAGAAATAATAAACCACTGTCGTACCGCACACCCCCTACAACAAGGACGTATTGATACTTACAGTTTTTTTTTTTATTTCACTAATCGATGCAAAATTCTTCAAGGCATTGCCTCAATTTTTTTTTGTAATTTTTCTGACAAAAATCATAAAATTATTTTGTTACGGACGACGAATGACTTTATGTGTAGTGTTGATGTGTACAAGTGCTTACTTAAGCGTGTGCCTAGCGCTATTATTAAAAGCAAAAGTGTTAGATATAAGTCAACTTAGAATTTAATAAGTTTTGTTATACTTTGCTAATGTTCGTCGCCCCGTTATAGCATCGCTTTGTCATATGTATAGCTCGCACTACGTAGATACCTTTATCTGTCCGGGAGGGCAGAGGGGCGCGGGCGAGAGTACAGCACCCTCCCGAACGTCGCCATATAAGGTAAGGAAAGCTTTCACGCGTTGCCATTGGCTACGGTTTAGTAAGCCGTTTTGTTACTATATTTGGTAAGGTACTCGCAAATCCGCTGAGTTTATAAGCGGGTCACCCGGCGAGGCACTCTCAGTTCTGTCTGGTTCTGCTATGAGTTAAGTTCTGTTTTGTTCTGACGTGAGGTTAGTTCAGTTCTGTCGTGAGACTCTATCGGGCTTACGTGAATGAAAGCTTTCCACACTGTTGCGTTAAGTTCAGTTTATCTTGTTCTGTTAATTATTGTGTAAATAGTAAGTAATTGTAAAGTAACTTGTGTATTCCGTTTGTGTATAGTTTAGTGTTAGGACTTTGTGTTGTGGTGATGTAAATAGTTAGGTTAGGATAGTTCGGTTGCAAATAAATTACTGTAAAAAGGGTCAGTGATTTTATTAAACCTAGTGAAAAGATAGGTCCTGTAGGTTGGCTAGGGACGCTAGGTTAGGCCGCAAGCTATCCCCCGCGTCATCAACAACACCGCCGGCGCAGAAGGCCGGCAAAAGTCCACACCGCTGTTGGCTCCCCACCTACAAATCCCGGCCTCTAGAGCCGGAACCCCAAGAGCTCCTGGTTCTTCGAGGTCGGGTCATCAATAGTTTCTGGTCCTTTCGAGCCGGAACGCCAATATATTTAAAAAAAAAAAAAAACACAAATGCTACTCCATTTAGAAACATCATAATTAACTAGCAATAAAAACGTGAGTTATGGTTACTCGATACATAATTTAATTAAACCACTAACAATATGTACGTAATCACAAACAAGCCTCTGTTGCTCTATTTAAATAAATATATGCGCACTCGCAAGTTACTTACGTCTTTATTGAACGATACGTTTTAAAATATTTTTTTCATAACTTAACTTACGCGGCACTGCTTCATTTATTGTGAAACGTATATGTATTCAATCCTGAATTTCTTAAGTCACTTACTCCTTAAGCAAGATACCTATCTTATCAATAAGAAATTCTTAATCAGACTTATCAGACTTACAGAAAATATGAATGATAAAGTTCAAAAGTATGTAGGTATATTTACGTATACATAGAAAACTTGCAAATGGAAGTGTGTAGGCCATAGGGATGCGCGGGCGCGGGGAGATTGTTGACTATATGATTCGAATGCTATTCCGTTACATTACCAGCCCCTGTAGCCAATGTAACATCGCTTCATAGCGAAACGAAATCGAATACTAAACCAACCAATGGCGGGAACGATTGACCACGTGATTTATCGCGTCGCGTGGTCAATCGTTCCCGCCATTGGTTGGTTTGGTATTCGATTTCGCTTCGCTATGAAGCGATGTTACTTTGTCTACAGGCCCCAATCTTTTATCGAAACTTAGTGCCTAATGATGGTACCCGTGCTGATGACAGTGATGACGAGTAATTATTTAATGAGTACTTATGTTTTATGCTTTGATTGTATTGCTTAAGGTCTTTTTATTGTATGGTTCCGATGTTACTGACATGGGTTTAAGTATTAGTTGTCTACTACGAACAAACATTTGATATGAGAGAAGTTTAAAAAAAATATGTTCTCTATTATTGATCTCTAATTTTAATCGTGAATCCTGTGAGAGAAGCGCAAAACTATGCGCTAAAAATGGGCCTCACCCAGCTGGTAGAACAAGCGACTAGGATACCTGATGTAGTCATACCGCCAATTTTCGGGACCTTCTGCAGATCACTGATCCGGATAGAAGTATTGTAACAGTTTCCTCGCCGTTAGGAACTTCAGACCACTGTTTGGTGA
This sequence comes from Sesamia nonagrioides, assembly GCA_017933935.1. Taxonomy (NCBI): domain Eukaryota; kingdom Metazoa; phylum Arthropoda; class Insecta; order Lepidoptera; family Noctuidae; genus Sesamia; species Sesamia nonagrioides. The sequence continues at coordinate 49,817 of JADWQK010001445.1, read as the reverse complement.
AGTCTGTATCGTCCTTCTCCCCACCTGATTGCGACTAGCGTGGTGAGCAGCGAATGTGGCGATACAAGTCAGCAGATTGGGATGAGATGCGCCACTTCATTATGTCTTATCCTTGGCAGCAGGTTTGCTTCTCTTCTGCCAATCCTTCGAGCTGTGCGGACGCTATAACCGATGTGGTATGTCAAGCTATGGAGTATTTTATCCTCTTCAGTGACGTGCCCGTCGGTGGCTCGGCTCGCCCATGGTTCAATGCTAACTGTGCTCAAGCTGTACAGCGTAAGCATACGGCATTTCTCACCTGGATTGACGCTCGTGACCGCAGAGCTCTGGATGTAAGCTCAAAGAATAGAGCCTTTAACCGTGCTGCCAATTCCTACAAAAAGGGGCTTAAGAAGGCTCGCTGCGTCCGCATTACTCTTATTGGCAATAAGCTCTCTGTGCAACCATCCGGTAGCAGATCTTTCTGGTCCTTTGCCAAATCGGTCGAGATAAACTTCTGCACTGGCTCGTACGGCGAGAGAGAAAGCAGGTCGCTTTGCATCTCTCTTTGCCCATAATTCGCATCTTGATACTAACAGTGCTACTCCACCTAAATTACCTCATTGCGGAACGTCAATGCTGGAGGTTCGCATTAGGAACAAGGAGGTTCTGAGAGTACTGTGTCGTCTGGAAGTGATTAAGGCTAGTGGTCTAGATGCTATACCAGCGATTGTTCTTAAGGTATGTGCGCCCGAGTGATATCCTGTGTTGACGCGTTTGTATCGCCTCTCATTTAGGATTGGTATAGTGCCCAAGTCCTGTAATCTTGCCAACGTGCAGCCCGTGCCCAAAAGCGGTAGTCGTACCAATCCTACCAACTATCGGTTGATTTCAATAACCTCCATACTCTGCAAGCTGCGTGTGTTCAACTCGCGCCTCTTGGCTTACCTGGAAGGTAACGATCTCCTCAGTGACCGACAGTACGGGTTTCGCCGCAATCGGTCAACTAGGGACCTACTAGAGTATGCCACTCACTTGTGGTACGAGGCCCTCGGGAAAAATGGGAAAGCGATTGCCTTCTCCCTTGATGTCACGAAGGCCTTCGACCGGGTATAGCACGCTGACTTTTTGAGTAAACTTCCAGCGTACGGCATTTCCACTGGCATGACTGGCTAGGTAAAAGACTTCCTGACTGAACGGTCCCTCCGAGTTGTTGTCGACGGATGCTCATCGGAGTCCATGTCGATAAATGCCGGTGTTCCTCAGAGGTCTGTTCTCTCTGCAACTCTGTTCTTACTGCAGATTAACAACGAAGAGTTATCTGCCGGCAACTCTGGCTACTAAAGAATGAATCTAGTCCGAAAGAGAGGCTATGGTACGAGTGCTGCACTACAGGCAGTCTCTGAATGGGGCTAAGCCTACAAGATTGGCTTTCAAATTCAATGCCGCCAAAACACAGGCGCGTCTTTTCACCACCAAAAGACCGTTCATTTTGGCTCCTACTTTTCGGAACGTATCCTTGGAGTACCTTTAGCTTTTGGAAGTTGAGATTTCCTCGAACATTAACTATGGGCGGTTCATTGAATCCAAGGTCAGGGTGGCTGTCGGGAAACATTTTTTTTTTAATAATTATAAACTAGTGCTTGATTACAATCCCGCCTAATGGTAAGCAGTGATACAATCGTCGATGGTAAAGCGCGCTTGGACAAAAGATAGTTTTATCCAAGGTTCAGCAGCTCCAACAGTGTTCCCGAATACTCAGTTTAGCTCCTGTGTAGCTGTACCAGTGCCGAACACCCCTGTCAGCGATGCAATTCCATAACGTACAATATGCTGCATTAATGGAATCATTAATAGACGTGCCATGAGTACCTTCTTAGATATTAATGGAAAAGTTATTTACTAAAGTTTTAAAAACTATTGTGTGCCATTTTAATATTGTGATTAGTCAAATATATGATAGTAACACTATAATATTACACCTATGTTTTATGTTTTTATTGTAATAATTATGTTTTTTTTATGGTTTCTATGTTATTAACATAGTCTTAAGTATTAGTTATTTCCTACGAGCAAACATTTGGTTTTCGAGAAGTTTAAAAAAACTATGGCGTCTATTATTGATCTCTAATTTTAATCGTGTTATGTATTTTATGATGATGATAGTCTCTTTTAAATAATGAATATTGTTTACCTTGTCGTGGTGGTCTAGTGGTTAAAACACCAGCCTGTATGAGTGCGCGGGTTCGATTCCAGGTCAGGCAAGTACCAATGTAACTTTTCTAAAGTTATATGTACTTTCTAAGTATATCTTGGACACCAATGACTGAAGGTGAAGGAAAACGTCTTGAGGAAATCTGGACTATGGGTCTGAAATCACCAACCCGCATTGAGCAAGCGTGGTGATTACGCTCAATCCATCTCTCTATGAGAGGAGACCTGTGCCCAGCAGTGGGATTATAAAAAAAAGGTTGATGATGATGATGACTATCGGATTTACCTTAATAGTAGACGTGCTATTAGTACCTTCGTAGATAATAATGAAAAAGTAACGTACCAAATTTTTAAAAACTATTGTGTGCCATTATAGCATTATGATTGGTTAAATATTAATTATCATTGTAAGAATATAATAAGAAAATTAGTAACACACTGGGCATACATCTGCCAAATAGCAGCCAAAACCAGGCACTCGGGAACCAGGACGACAGCTGTTAGAGTGCACTATAACTGTGCTGCATCAGCTGCAACGGTCTCGGCACCGTCGCGCGCCCAACAACGGTGACCTGAATGGTAGTCAAGGTCATTGGTTCCAGCATCTGTAAAGCTACATGTTTTTATTCTAGCGTCTAGACATGTCGGATAGATTGAGAGAATGAAACTAATTTATTAAAAGCAAAAATATAGGGCAGCGGGCATCCCCACAATCCTTTATTCATGCTGCATACTTAACCACGATTTCAACCAATACCGTTGTTGTGCGACTAACGCTTTAAAGTTGGGCGAAACACGTCATTGATGTGATTCACCACGCAGCTAGCACCGCAAAGCTTCTTGCGTGCATAGCAACAGCCAGCACTGTCGCGCGTCAAGCAACAGCCAGCACTGTCTCGCGCCAAGCAACAGTCAGCATTGTCTCGCGCCAAGCAACAGTCAGCACTGTCTCGCGCCAAGCAACAGGCAGCACTGTCGTGACAGCGCCTCTACCAGCCGCACATGCCCGTTTGCAGCGCACTCCTGTAACACATTCCTGAAGCGCACGCCTGCAGCGCACTACTGCAGCATACTTTTGCAGCGACTGATCGGTTTGCAAAGCCGATCAGCTTCCAGAGGCCGTGGTGCATCACAACGGATACAACCAACGACAGAGAGGCCGCGTGGGTGCACCACAATGGATGCAACCACCGACAGAGAGGCCGCGTGTGTGCACCACAATGGATGCAACCACCGACAGAGAGGCCGCGTGGGTGCACCACAATGGATGCAACCACCATCAGAGAGGCCGCGTGGGTGCACCACAATGGATGCAACCACCGACAGAGAGGCCGCGTGGGTGCACCACAATGGATGCAACCACCGACAGAGAGCCAAACAACACTTATTCCCACGAATTGCAGCATCGCAACAGGGTTCAAAGGCAACTTGCCCAAGGATAAAATCTTCAAGAGTGCCACACAGCCGGTCAGAGGCACCAGCACGCTTACTCCCGAAGAAATCAGCGCACCGCTAAGGCGTCCACTTGCTTCCCCTAGGCACCATGTACTGCGCGGCAGCAAAGGTTGTTTTGCCATAGGAACCAGCCACCAGTCGCAAGTCGTAGCGCCCATGAGGCATAGCACGAACCACTCGGTAGGGTCCGCGCACGCCATGATCTAGCTTCCTCAGTGGACTGGGCTTGATCAAAAAGACCAGGTCACCTTCCTGAAACACTAGAGGGGGACGTCTGTCCCGGGTAACTTGAGCGTCCATTGCCGCCAGATTTCTAGCAAGCCGTTCGGTCATCCTTTGCTTGGCAATCTCCCTTCTAAACTTACAATTGTCTGAAGCAGGAGTAAGTGCGACCTCACGCACTAGGACTCGAATCGCTGGTGTCACATTCTCATGACCAACTAAGAGGTTTCGAGGTGAAGTTGTGTGGTCCTTCCTTGGAACAAATTAAGAATTAGTTGAAGACGCCACAACTCCTCAGCCCATTCAGCTTACTTGTAAACTACTTTAATGAAGCATATTCAAGATGGTGCGAACATACCGCTCCATTTGCCCATTATTTAAAGCTTGCAGACTCGAACATCCGGCCTCTACCAGATATTATCAAGCGAGGTGTACCAAACAGTGAGGTAGCGTTCTGACAGACTTGTTTTAACGCTTCTAAATCTTAGGAGCGAATAGGAGTAAGTACATGCAGTATTTACTGAACGCATCAGTGACCAGTATTACTTGTTTAAAGCCCATTGATACAGGCAGAGGGCCAAGTGCATCAATATTTAAGCCAAGATGAAATAGGCTGAAGTGGCGCGCGTGGGACTCGTTTATATGCAATACAAATTACACAATGAAGTCTGTACTTCTTAACAAATGCCCTAAGCCCGGGAAACCAGAAATATCAGAGTTAGTTTTATTAGCACCTATATTCGTTGCCCCTCACTAGCAATTTCTCCTGTATCGTGGGTGCGTTTACAAGCATATAAACTCACAGACACAAACAGCCAGACCCGGAACAACTACTTACAAGTAGTTGTTGTAGTGGTCATATAAATATTTGTTCCGTGCAGGAATCGAACTCGCGACAGGCATCGCAGCAGTCAATAGCTTAACCACTGCGGTAACCGTGCAGTCACCTACACAACTGTTCATCGTGGAACTCACGCAAGACACTAAGGCTCTGTCCCTTTGGGATATAACAGAAGTCGCGTCTCTTCCACGTGACTGTACTGATAACAAAGTACCTCATTTCGTACTAACTATCGAAACTGATTTAATTCTCGCTCCAACGTAGTGAAGTATCGATACATACTTAAGCGATCGATGTCATCGTCGATCAAAGGTAGTGGGCATAATCTTGTTGAGAGCTCGAAAGTCCACGCACATGCGGCCGCAGCCCTCATTCTTTTGGACCAACAAAATATAATTGAAATAAGGAGACTCCGACGTGCGAATAATGCCTTTTGACATCATGTGACATCTTGTAAGGTAGATAGTTCACTGGAACGCTGCTGCAGAGTTGAATGCGTATACACCCAGTTGAAACAGTGAAAGTCATAGTGCCCGAAATCATGTATTGCGAGTACTCGTCTTAAATATTTTTCAATTACATTAAATCATCCCGAATTAACGGGATTTGATCACTGGTTGAGCATTCGATTCAACATTAGATACTACCCAAGTCTAGGATTATGAATAATACACTGTATTCTTGGTTCGAATGTAAGTAACTCCGTCCCTATTGAGCACATCTGTGCCTATAATAATAGGGGCATTCATGCATTTACCCTTTTTTTATAAATTATAAACTAGCGCTTGACTGCAATCCCACCTGATGGCAAGCAGTGACGCAACCGTTGATGGCAATGCGCACTAATTTATTAAGAGCCTATACACTATAGCCTTGAAGACACTCAAGCTCCAGTGCAACGGAAACACCTCCGCTGGCAAACCGTTCCAGTACCTCGGTGTACGCGGCATAAAAGAGGAGGCGAAACGCTACGTCCGTCTACCTTTAAGGAGATGCCTTCCAACTCGGATAGTTAACGTTACAAACGATTCTACGTTTCCTAGTGCACTTTAAATATTCAACTAAGTACTCGAGAGGATATTAGAGACACGCCTATAGCGCAACGATCAATTATCCATACGCTGTGGAATGTGTAATATCGTTACGCTGTGGAGCTAGCGGCACAAAAATGAACGTTGCTTCTACTGCCTTGCTGATCAATGCGCTGTTTCGCAAAACACGACTTGAATGTCATGACCAGACTTGTTACAATAAGCGCAAACAATTGAAGGATTAGGCCGTCTGTTATTCAGCTTTTGATTCGAACTAGTAGTTTTGGTGATAGCGGGCTTTGTTTGCTTAGTGCAAGCAGCCTGACTATGACCAGTATCTCCACACACGAAACACTTGGCTGGACTTACTGAGAGTTTCCTAAAACTGTGAGATTTGTTATTACTACTCTTATCAACCCGAGTATTCGAGAGAAAAATAGTACTTGCGCTTTTTGATGGCTTTACAAAAGTGTGCAGATAGTTCACTAAATGAGACGGTTTCAGGTTCGCATTGGTCGAAGTCGCCTTAACGTGTGGATCAACTATTACCCCTCAAAACAATTTTCGTAGTTAAATCGTCAGTAAGACCTTTAACAATACGTAATGTTAACCGAGATTCACACACATACTCTTTATACGTTTGATACTTATCGGAATTGGAGGAGAATAATTCATACAAAATTCCAGCGGAATCGATTTTCTTAACATATAAAGGCTTAAGGTCTTATTTAAAATTACTGCATGTAGGTACGGTCATTACACGTTCACTTATTAAGCCACAACTTGGCTTCTCCCTTCAAACAGTAACCTATCCTAGAAAGGCATTCACGATCGTCCCACTTATTAAGTAACTTGGCCCTATCAACCTCTTGAAACCAAGAATCTACGTCGTGAATGCTGGGGTCAAAGGTTGAGACATAATAATTGTGGGTACTTACAGATTTAAGCGATTGAATTGCCTCCACAATTCGCTCTGTACCTTGTCTAACCGAAGTCGCATCAACAGAGGCTAGCACATGGGAACTCTGTTCCAGCGCTTCCGATTGCGCCAGCACAGGATTCCAGGACTCAGTTGCTCGGCGGCAGGGCCACAAACGATAGCGGCGGCGGTGGTACAGACGATATCGACGGCAGCTGTGCAGGCGTCGGTGCAGGCACAACAGCCAACGGCGCAGCAGCCCAGCGGCGCAGCACCCATTGGCACAGCAGCCAGCGGCGCAGTAACCAGCGGCGCAGCAGCCAGCGGCCCAGCAGCCTAGCGGCGCAGCACCCGGCGGCGTAGTAGCCATCGGCACAGCAGCCATTGGCACAGCAGCCAGCGGCGTAGCAGCCAGCGGCGCAGCAGCTAGCGGCGCAACAGCTAGCGGCGCAGCAGCCCAGCGGCGCAGCACCCAGTGGCACAGCAGCCATCGGCGCAGTAGCCAGCGGTGCAGGGGTCAGCGGCTGCATGGCCACGGACGAAATCAGTGGCGGTGATGCAGGCGTCAGCGACGGCACACCGTCGCCAGTCGCACAGGGCGCAGCGCCCGCTCGCAACGCAGCACGTGACTGTGCTCGCAGTCCCAACCACAGGAACGCCTGGTCCGCGGCTACGGGAGCAACGCGTGCGCGCATTCCGCGAACGTCGGTCTCGTGAACGCCGGAGACGCGCCAACATACCAACATACAAATCACAAAAAAATTAGAACGTTCACAAAACTATTCGTAACAAAAAAGAGGGTATTGTAAACAAAAAGAAAATAGCCCCTTCAAGATTGAAATAAAAACAGTTAAAATTTTGTCAGGATACAAGTGGGAATGAATTTACGTATCCCACTTCTGATATTAGCGATCAGAAGTGGTGTTTATTAAAAAAAACAAATCGGGAGGTAAACACTAATGTTCGTGTATTATCAATTTGAATTATAATTACAACCAAAACTTATAAGTTTAGTTAAGAACAAAATAACAATCACTGAGTACACAATAAAATGTAAAATGATAGCAATCAGCTGTTAATTAATACGGAAAATATAGGTCTCACAGAGTTCGGACGATGTTACAGCTTCAAGTGACGATTCAAAAAAGAGAACGAGCGCGGGTATGCCGCGCCTTATATAGTAAGCTTTAGGTATTCAAAACAGCAAGACTGCGAGACCGACAGTGACACGGAGCTCCCAAGATTTTATTATCGATTACTTTATCCTATCTCTCTATCCTATACCTCTTTTGGTCACATACTTCTTACCAATATTTTTGACCACTCAGTTTTCGGCATAAACGTTTCTTGCATTTTTTAGGTGTAGCAGGTGTAGCAGGGTATTCATCTTCACTGTTTTGTTTATTCATCTTCATTGTTTTGTTAACTACCTATATGTATGTATGAGCACTTGATGGTGACTGTGTCGATAGGTCATCATCATGGACAGCACAAAAAGTGTCATTACATTTTATAATATATTGATCTAACGAAAAGGAATAGAAGTAAAAATATTTGTAGTTTAAATAGATTGTATATTTCTAGAAATAACAACGGGTGAATTGTTGAAAGCTAGATGGTACATCGAATGTCGTTAATTATTGCAGACGTTGCCGTTGATGGAAATATCTGTTCATTTAATGGGTTTGCAGTATTATCCTAAAGCAGTATTGGGCTAATTGGTAGTTTAGTATTACATGCAGGCCCTAGTGAAGATAATTGATTGTCTTGAACTGTTCCATCAGGTATACGTCGTCGTCCCATACTGCAGGTCATAGTCATAGTCATAGTCATTTATTCATTAACAAATACATGTATCTGAAATTACACAATAACAAAAGAGAAAATTAAGAATTCATATTACATTAAAATGTCAAATATTACAATTGTATATCTACACATACATAAGAATTCTGTTATAGATCGTCAACAGCATACAGACACTTATTCAACAGGAAACGTTTGAGTTGACCCTTGAATGAACTTGAGTAGATAGCGCTTTTTAAATCTAGAGGCAACTTATTAAACAATATAACCGATTGATATCTAGGACTGTGCTTTACAATATTCAAAGAAGGATGTACCTTGTAATGCTTAATGTCTTGTCTACGTGTGCGTTCTCTGCTTTGTCGTTCTTCTGCTGTCTCATATTCATGTATGTATTTCGCCATGTTACATAGAAGAACAAAAACATAAATGCTTGGCACTGTAAGTATATTTAGTCGTATAAAATGTTCACGGCAACTCTCTCTCTCTGCGGGATACGGACTAACGTGCCAATGGCACGTTTTTGTAACACAAAAGCTCTTTTGATATTATAGTCATAACTTTTTCCCCAAAACATTATGCTATATCTGATTTTAGATTCAACCAACGCGAAATAGACCATTTTCAATTGCTTAATGTCAATTTCTGTTCTGAGTGCTCTTAAAGCATAACATGCGGAACATACCGATGCATTTATAGCATTTAATTCTGTTTTCCAATTCAGCTGTTCGTCTATATGTATGCCTAAGAATTTAACTTCCCTGACGAGGACACTTTTGTCGTTATTCAGAGCCACCTCTAAATGGTCCTTATTACGGGCTGTTGTTTTAAATAAAAGTACATTGGTCTTTGCAGTGTTGATTAACAAATTGTTCATAGTGAACCATTTGTGAAAAGCATGTAATACTGAATTTACAGTCTCCGTTAATTTAGTTATTTCATTTGCTGCCACTATGGCATTTGTGTCATCCGCAAAAATTACTATATTAATGTCAGGTAAAATTGTATTCATATAATTAATTAAGTCATTAATAAACAAGATAAATAAAACAGGTCCCAATATAGAGCCTTGGGGTACGCCCGTAGTCATCATTACAATTGCTGATTTGTAGATTTTTTTGTAATCATTTTGTATTCTGTCAATTTCTACGAACATTTTCCTATTTTTGAGATACGAAGAGAAAAGATTCAATGCCTTACCTCTTATACCATAATGCGTCAGTTTCTCAAGAAGTAATTCATATTCAATAGTGTCAAATGCAGAACTTAAGTCAAGAAAAATTCCGGCAACTTTCATTTTATTATTGATTTTTTCTATAACGTCACCAAGTAAGGTATATATGGCATCGGAAGTGCCAACACCTTTTTGGTAACCGAACTGTCTTCTGTTTAATATCCTATTTACACTCAGATGAGTTAAAAGTCGATTTTTTAATATTTTTTAAAATATTTTAGACAGGACCGGTAGTAAGGAGATGGGCCTGTAGTTTTTAGGATCTGATCTACTGCCTTTTTTATATACAGGTATTACTTTTGCTACTTTAAGCTGGTCCGGGAAGATAGATTCCCCAATACATTTATTATAAAAATGACTTATAGGTTCTGCTAGTATGGATATATGTTCCTTAATTACAGATATTGGAATATTATCATAGCCACAACAATACTTGTTCTCCATATTTCTGACCAAGGTTGAGACCTCACTTGGAGTGACAGAACCTATCGTCATTTCATCATTTGGTCTCTTTGTATACTCCTGTATAAATGCTGTAGTCTGGCTTCTGTCATCTGTCCTACAGATACATTTATAATTAAATTGTTTAACTAAAATGTCAGATATAGTTTCTGGATTCACTATAATTTGGTCATTGATTTTGAGACGAATTACCGATTGAATCATTTTATCTTTATTTGTACATTTCCTTACTACTTTCCACACTTCCTTACTCAGCTTTTTGGAACTATTTATTTGCTCCATTACTGCACGTTTTTTAGCATTTGCTACCACCTGTCTATAGAGTCTAACATACTTAAGTTTATACATTAAGATACTTGAATCAATATTGTTACCATTACGTGTACATAGGAACATTCCAATATGACATTAATATGTAATTGTTTTCCCGGTGCCAGTATTAGCCAATTAATTAGTAACATTAAATTGACAAAAATAAACCGCAGTTCAACTGTTATATTATTATATGGGGATAGTTTAAAAGTAAGAAAAAAGGACATAAGTGTCCATTTGATGTTACATACATTGTTACATGGTGAGACCAAAGAATAAAAAAATATTTTTTGTGTCTTGCCTTATTCCCGTTACTTATCCAGAGAGCAATATAGACATATTTATAATTCAAATATGTTAATTTATAATAGGACTTGTCATCACAGTGACACAATTTTATATTTTGATTGTAATCAATTTATTTCTGATTAAATAATTATGGTTATTTTTATATGGTTTTATAGTGCGTACCACGGCCTGTTTACGATCTCACGAACCGTTTTGAAATCATATATTGCTCTTCATTTGGAATACGCGTCGCAGGTTTGGAACCCACAATATGAGATTTGTAAATCTCGTATTGAAGGCGTCCAAAGAATTTTATTGCGTTATTTAGATTTTAGAGCTCAGCTATAGGTACTCAGATGACTGCGTGCACTGCTGCAAACGGTACCACTTCCTTCCTTTGGAGATGAGACGTTATATTGAGGAATTGAGCTTACTGTTGGGTATTGCAAATGACTACATTGATTGTCCTGAACTTGTTGCTAATCTATCATTACGCATAAATCTGATCAGATTAAGTCCGCGGCCAATTTTAAATGTACCTATGTCAATGACCAATTTATAGGCGGAATATTTTCTCAATAAGAGCACGTAGTTTCAATACTGGTGGTGGTCGTGGTACTTGTAGTTTACTGTTACGAATGCACCTTATGTCAATGGCATAAGGTTCAATTAGAAGATAAGATAACATGATGTTTATGGATTCGTGTAGATATTTCTTCATATTATATTTTACATTGTTATTATATTTCTCATAATAAAGATTATTATTATCATTATTTAAAGCTTGTAGCGGGGGTGATTGGAACGCAAAACACACATGCTGGAGGTCCCGATTGATGACGACCAGAGGAAGACAACTAAAGCCGAGTACTGAAAACATCACATTATTAATTTTATCAACTGGCGAACCAACATACTGGCCTAGTGATGCAAACAAGATAACAAAAGGAATGTCGAAGAAGTATACGAGATCAGAAACTTGTTATGGCTCCTCATCAGATCACACACCAGCGTTGCTAATCATTAGCACGAAACTAGTTGACAAGACTGATCCTCAAATACACTACAATACCATTCCAACTGCCTCTCAATTACAAGCAACAATCCTAATATTTCAAATCGACAAGTATACATATACACGGCAGAAATAAGGACACCGCCTCAGAGAATGTACCACTTTCGCTATATAACTAACTTTATATTAAAATGTTATTTTTATTACTTTCAGGGTGCTCAGAAGTTGTGTTCAATGTGGTTCATTGGCCTTGTGTTCGAAAAGACCACATTGAATATCGACTTGACCCGGGATGTCCTTACATTCGAAAATTCCGTAACTTATAGAGCCAAAACAGTGAATAAGTTAAGGAAAGAATGTCTGTGGACGCAAGTGAGGAATTAATCTTACTTACATTACAGATTTCTTTTTTGTCATGACTGATTTTTGTTGGTCAGAATCAGTTATTGACAAAATACACTAGTATGTTAGTTTGTCAGCGTTATTCTTGAATACTATACTCAACTGGTATTAAAGTGTTAGTTACACAGACAACTGTCTTTAGAGGTTGTTTGACAATTTCTTTGTTATTATTTTGCTTTCGTAAATCCCCCCGCCATAAAACACCTTTACATAATAACTGTAAATTCAGCCATCTATTATATCCACCATCCATCCATTCATACATTCATCCATCCATTATATCTACTATTTTAGCCATCTATTATAGTAGGTATTATTAATATTACAGGGGCGCTATGTCCGTCGAAAGGACCTCCACCAATACATATCCGAGTCCCTGCGCAAGGGTAATTGCACCACTGACAACAAACTCTAGCTGGTGGCACACGTGTGAGCACATTGTACTTGCTGTAAAGCATCTATTTGTTGGGTTATTTTAATTTCTGAATTGTTGTTTTTTTTTTGTGTTTTCTATGGCGCTCTCAGCGTACAATATATTTCGGCATCGTTGTCACACGCTTGATTACAACATGAATGATGTAATCAAATATTTGTACCAATAGTTTGATAATTTTAAAAGAGTGTCCATGGAGTTTCTTGCCCGTTCTTCTCCATAGGTACCTACTCTTTGGAATGGGCGACTATCTTCATCTAACTGACTGATGGACCTTCTGACAATTCAAAAGTGCCTGTACTGATTTATTTGAAATAAATGCTTTGATTATGATAAAAGGGATAAATTTTGTTTTCTTCACGAATTAAAAAAAAAATCTAATTTTATAAAAATGGGCTTCAAACAATAATCCACATAGCGATATAATTATAAATCTCTAATGGGAGGGATTTGCCTCACAGGAGTGTTACCAATAGAATCCTGGAGAACTACACTAAAATTACACACTAAAACAACAAAGTTATCCGTTGACGAAATAACGATAAATAGAAGCTGAACACTACTTTGTTTAGCTGCATCCGGTCAGACTGGACGCTGACGCTAATATAGTTGTGAAAAGGCAATAGGTAAAAACTTTTTTACAAAAAAACAACCGACTTCTAAAAACCACTACAAAGTGAAAAATAACTAATTTTGGAAGTCGGTGTCTTTGGTTTTTGTATATTAGTTTTTGACACCGACTTCCGAAATTAGTTATTTTTTTGTAAAAAAGTTTTTATTTTACACTCTTTAGTTGTGAAAAGTAGGTAGTATGCATTCAGTTACATCCGGTCAGACTGGAAGCTGACGCAAATATAGTTGGGAAACGACATAATTTTGTTTACTTTAATTTTTACCCGTAATTTTGAAGAATTCTCTCGACCGCCTATGGTCTTCATCATCAGATTTACTGCAGACCATTATTTTAACCCAATGGGTGCAAAGTTCTCATCAATATAAATGAATTAAAACCAAACACAAAGTAGCTACTGTTAACTGTTGAGGAGTTCCCGGAACTGGCCCTTGTGTTCATCATCAGAGCTCTTATGACAGTAAGAACCCATCTAGGTGTAAAGCTTATCAATACAAATTAATCAAGGCCCAAACCCAAGGTAGCTGCTGTGAATTGTTGAGGAGTTCCTTCGACTGTCTCCCGGCATCAGATCTACTCTATATCTTTATCAAATTGTAGTGCTTTAAAATACTTAATGAAAATACTAAGAAATGCACTAATCGCCCCTATGATTTTTGAAAGTTCCCCTTGATTTCTCTGGTCTTCCATAATCAGACTCTGATGTTCTTATCATGGGACCACCTTGGGAATGTCTTCTTTCCAACAAAAAAGAATTATCAAAATCGGTTCATAAACGACGAAGTTATGCGCGAACAAACATAAAAAAAAGCGTATAAATACGGTCGAATTGAGTAACCTCCTCCTTTTTGAAGTCGGTTAAAAAGAAAAAGCAAAATGAAAAAGCAAGCGTCGTAATTTTGTTATTTTAATTTTTTTTCCCTTAATTTTGGTTTAAAAACGAAACCACTGAACCGATTTCTATAAATTTCCTATGAGACCAAAATGAAAGTATGAGCAATCCGAGACATGATGCGATTATGCAACTTAATTTCAGTATCTTGATTTTAATTGGTTGTTGCGTAAAAGGTAGGAAAACTTGCAAAAAGGTGTGAATCCATTTTTCTGCATTCAAACAGACAACCCTCCAGATACATGGAGGCCAGCATGGCTACCACTTTGGTCGTCCTGCTGTTTCTACTTTAGTTCATTCAGTACACCCTCATAATAAAACTTACAGCAAAGTAATTCATACGAGCAATATTCATATTTCTCTTATGAGTTAGTAGTTCAGAAAAATGTGCTCTTTACCAAGTAATTTAACTTAGTATTGTTGATCTACTCTATTACATTAATTATTATCCATTTGAGTTAATTTTTACAGAAAAAAAAAAATACAACTCGACATCATCAACAGCGAAGGCCGTCTCTGGATATACACAAGAGGATCGGGACAGATCTTATCTGTGCGCAGTGCAGCTTGCATTGAAGGGAGTAGTGTCGGTACTTGCCTTGTGTGAGGAAGTGTCAAAACTGTCTTACGTTTTAAAAATAAACAAGTTCCATCGTTCAGCAAAACTTTATTATAAAAACACATACATAAGTGCAAATAACAAGTGACTCTGTTATCTAGTGAATATATTCTGTGTAGGTACATAAAAATAAACACAAAAAACTGTTTGCGCGATCTGTTTACCAATATTTTAGTACCCGATATGTGTAAATAATAACTGCTGTTGTTAAATAGTTCCTGCATTTTTTTTGTGACCCAGTTCCTGTGCACATAACTTTAATTAGAACCTGTGACATAAGCTTATGGTGTTCCATCTAACCATAACACCATAATACCTGCCGCAAATGCGTTATTAAAAACAGCGGCATCTGTTGATGTAAAGAGGAACTATCTGTCCATTGACTACTCAAGTTAGATCGATTGCGGACTTGCGGTAATTCCACTATGATTAAGTGTGAGGCCTGCGGCAAGTCTGTGACGTCAACAGAAGTGGCTAAGTGTGGCAACTGCTGATTTGGGTACCTTAAGCAGTGCGTTGGTATTAAGAGGACTAGCTTTGTGCCATCTGCTTGGCGGTGTCCGGAATGCGAAAAAGACGTTGTGCGGGATAACCAGTCTGAGACGCCTGTTAGAGGGCGTGTTGATGCCTTGACAGAGGATTTTATGGACATGAGCCCTACAAACACCGCCAACACTACCACCACGGAAGTCACGCAAGAGCTCGCCCTAGATATTAGGGCTGAGCTCAAGAAATTTAAAGATGACCTTATTAAAGCAGCGCGTACCGAGTTTCAGTTACTACGCAGTGAACTGGCTGAGGTAAAGTCATCGTTACAGCTGACTAATGAGCGGATGACTGGTCTCGAGGAGAGAGTTGCCACTTTGGAGAACCGTACAGCGGCCCAGCCAGTGGTTTAGACAGATGTCCATAAATTAATTGACCATTTGCGTAGCGACATCAACGAGCTTGATCAAGAACTGTTGGGTACTGACATACAGATCTCGAATCTACCGGAGACTAGCGGTGAAAACCCTATACACACAGCCATACTGGTAGCGTCAAAGTTAGGCGTCAAACTCGAGGCCCACGACATTGTCAGCGCCGAGCGTATTGGCGGTAGACGCATAAACGCTGCGCAGCCAGCGTCGGTAGTGACCCGCCCGCGCTTTCTCGTCGTACGATTTGCACGCCGCGACCTTCGTGATGAGATGCTGGAGGCCGCGCGAGTACGTCGTGGCATGACTTCAGCAGATCTTGGCATGCCGGGGGCGCCGGCGCGATTCTATGTCAACGAGCGCCTCACGAAACAAAATCGTGAGTTATTTCGGATGGCGCGGGAGGCTGGGGGTAGGCTGGGTTGGCAGTTTGTGTGGTGCAAGCGAGGCCGTATTCTTGCCAGATGCAAACCCGGGGAGCCCGCTCGCCAAATACGGTGCGAGGCTGATGTACAGCGTATATTTGAACCTGCATCTATCCCGATTGCTGACCGGCAAAGGTCATCCTGAACTAGTGTTGTTCTTAATTTCTGTTTAGTGTTTTGTCGTTTTCTTGATATATTAGGTACTACTATTTTTTTCTAACATACCCATTGAGTCTATTTTATCATTTTTGGTCAAAAAATTATGGTTATTTAAGTTTGTGTTGTGTTTTCCTTTTGCAAATGTTTGTCTTGCGGTTGCGCGGCTCGTAGAACTCTAAAATCAGTTTAATCACTACTATAATATATTATTTATTTACACCTACTTCTTTCACCCAGGTTTATTCGTCCATTATAATT
Organism: Sesamia nonagrioides; assembly: GCA_017933935.1. Classification (NCBI taxonomy): domain Eukaryota; kingdom Metazoa; phylum Arthropoda; class Insecta; order Lepidoptera; family Noctuidae; genus Sesamia; species Sesamia nonagrioides. The sequence continues at coordinate 33,303 of JADWQK010001445.1, read as the reverse complement.
TATTTACATATTTTTCTTATATACACTACCGTTTAATTTTTACAAATTACAAAGTTTACACACTAAGACTACTAATATATACAAAAACTCGTTTATCTGCAGGAATAAATTTACATTATCCTCATGCTGCCTAAGAGTGGGAAATATCTCAAGGTTGGCTTCCTTAACGTTGGTTCCCTGGGTACAGGTCATGATGATTTGATTTGTGCAATTGATAAGTATGGTTTTGATATCTTTGATATTAACGAAACCTGGATTCGAGTTGGCGTGGAGGCGCGCGCGCCGGTCGTGCCCGGCTACCGACTACGTCATACCCCGCGGCCAACAGCTGTTCGCGGCGGGAGAGGTGGGGGCGTTGCATTTTATTTGCGCCGCGGTTTGTGCGCGCGTATCTTCGCTAGCACGGGTGATCCCAGGTTCGATTTCGTCGAGCAAATGTGGCTGACAATTACACTTAACGGTACGAGAATTGCCATTGGTACGGCATATCGACCGCCATGTTATGACATAGATTTATTCCTTGACGGCATCACAAACACGTTAGCCTCATTAGGTAATTGTGATCACCATATTTTACTGGGCGATTTCAACGTTAATATGCTGAATTTGAACGATGCCAAAACCAAAAAACTACTAGAATTTTTAAATTACACGAGCCTCGCTCAGTTAGTCACGGAGCCAACCCATTTCACAGATACGAGTGAGACCTTGATCGACATACTATGCACGGACCTTAAAGCAAGGTACACGGCAGTGGAAGCCTTCGGTCCAATTACTGGCCATTCTATTATAGTTAGCGAATTTAACATACAGCGAGAAAAAATCATTCCGTATGTAATAAAATTTAGGCCTATAATAGATATTTGTAAGGATAGTTTTTGTAGGGATTTGTTGCAATGTAACATGGAAGCGGTTTCAGAATTAAATAATGTTAATGAAATGGTCGACCTTTTTAACAACCGATTAATTACTTTATTTGATATTCATGCCCCACTTAAAACTTTTACTGTTAAGGAGCGATCTTATCCTTGGATCACAGACACTTTGAAACTCATGATGACCCTACGAGATAAAGCGTTAGCTGTGTATAGGAAAACTAAAACGGAGCAAAAAAACGTATACTATAAGCAATTAAAGTCTTTGGTAGAAAGCTCAATCTATAACGAAAAAGAACTAAGATCGATTTAAGATCGATTTTAAGTATAATATTAATAACAAGATAAAAAAATCCTAATTTGTTATGGAAGAATATCAAGTCAACGTTTGTGCTTTCAAGGCAAAGTCAAGAGCTCCCGCCTCATTTTAGAGACCCTGACCTAATAATTAACTCATTTTAAAAGTTCCAGGCAACCCAGTTGCTAGTCCGTCCCTTATATCATTTTATGAGTCCAACAGATACGGCGAAGCAAAATTCGCGCTTGCCCCGGTATATCAAAGCGACGTTTCACATGTTATCACCGAGTTTAAGTCTAACGCTGAAGGCCACGACCAGATAACCCTGAGCATGCTTTCCCTAACCCTACCATAACGGATATCATTAATTGCTCCATTTGGACATCCGAGTTTCCTAATCCATGGAAAATTGCTATAGTCAGACCCATACCCAAAAGTACTAACCCTATAGAAGTCAAAGACTTGAGGCCAATAAGTATCTTACCATGTCTTTCGAAGGTATGGAGAAGGTGGTGTGCCGTCAATTGACTCGGTTTTTGGAAGAAAACGAGTTGCTGCCTGACCTACAATCTGGTTTTAGGAAACACCGGAGTACGTCTACGGCTTTGCTAGACGTTACCGACAACATTCTGTCAGCTCAAGATAAAGGCATGTGTTCACTGTTAGTTCTATTTGATTTCTCACGTGCTTTTGACTGTATCAATGTATCGTTATTAATTTCGAAGTTAAAATATTACGGGTTTGACGATGACGCCATACAGTGGTTCCAAAGCTACCTCGGTGACAGAAAGCAACTCGTGGAATTGCGTTTGGCGGATGGTACCGCTTTGATTTCAGCTCTTTCTACAATTGAAAGAGGGGTTCCCCAGGTATCAATTTTGGGTCCGATTATTTTTATTATTGACTGTGCAGACATAATAAAGTGCCTTCAGAAATGCAGATATCATATCTATGCGGATGATGTGCAATTGTATTTGTCTTTTAAACCAGAGGACTACGATTCAGCCATTAAAAATCTAAATGATGACCTTGAGAGTATCTCCACCTGGACGAATGAGAACTGTCTAATGTTAAACCCAGTGAAAACTAAGTATATGTTGTTTGGTACGAGGCAGCAGTTGAAGAAGCTGCCTGCAAGCCTCAGTCTGACTCTTATGGGTGAGCCTATTGAGCGGGTTGATGAAGCGCGGAACCTGGGGTTGCGTATGGACAGTAATCTTAGGTTTGAGAAGCACGTTGCTGACTCCGTTAGAAATTGTTTTTTATCGTCTAAAACTGCTTTACTAAATGAGACCTTTCTTATCGGAGAAGCTTCGCGAGCAGTTAGTCGAAACCCTTGTTCTTTCAAAACTAAACTACGCTGATACGGTTTACGGCCCACGCTTGCTATCAAGTACCGACAGACTTGTACAGAGAGTCCAAAATGCATGCGCTCGTTTCTGCTATTCAGTTCCCCCTAGAAGTCATGTCACTCCCTTCCTTAACAAACAGTTTATTCTAAGAATGAAATCTAGGCCAAAGCTTCATTTAGCCTGTCTTCTTTTTGGCATCATCAAGACTAAGAAACCTAAGTACTTGTACGACAGGCTCAACTGGATGGCTGGTAGACGCAAGTGCGCGCCCAGGTTATGTGCTCAGCAGCTTTCAACTCAGCCTCACAGAACGGCAGCGTTCAGAGGCAGTTTTCGATATGCTGCATCTAAGGTGTGGAATAATATTCCGCCCTCCTTAAGGGTACTGGACACTATCCATACGTTCAGAACACGTTTGCGGCAGTATCTGATTGATGCGCAAAGGAAACTGGATATGGTCAATCATAACGTCTCATTTATATAGGTATAAACTGTTAAGTGTTTCATTCGTGGGACATGTGTTGAATGGGTTGGACGAAGATACGAAGATATGATTATAATATGTGTATGTATATCTACGGCATGTAGGTGATGTGTGTTGGGCTTGGGCTCCGCTGTCTGCTTGTCTCGTTGCGCCTGCAGCCGGGGGGTGCACTTCTTCCGCAATGCCTGGTCTGTGTTTTCGCGTGTTATTGGAGACCTGTGAGGAACGAGGAATACGTTACTTAGTAGTTTTATATATAATAACATGACGGTAATTTAATATTTTCATGTTAACTTACCCTATGTGTCTGGACTACTTGCATCCACTATTGCATCCATATTTGATATTGTTGGAGACGACTGCGGTATTTACTTGGCGGTGAAATAAAATAGGTACGTGGTCTGTATAAGATCTGTAGTAGGTACTGCACAAATACAATTTTTTGTGAAACGTGCGTCTTTGTCGTGGTTTTGATTTGAAATAGGCGCGAGGCTAGCGCGAGCGCTCGGGCTGTTCGTGCATCTGCCCACTGCCGCCGCCGCACGATGACGATGCCAATGCCTGCGCGCCTGCGATACCGCCGCGTGTCTCCAACCAATTGTGGGTATGCCATGGCATAGACAGCTACCTATTTTATACACTGAACACATATTTATTTACGATTTATGATTTATCACACAAGCACAATATTAAATAATTAAGTATGCACTCCTAACAAGGTTCAGTTGAAAACCAGCGTCAGGCAACTTTACCGTATTGTTATTATACTCTTTGAGGCAACTGCTACGTAGTTGTCTGACATTTATGCTGAACTGGACCTATTTGGCGCAACCGTTGGACTCACATTTGTTGATTGTCTTTTTTATCTGTTTCTTTTTTTTTATGTTTTCTTTGTTTAATGCTATTATTAGTGTATAATATATGTAATGATATAGTGTAATAATAACTGTATATATTTATAAGGGTGTGCGCCAAATAAATGGTTTCTTTTCTTTCTGTTTTTTTCATTGCATATTCGCTGATATTGGGGAGAAAATGTGATATTATGGACAGAATTTAACTTCTCACAAAGTTTGTGAGAGCTGTTTGTGTTTGCGCGAAACTTTGCACTATCAATATGCCTTTGCTTTACACAGGTAAGTAAAAATGAAGTACACAAATGAGGCTTACGAGTTGTCCGACAGACACTGAAGTCATTGCCGACCCACCAGACTGGTGAGTCGGCCTGTCGCACCAGGTCTCTCCTCAGCTTGAACCATTGCTGTGAACTATACTCTGTTTTTTAATCTCGTAGACTAAATTGACACATGCAAATGTCAAATTTACATTAATAATTTTGTATTATTACGTTTTTAATAAGTACCTACACATTATTTCAGGATAACTTATTGTAAAAAAACGATACTTGATTTTATGAACGCTAAGTTTCGGTAACTATTTAAGAATTGCAATAAACTGCCAACACTCGTAATGTCAGTTTAGTCTACGAGATTAAAAAACAGAGTATAGAACTACGATTAAAATGTCCGAAGCCGAGAAAACCGAAGGCAAGCGGGGGCACGAACGCTCGCCTATGACGAGTTAATACGTTGGACTGTCTAAATTCAGGCGGGAGCTCACAAACAGGCCAATGCTCACAAACAGATCTTGCCCGTTCTTCTCCATAGGTACCTACTCCTTGGAATGGGCGATTAGCTTCGTCTTGTTGACTGACCGACCTTCTGACAATTCAAAAGTGCCTGTAACTGGTTTATTTGAAATAAATGCTTTGATTTGATTTGATTTGAATGAATAAGTAATAGCGAACAAGGATGCGGCGGACGAGACGGCAATTGTCGCACTGACCCAGATGGTGCAGGCCGAGTAGTTCAGGCGGTTGACCGACTCGTCTTAATCCGCTGAGACTGCAGTCCACGCCGAAGGTCTCCTGAACAAAGAGCTGGACAGATGGGTAAAGGTCTGACTGACAATGGGTGATAGTGAGGAGCACGAAAACAATCACTCAAAGAATCTTGGCAAAATATTCACTTGTAAACTAAAAATAGTGACTTTCGCAGTGCTTACACCAGAAAAGAAGGCCAACGACACTTACCCCGTTCACCTACGAGACCAGAACTGGTGAGAGATGTCATACGGTATCCCTCAGGCATCGATCCAGGAGCCACATCTGTAAGACATCGGGTATGACTGGGTGTTGCGCGCTGACCAACGATATCGGCGACAGAGAATTTGTTACGCGGACTACACGCTTTAAGCACAGAATTAACACTGGGTGGATGAAATGACGGCAGGTCACGGGAACAATCTGCGACTCCCGCATTCCCCTTAAACTTAAGGGGAAAATATATAAAACCATGATCCGACCTGCTGTCTTGTATGGATCAGAATGTTGGGCTACGAAAGGGATGAATGAAAGGCAATTGCATGCAGCCGAGATGAGAATGCTAAGAGGGATGTGTGGTGTTACACGAATGGATAGAATAAGAAATGAGTACATAAGAGGAAGTCTGAAAGTGGCACCGGTAGCTGCAAAGTTGTGTGGAAATCGGTTGTCATGGTACGGGCATGTGTTACGGAGAAATGAGGAGTTTCAATTATGAATGTTGATGGCTATAAGAGTAGGGGAAGACCAAAGAAACGATGGATGGAATGTGTGAAGGATGATATGGCTAAGAAGGGGGTGACTGCCGAAATGGCTTCTGATAGGGATGTATGGAAGAAAAAGACATGTTGCGCCGACCCCAAATAAATTGGGATAAGGGCAGGAGAATGATGAATGATGATGACCACACGCTGGTCCTGGCACAAGGGAATTCGCACCCGGCGGCGGCGAAGGCAGCTGCTCGCGGGGTTGCTACAATTTTAAGAGGAATTTTTGGAGGACACAAGTCTGAGGCCGAGGTTTCATGGTCTTCCGGACGCACCACCACCGGATTCTCATATAACGGTGGAGAGATTTACACAAGTAGTACCTGGAATATTGGAAGAATTATGACTGTAGGGTAGAATAAGTTAAGGGTTACGAAAATGAAGTAAACTAAATCCAAAAAAATATCCCATACAAACCGCTAATGCAACGCATAATCGGTAGTATTGTTACGGGCTAGGGGTACTTAAACGCCGGTTAAGGGTTACGAAGTTTATTGGCAACGAAGGTACAGTCGATTGTAGGCAATGACAAGTAGAATGTCGCTGACGTTGCACCGAAGTCTTCCCTTATGTTCACGAAGTCCGTGTTGTAAACACACAATAACGCTACAGATATTACTTCCCGTAGTACTCACAGTTCTCGTTACAGTTGTCGCAGTAGGTATTCTCGAAGATCGCTTCTTAACTGTCGCTGTTTTCGTATCGCTAGTCGAGTGTAGACTGACTCTGCGTCGGCATCGCGGCACTTTATATAGGCCAGCTGATCGAACATTCCAGAATCCTCTAGGCGTAATAATAATACTGCATAACTTCGAGGTCACCGGCCAGGTAAGTACCTACGGTAATTCCCGGAAACGGGTTTCTAGAAATTTCGATGTCGACACTTTGTTGACAAAACTGTTGAGACCTGTACCATTCGATAGGCCGTCCTAAGTCTAGCAATGCGTTTTATTATTGTACCTAGGAAATGTCTAGATCTAGCGAGATAGGGTTTAAAAGTGACACACTGCATGTCACGCGATATTGAACCTTATGCCATCGACATAAGGTCCATTCGTAACATTGCCCCCTTCTTAGTCATGCTCGTCCCGAGCATGATTTGATCCATAATAGCGAGCTAGGCGGTCTACGTGTACGACCTTCAGCTTCCCTCTAGGTCCTTTCTTAATCCGGTAGGTGACATCGTTTATTCTGGTTACTATCGTGTACGGACCCTCCCATTTGGCTTGGAACTTTGGACTCTTTCCTTTTCTTCTAATGGGATTATGTAACCATACCGAAGTTCCCTCTTCAAATCCGGGCACGTTAGCTTTGCGGTCGTATCGGATCTTCATCTTCTCACTGGTTTTCAGACCATTCTCTCTCACTAGCTCATGTATTCCATCTAACTTACGCCGCAGGTCGGCCACATAGTCGACGGCTAGGATAGGAGTATCGGGGGGTGTTCCGGTTAATGCATCTATTGGTAGTCTAATTTCTCGGCCGAAGTTGATTTTCGCCGGTGTGCAATTTGTGCTATCGTGTATTGCTGAGCGGTATGACATTAAAAAGAGTGGAATGTATTGGTCCCAATCCCTTTGATGTTCTTCCACTACTTTGGCCAAGTGATTCTCCAACGTCTGATTGAATCTTTCGACCATTCCATCTGACTGTGGGTGGTACGGTGTTGTACGAGTCTTATGTATCCCGAGTAGTTGGCAAACCTCTTGAAATAGTGAAGACTCGAAGTTTCTACCCTGGTCAGAGTGTAACTCCAAGGGAACGCCAAATCGACAGAACACCTCGTGAACTAGCTTTTTGGCGACTGTATGAGCTTCCTGGTTAGTATTCCTCAATTGTAAACATCCGGCATGGAACAGCGGTTCCATCAACCCCGGGGGCCGACGACTCTTCGTCGACGCGGAGGCCAGGGGGTACGACGTGTCGGGACCGGAGGTACCGACCCATTACCCGGAAAACCCAGCGCATTCACCCGACGTACTAGACATCGTCGTACACAAAGGCCTCACCTGCCAGATAGCGCAGGAGGTGCTGGACGACGAGCTGCGATCCGACCACCAGCCGGTGCTCGTCCGGCTATCTGACCACACCACCAGAGTTGCCCATCCGGCGCCACGTCGACATACGGATTGGACTAAATTCCGAAAGATCTTGGAGGCCACCACACCCACTCGGCCCACCACCAGCGCCATGGACGTGAACGGGTTGGCTGAGGGACTCACCGCTTGCATCCAGAACGCCTTGCAAGCGGCGACATGCACCACTACGGCCACGCAGGGGCGCTACCACAAACTCCCCGCACACATCGCAGACCTGATCGCCGACAAGAGGCGTCTGCGCAAGCGGTGGCAACATACAAGATGTCCTACCATCAAAAACCAGCTCAACCGTATCACGGACAAGGTGAAGGCCGAGTTACGGGCGCATGAATCGGAGAGCTGGGAGAACATCATTGACTCGGCAGACAGCGACTGGGCGTCGGTACACCGGCTATGCCGACGCCTCAAGAACACCCCAGCCCCGGTACGCCCACTGCGCAACAGCGACGGGGCGCTGCGCTACTTGGCGGCCGACCGGGCCGAAATATTCGCCGAACACCTGGAGCGTCAATTCACGCCAAACCCAACGGACGCCCTGGACCATGTCGCAGCAGTTGAGAAGCACCTTGGAGAGTACTTCAAGACGCCGGTAGCCCCAGAGGAAGACCCACTCTATTTCCCCCCGGGCCAAGTACTGGGGGCAATAAGGCGCACCAAACCAAGGAAAGCACCCGGTGCGGACGGAATAACTAACACCGCCCTCAGACACCTGCCACCGAAATCGGTGGCGGCGTTAGCACGTCTATATAACGGCATACTCCGCACCGGTACCTTCCCCACCTGCTGGAAGCAAGGGAAGGTCATTATGCTACCCAAGCCCGGGAAGAACGTACTGAAGCCGGAAAGCTACCGGCCTATCACGCTCCTCCCCACCACCTCCAAGGTGTTCGAGGCGCTACTGCTGCGTCATCTAACTCCACACATTACGCCGCGCCAGGAACAATTTGGCTTCCGGGCCGAACATAGTACGACGCTCCAGCTGTCGAGGGTACTGCACATACTCACAGCGGCTGTAAACAAGAGGGAGTACGCCGCGGCAGTATTCCTCGACATGGAAAAGGCATTCGACCGGGTCTGGCACGCCGGTCTCATCTACAAACTGACCATGACCACCACGCCCCGTCGCTTGATACAGGTGGTCTCCTCATTCCTCCAGGATAGGACTTTTAAGGTTTCGGTGGAGGACAAGTCGTCCAGCACACGCCCCATTAGAGCGGGGGTGCCACAGGGGAGCTGCGTCTCGCCTGCGTTATACGCCGTATACACCGACGACATTCCCGCCACGCACTCTACGACGCTTGCACTGTACGCTGATGACGCCGCGTATATAACCACATCGCTGTCGGCCGACCACGCGGCCATCAAAATGCAGCGCGCACTAGACGACCTTCCCGACTGGCTCAGCAAGTGGAGACTGTCAGTTAACGCAGGTAAGACGCAGGCTATGATCGTCACGGCACGAAGCCGACGTCATCCACCGAACCTTCAGCTCATGGGGACCGAGGTCGGGTGGACCAGGACCGCCAAGTACTTGGGGGTCACACTCGACAGTCGGCTCACCATGGGCCCGCACGTCTGCGACACCGTCGCGCGGGTAAAGGTAAGCAGAAACCTTTTGCGCCCGGTGTTCTCGTCACGCCTCTCCACGCGAGTCAAGCTGGGGATCTACAAGACATACGTGCGGCCGCAGCTAACTTACGCTGCCCCGGCTTGGCTCGCCCTCACGGCCGAGACGCACAGGAAGAAGCTCCGGACGCAGCAGAACATCACGCTGCGTCAAATCGTCAAAGCTCCCCGGTACGTGAGGAACTCAGTAATTAACAGGGACCTGCGTGTCGAGAGCATCGATGACTTCGTCGTCCGCCTGGCGAAGGGGATGTTCTCGCGTGCCAGCACCTCCGAACTCCACCATATCAAAGAAATTGCGCCCTGGCACGCGAGGCCTCCCGATAAGAAGAGATTCCCGCGCGACCTCATAGCAGACGTCGCACCACCGGATCTGACACCCGGGTAGGTCACAAACACAAATACACGTGACCTACTCAGACAAAAATAGACACTATACATTCGCAACACGACACCGCCGTGCGCATTTGCGGACTGTATATATACAGGCGCTATGCACGCGACGAACACACATGCACTACTCCACAGGCAGGCACACACTCAGAATACCACACGAGCGGGGAACACACACCTACAAACCGCTCGTAACACACACTACCCCCCGTACCCTCGCAGCCGACTGTACATAGCTGGTTGTGCTGTTAGGGGGTCGGGGTAATCACCCACTGTAGCAGAGCGCCAACAAAAGCCGACGCCCGGTCGCTGATCGACTCTTGCTGGGCCTTCACGGGGGCAACCCGTGATCCAACCTGGTAGGGGTTTGATCGCACGGGCGTCGTGAAACACTTCGGGCGCTCCTACAGTCACACACAACAAAGCACACCGTCCACCGCCGGAGGGAAGGCACACCCTCGCGGCGTCGACTTAGGTGTGCGAAGACAGATGAACAGCACCCCTAGGGTGCAACCCCAAGGACGGGCCTCCATTTTTGGAGGCCGAGAGACCGACTCCACGGTCACGGGGCCATTAAGGAGCCCCCAAACCGTCTCCTCGCGCCCCCCAACTCGGGGTCGCAGAGAGGTCCACGAAGTGAGCGAAAATATAGCCAGTCGCTCGCTCGCTTGCTTGCTTCGTTCGTGTTCGTGCACTACACACTCAGTTAATTTCTCAAGATGACCGGTCGCGGTAAGGGAGGAAAGGGTCTGGGAAAAGGAGGAGCCAAGCGCCACAGGAAGGTACTTCGTGATAACATCCAAGGTATCACCAAACCCGCCATTCGTCGTCTGGCCCGCAGAGGCGGCGTGAAACGTATCTCCGGTCTGATCTACGAAGAGACTCGCGGTGTGCTTAAAGTGTTCCTGGAGAACGTCATTCGCGACGCTGTCACTTACACCGAGCACGCCAAGAGGAAGACCGTCACCGCCATGGACGTCGTCTATGCCCTGAAGCGCCAGGGACGCACCCTCTACGGTTTCGGCGGTTAAACACACCACCGTGTCGCCTCTGCGCGCAACCAGCTCTGCATACTACCGTGACGGAGAACGTGTCTGTGTGTTGTGTTCGTTTCGAATATAATACCATATCGTTCGACCATGCGTGTATACATATAGATGCGCGAACTTAAAAAAAGGCCCTTTTCAGGGCCGCATATGATTCGATACTATTAAATATGTTTCTTTAATGGAAATGTCTGAAAAACGTACCTCTAAACAAACAAATATATATATATATATATAATATGTATCTACATACATACATACATACATACTCACTCACTCACTCACGGTAATAGATAAGTACAAACTTATTTCGTTCTACGCGTGAAAACCGCCTTGCCGCCCAACTGGGATATTAAACTGAAAAAGAAAACGCATTAATTAGTAGACCGTAATATTCAATAGATATATACTTACGTTACGTTAAGATGCTTGCTTGCTGGTAGGTAACTAGGTAGGTAGGTAGGTAGGTAGAAACCTAGGTGCCTATTCGTTTGATCGCAGCTCGGCGCGGGTGCAGTTTGTTTATGTGGATGTTCGATGTCGTGACGTGTGTTACTTTGTAGGTAGGTAGGTACCTACTTATTGATGTGTATAATATTTGATTATTGCAATTTTATACATTTATTATATTATTTACTAGTCATTATATCAGACACATGAATAAATACATACACGAAACTCTAACACAGGCACATTACAGCCTTATGCGTTTACCGTCTGAAGAGACTCTGTCCGAGCTGTCGAACCGGGAGTAGGTACGCGGACGGACGCGGCTACGCGGTGTCTGTCTGTCTATTTGCACGTTCTTTAATACGCTTTCTAATGCTATCGCCACTAATCTGTACACTGTCACTCTCGTATTTTGATATAACACTAGATATTAATAGGCTGCACTCGCCGAACGTGGCCTGTAGTCGCCCGTCCTTAGATGTTCAGCGGTCGCGCGATGTTTTACGACGCTTCACTTTTAGGTCGATAATACCCTCGCGAGACTGTGTGATATCGACGGAGTCCTGTCACCAGACATGCTCGATATCCTCCTAGTTGGCGCGTCGACGTTTATCGGCTTCAACTATCACTTTTATAGAGAAAATAACGTTTTGAACACGACCCGACCTGCGCTTCGTAAGCAGTCGTCAAAATAAATCACCGCCACCTTCCGAACGACCGCCGCACCCTTGCCGGATTCCCACACGCATCTCTTCAGCTTCATGAACGATCCGAAACCGTGACGCTGCTTGTCGCCGGCCCTCGTTAACCATTGTTTTTCTTTATTTTATTAGATACGTGTTAGTGAAAACTTTCCAGCGTTCATACGAGAAAACCTCCCGCGACATCACGGCGCTCGTTACGGTAAAGTTTCGCCGTTCCTAAGCGTACGTACACGAAACACTCGAAACCTATAAGTGGCGACATCTAAGTTGTTGCTGTTATTAATCGTTCACGTACTACAGCTACCAGTGTGTTTGTGTGTTGTGAAGTTTTGTTTTTCTTTTTTAATTAACAACAAATTTTTTATACATATATTATAATAATGGCAGACACCGCAGTCGCTACCGAGGCTCCGGCCCCCGCTACACCAGCGAAGAAGCAGGCGAGACAGGCCGGTGCCGCGAAGAAACCAAAGGCGAAGCCTACCCATCCCAAGACATCCGAGATGGTCACCAACGCCATCAAGGAGATGAAAGAGCGCAGCGGATCTTCCCTGCAGGCGATCAAGAAGTACATCGCCGCGCAGTACAAGGTCGATGCGGAAAAACTGGCTCCGTTCATCAGGAAATACCTGAAGAGCGCCGTCGAATCTGGGGCACTGATCCAGACCAAGGGCAAGGGTGCATCCGGTTCCTTCAAGCTCGAGTCGAAATCGGCCGCTGCAAAGAAACCCGCAGGCGCATCTGGCAAGGCCGCCGGCAAGGCGCCCGCCGCCACCGCCGCGAAGGGTAAGAAAGCCACCGCCTCTGCGGCCGGCGCTAAGACCAAGAAGGCAGCAGCCGCGTCCGCGGCCGCATCTGCCGCTTCCGGCTCACCGTCGAAGTCCAAGGCATCGGCTGCCGCCTCCGCCAAGGACAAGAAGGCCGCTGCCGCCGCTAAGAAGAAGCCTGCACCAAAGAAGGCAGCAGCCCCCGCTAAGGCGAAGGGAGGCGCCGCTCCTAAAGCTAAGAAAACCGCGAAGCCGCCAACCAAGAAACCTAAAGCGCCTAAGCCCAAGAAGGCCGCGGCTACACCCAAATCAAAGCCGGCAGCCAAGAAAGCGTCCGCCGCTAAGAAGTAAGCTAGGGTCGGTAGCGTTCGCGGTACACCGGCGACGGTGACGACGACGACGACTACGACTTCGACAGCGCGGCGCTGGGTCGACTGACCGGACCCCGGACCAAAACCATCATCATCATCATCATCACCACCACCACCGATCACAATATATACAACACATCAGAAACAACAAAAGCAGGCAGGTACCTACATATTGTTGATATAGTGTGACAAAATCGTCCAACCTCGCGCACGCAGTACGTACGTACGTACGCGTCTATCTATCGTCCTCCGGTAGTAGGAGGGCGCGAATCGCGCTCGACGTGTCTCTAGCTCGTCCGACCTACCGACCGACCGATAACGATTCATCAGAAGCAGCAAGCAACTGAAGAGACCACAGACGACGGAGTCGGCGGCACCGAGATGCTTAGCGCGCGTGCATGCGCTCACCACACCAAAAAGCCCTTTTCAGGGCTAACAATACTTTCATGAATATAAACAATATTCGTTCCTCTATGACAGATGAGTCAAAACGTACACATAATAAACATACACACACGACATAAATTAGGATATGAAATAGAAATAAAGAAGAAAGAAAGATAGATAGATAGATAGATAGATAGATACCTACCTACCTAGAGAGAGAGAGAGAGACAGACAGACAGATAAATAAATAAATAAATAAGAGAGAGAGAGAGAGGAATATATTATCCGGCCGGCGCTAAGACCAAGAAGGCAGCAGCCGCGTCCGCGGCCGCATCTGCCGCTTCCGGCTCACCGTCGAAGTCCAAGGCATCGGCTGCCGCCTCCGCCAAGGACAAGAAGGCCGCTGCCGCCGCTAAGAAGAAGCCTGCACCAAAGAAGGCAGCAGCCCCCGCTAAGGCGAAGGGAGGCGCCGCTCCTAAAGCTAAGAAAACCGCGAAGCCGCCAACCAAGAAACCTAAAGCGCCTAAGCCCAAGAAGGCCGCGGCTACACCCAAATCAAAGCCGGCAGCCAAGAAAGCGTCCGCCGCTAAGAAGTAAGCTAGGGTCGGTAGCGTTCGCGTTACACCGGCGACGGTGACGACGACGACGACTACGACTTCGACAGCGCGGCGCTGGGTCGACTGACCGGACCCCGGACCAAAACCATCATCATCATCATCATCACCACCACCACCGATCACAATATATACAACACATCAGAAACAACAAAAGCAGGCAGGTACCTACATATTGTTGATATAGTGTGACAAAATCGTCCAACCTCGCGCACGCAGTACGTACGTACGTACGCGTCTATCTATCGTCCTCCGGTAGTAGGAGGGCGCGAATCGCGCTCGACGTGTCTCTAGCTCGTCCGACCTACCGACCGACCGATAACGATTCATCAGAAGCAGCAAGCAACTGAAGAGACCACAGACGACGGAGTCGGCGGCACCGAGATGCTTAGCGCGCGTGCATGCGCTCACCACACCAAAAAGCCCTTTTCAGGGCTAACAATACTTTCATGAATATAAACAATATTCGTTCCTCTATGACAGATGAGTCAAAACGTACACATAATAAACATACACACACGACATAAATTAGGATATGAAATAGAAATAAAGAAGAAAGAAAGATAGATAGATAGATAGATAGATAGATACCTACCTACCTAGAGAGAGAGAGAGAGACAGACAGACAGATAAATAAATAAATAAATAAGAGAGAGAGAGAGAGGAATATATTATCTGTACCAATACCTACCTGCCTACCTACCTACCTACCTACCTACCTACCTACCTACCTACCTACCTACCTACCTACCTACCTACCTACCTACCTACCTACCTACCTACCTACCAGTGGCGAAGGGTGAAATTTTGACAAAGGGAAGCCGGTCCAAAAAAATAAACCCTTAAACACTTACCTACTGCAGGATATCTTGAATAATATTGCCGGTAGAATAATATAAGCCATAATAACAAACAAAATCCACAGTATTTAACCAAATCTGCGATTAAATTACCTTACAGAATCAGTCACAGTTTAAATAACACAAATATTAAAATATAACAAACGAAATTATCACGCACCAGTGGTATAGCAACATGTCACATACTAACAATAATTTATTTTCAACCTTACGAAATGGAACACGAAAATATGCCAAAATAAAAAGAATATGACTTGCGAAGGATTTCATTATAACGCTAATTCTTTTTAATTTTGTCGTGTTTTCTTTCTCCCGTGCCGTGCTTCAATAACAATAATTTCTTTGTCTCTTTCTAATAGAGGAGAGGAGAGAACTGCAACCCGGTCGCGAATAGCCTATCTTTCTTTAAATTTTACGTACAGTTAACGAGCATTAGAAAGAGATGGTGACACGCTCTGTCTCTTTTCGCCTCATAGTAAAACGTTGGCCGAGATAAGCTGTAATTCGTCGAGTTACCTTTACGACTATAAAATGAAATGTGATACTTAGGGTATTGCTAAGAATTACTATTGCTATTGTAAATCGCGCAGGCATTTAATTAATAATACTTTGTTAATGAAATAGAATGTAAATACTTTTGTATGAATATGGAACTGATTTTTGAAAGGTAACCCGGTGGGAATCGGCTTGTATGGACTCTTCGCCACTGCTACCTACCTACCTACCTACCTACCTACCTACCTACCTACCTACCTACCTACCTACCTACCTACCTACCTACCTACCTACCTACCTACCTGACTAACTAACTAACTAACTAACTAACTAACTAACTAACGAACGAACGAACGAACGAAATAAATAAATAAATAAAAAAAAAAAAAGATACCCATAAGTACATAGGTATAACTTAAGTAAGAATTTTCACGTTAGGTTATACATAATTTCATACTGGATAGGTAGTAAATTTAAAAAGAGAAAATGTATGTTATTTTAAGTTAAATTAAATTTAAAAAAAAAAAAAAAAAAAATCACTATCAACCCCGTCCGCGTATCATCCATATTATATCCATGGTTCAGTGTGTGCGTTTGCGTGTTTTTGTAATATAGTTTCGTTTGTTGTTTACCCCTCCCGCTAACTCAGCCACGCAGCGCGAGTATAAAATAAACGAAAGTATGGGTTCGACGGCATTGAGGATCGGCCAGTGATCCGAAGAAGCTAGTCGCCTGCACTCCACTCCAGAGGATACTCTCCGAGGAAGAAGCCGAGTAGTGAGCCGCGCGGACTGCGAATTTTAACCGTCTTCGCCTGTGGTTGCACTAGCAGTCAGCTACTGGTGCAAACACAGGGGGAGCCACCGTGCTGCCCGGCGGAACGCCGCCGTAGCGGTCGCGGTAGGACCACGCCCAGACAGCATGCCGAAGCCCGGCACTCGCGGCTCTTTTGGCCGCGGGTCTGGGCAAGAAGAGAAGCTCCGTCCGACGATGGATCGGGCACTGTCGCTGCCTGATATAGGCAGTGCGGCGCCCGCTTCGCCGCCGGCCGGGCGGGGTGAAGAGAAGAGGAGAGGAGGGGGACCTGGCGCTGTATCAGCCGCCGCCCCACCGACGACGTCGGCGCCTGCGCGCGTTGCGCCGTCGCCGCCGTCGGGACGGCAGCACGCAGTGCCCGTCCGCCCCGCCGCGTTCCGGCCGGTGCCTATCCAGGCGCCGGGACCGGTCGCCACCCAGGGCCGCACGCAGCAAGCGCGTGCGCCCCCAACGCCAGCCCGCGTACCAGCACCCGCGCGTTCGGCTGCGCCTGCCGCGCGGGCCGCGGCGCCAGCGCGCGCCGCCGCGCAGCCCGCGCGGAACGCGCCGCCGGTGCGAACCCCAGCGACGCCAGCGCACACCCGCGCACCCCCGGTGCGCCCAGCTGCAACGAGGACGCAGCAGTCACCACCGCCCGCTCAGGCTGGGCCAGCATTGGCTCAAGCTGTGCCAGCTTCGGGCACCGCCACATCCGCTACCCACAGCTTGCTGAGCAAGCTGGCGGGACCGGCGGGGGCGGAGCTTGAGCGGCCAGCCAGTGCGGGCGCCACCCGTAGACCGGCACAGATGGCGCCTCCGGCGCCCGAGTCGCCGGCACCGCCAAGGGACTCTGCCTTCGACTCCCCCGCCATGCTCTCGGCATGCTCATCGCGTGCAGGGTCGAGCATGTCGCTAGCGTCGGGGGACTCGGCCGGGTCTGGTCGCGGAGACGTATCGAGGGATACGACACCGCGATCCGGACGCCGGCCCATCGAGGGACGAGCAGAAGCCCACACCAGCCGGCAAGCGCCGGCCTTGCCTCTGCTGCCGCCGCTCGGGTTTGGCTACGAGTTTGAGCTCGGGGCCCGACCGCAGCGGCGGCGCAGGAGCTCAGGCGACTCCGTCGTAGGCGAGGAGGCGAAGCGCTACTGCCCTGACCCGCCGCGGCCACAGCGCGAACGCGCGCCGCGCGGGAGGGGCGAGCCCGCTTCGCCCACCTTCGCCGAGGCGGTGCGCCGTACGCCGCCGCGCTCACCCACACCGGACGAAGAGGAGGTAGGTGTGTCCGCTGGCACTACCGCCCCCCCCGCTGCCACCTCCGGCTCTCCACAGAAGCCGACGAAGACGAAGAGACAGAGATACCCGCCGCTGGTAGTGGAGAGGCTACCGAACTGGGCCGCTCATTTCCGGGCCCTCAGGGAGCGCTTGGGCCGGCCGCCTAACGCTCGTCCGTACGGGACGGGGGTGCGCTTTACCCCCGACACCGAAGACGAGTACCGGCTGGTCCAGCGGTACCTCATTGGCCTGGAGAAGGAGAGCGGCGTCTCATGGTTCGCCTACTCCCTGCCAGCGGAGAAGAGCGTGAAGATCGCCATCAGGGGGTTGCCAGCGGACACGGACCCTCAGGAGATCGACGACGAACTCCGGGGCATGGGACACGAGCCGGAGTACGTGCGCCACATAAAGGGCGCACAGGGAAGACCCGGCTGTGTCTTCTTTGCCATACTGAAGAGGACACCGGACGTTCGGTCTGTCTTCGACACCGCGGTGTTTATGAACATGCGCGGTGTCAAGATAGAGGCTTGGCGCGGGAAACGTGGGCCCGCCCAGTGCCACCGGTGCCAGAAATTCCGGCACAGCTCACACCAATGCCACCGACCGCTCGCCTGTGTACGATGCGGCGGGGAGCACGTGGCACGTGACTGCCCACGCCCGCGGGAGGAGCCGGCCACATGCGTCAACTGTGGTGGCCCGCACCCCGCGTGCAACCTGAAGTGCCCCGTGTTCCAGGCCGAGCTGAAGAACAGGCGAGCGGGGACTGCCGCCATATCGACCCACGCGCGCCGGCCACAAGCGGCCGCCGAGAGGCCGCAAATGGTCGACAACGACAGGCTGCGGTGTCACAAAGGCGGTACCCTTATCTATTTCAAAAGGGCTCTATATTGCATCCCATTAGACCCCCCACCCCTCTCACGACTCGAAGTTTCAATGTGCCGTCTCGGCATGTCAGGTTACCAACCTATTACTATAGTGTCGGCCTACCTCCCTCCCAGCAACTCTGCAGAGAACCACCAACTGCTAGCAGATGACATTGCCCTACTTCTTGGGTTGAGTGACTCCGTTATAATAGCGGGCGACCTCAACGCCAAACACACTGCCTGGAATAGCACCAGGATCAATTCCAGAGGCAGACTCTTGTTTGACCTCTCCACCCATTTAAACTTCGATGTCGTGGGCCCCATGACCCCCACTCAATTCCTCTACGAACCCGACCACACCCCAGACATCCTCGACGTAGCGCTCCTAAAGAACGTCAACCTACGGTTAGACTCTATAGAAGCACTATCAGAGCTATCGTCTGACCATCGCCCAGTCATCATCCGACTGGCTCCCCGTACTGGCCTCTCTGACCCAGGTCAAGCACCCCAGACGAAAGTGGTAACGGACTGGAGGAAAGTAAGCGATCGGCTGAAATCCACCACATCCCCCACTTGGACTTCATACCTGCACGCCTCGACTCTATCGCTGACACGACAGCTGCGATCGACTCGTTCACGGTCATTCTCCAATTTGGCGTTCTTTGACTAATTACCGTAACCTTTTTTATTTTTCACTAATTTGACTTAAATGCATCAAAATCTGAAGGAAATCGAAGATACAAATACAATAATTAATGAGGCATGTAAAAATTAATGGTGGTTTTCTAGTTAATGAGACTTGAAAATTGTATGAGTAGGGTAATTGGAAAAAATAATGTTTAATGTAACAGTAATTAGAAAATATCGTAAAGTTTATGTAAAATATGATATAATGACATTATAATAACACTAATAAATTATTTTTACCCATAAAATTACAATTAAACAATGCAATTAACGATGTCCGTCATAACCATAACCAATAGCAAAATAATATAATTTATTATTGCTTTAATGTGTTAAAAATTTGATACTTTGAATAAAAATCAGGTAAAAATAAACAAAATAGTTTAACGTTTTAATTGGAATTAAAAACAATATGAAGAAATTTGTTGTGAAGATTTAACAAAGTGTCTGTCAAGAACCGTTTTCGCTTTTTTATTGTTTTTATTGAAATATATTATCTCTTGCGACAAATGCGACGGATTTCATCTGTTTATACAAAACAATTGGACAATATCTTGTTTGATTCTCTCTACACTAGTCTCTTTATTATTATCATTTAAATACTTTGGTTCGTTTTCCTTATTGTGACTTGATTGTGATTTTGCATGTCTTTATATTTTAGTCTTAATGCTTGCTTCCTGTACTTTTCTTTTGCTCTTTTTCTATTTTCTTTCTCATATATGACATTTCTTTATTTGTTTTATATACATGCCTTCTTAAACAATAAGGGTGAGATTTTTACGCTTCGGTTTTTCGACAATTCTCTTGGAAGCTAGTGAACTTGGTGCTGAAAACAATGAAGACGTTCTTTCCGTAATATTCACACTTGTATCTTTATTTTCTGTTAATCGCTCATTATAACATGCTTTCAGTAGAAGATGATGACAGAGCACTAAATGGTCGCGGCGTTGATGTGATTAAGATAGGTTTAAAATTTAGTGTCTTCTTCAAGGGAACTAATTCTTTTTCAAAAGAAGTCGACTGTAGACAAACGTCGTTTTGCTGATTTATCTTCTTCTTTTGTTTTAGGATTTTCGGAACTACTCTTTTAGTGTAATTTTTTGCGCGCATCGAATATGATGAATCATTAAGACGTAGTGGTGTCGACAGAGTTTCAAGAGGATCTGTTATCAAGCACATATGTATATCTTCGATCACTTCTTCCTCAATTGTTTCCAATTCTCCCTTTTCCTTTTGTATTCTACAGTAAGATCTGAAATTTTCTATATTTCTATTTTCTTCCGGTTTTTTGGTGTCATTACACTGATAGGAAGTATTTTTTATCTCTTTTTCTTTTATTTTACCTTTCTTTCTCTTTTTCTTTTGGTTGCTGATATAAAACAGGGTCATTTTTAATCCGTTCTCGGCGTTGTCACGCCGCGACACTTCTCTTTTCTTTGTTTTCCTCTTTGGTATTTTTGGGTTTTCCCATCCTATAAATTAGATAACTTGATGAATGGTCAGGGGACAATGATAATAATAATCTACCAAAACTACGAGAAAACTCTCGTTTTCTCGTAGTTTTCGAAAGCCGTCACGGCTATAGTTGGTAAATAAGTATTAACTTTTTATACAACGGTGATTATAAACATATGGCAATTAGTATACGGTAATTAGAAAACGATAGATTTTCTTAGAAATGTCAAAAACCGACACCGTTTGTAAATACTAGCTTATTACAATGTATAGAGGCAAAAGTACTGTCTCCATTTAAATTATCAACTTGGGTCTAACTTAAAAAGTCAAGTAATAAAAAAGTACGTTTACGGAAAGTACAAGCACAGACTAGAAATGGTACAGAAAAAATTTCTTCGCACTACACATTATAAGTGTTACCACACTAAGATTTCCTATGCGGATCTGATAAAACGGTACAAAATATTAAGCTTGGAGCACAGGCGTACACTGCTTATAGTTATGATGCTGTTTGGCATATGCAACAACAGGTTTAATTGTATGGAGCTTGTAAATAAAATATGATAAGTGGTACCTAGAATTGCTAGTAGGCGTGAAGTACGAGCAACCCGCCTGTTCTACACAGAGCAATGTAGAACAAATGCTGGGGAAAGGGCTCCTCTTCGCCGATTATTAGAAATTTACAATTCACATTTTGCAAATTTAGATATTTTCGCTCTTAACCAGAACAAATTTAGAAAAGTGGCTATTAATTTACTTTCTGGTAATCCTTAACTGTTACTGCTTCTTCTTCTTTATTCTTCTTCATTTGGTGTGACGTGATTGTGCCCACAGACCATATCTGGACGGGGCACGCTATCTTGAATTGGTTTGTGTGATTTTTAGGGTTTAGTTTTAGTTTTATCATTCGTTACTTTCTCACTGTCCTGTATGCGTCCGTTTCCTTATGTCTTGAACAATCAATGTGATTCCGTGGACATTGGTGTGGGTTATATGTTTGTTTACTATGTATTACCTTAGCCTACCAGTGGCGAAGGGTGAAATTTTGACAAAGGGAAGCCGGTCCAAAAAAATAAACACTTATAAACTTACCTACTGCAGGATATCTTGGAGGAGGTCTTCAGATAAGAATAATATTAAAAGCCCCACCTTCACCATACAAAAAAGGACTGATGATTTGATAACAGTGTCTTTCAAGTATGATAAAAGCGGCTTTGAGAAAAGCCTTTTTCGACGTGCATCTCCATACCACACATGCATGCTTGTTAGTAAGTACTAAGTTAAGTACCTATTGTTAGGGAATAAGAGTCAAGAAAAAATAAAATAAAAAATTACAAAAATAATAAAGTGTTAAAAACCGAACCACACAAACACCGATCCAAAACCAATAAAAAAATTAAGCAAAAATAAAGCAAATTATACACAATCACAACGTTATTTATATTGTAATGCAATGCGTCTGTTTTTTTTTTTTAACAAAATGAGCTAAAATGTTGTTATAAAAATTCGGATTACTTTTCATTTTATTAAGCAAATTTTTTTCAATTGACATGATAGCCAAATCGGACAATCTCTGCTCTTTTTGGCAGTTTCGCACATACGTGTGAATGCGTTTTAAAGCAGAAAATGACCGCTCAGCTGAAGCTACTGAAATGGGGAGGGTCAGAATTAAACTGCAAAGAGTCGAAACTTGAGAAAATGCGTCTTTCAAAGACGTATTCTGGAGTTGTAAAAAAAGCTCATAGGTGTCCAATTTATTTAACGACGCTGACGTAAATAAGACTTTAAGTTCATTTTTCAACGCGGTAAAATCAAAAATTTCCGGAAAGTTCGCTGTCAAAAAGGAAACTTTTTCAGTTGGAAATGATTGGTTGTATTGAAGATACTTTGATTTATTAAGTAAATCAATAAATACAAGCTGAGAAAAAGATCGGTACCTTTGAGTAATTTGAGCTTTGACTTTATCTATAATCGAGGAAAAAATACGCTTGTACGCCGTTTTGGGATCCGTGTCAGTACTTATTCGGCGCCGTCGCCGCGGCGGCTTACAGATTTGTTCAATGCTGTGGAAAATGGTATCAAACGAATTAATAAACTCTTCCGAAATCCACCGTTCAAAAGAATCGATTTCGCGCTTTGCCACTTCAATGTCTACTTGCTTACTTTGAAGCAAAGCAAAAAGAACGTCTGTCTTTTCGAAAATGTCTGAGAAAACACGCAATAAGAAGCAAAATTGCATGTCTCCAGTTTGTGTAACAAGCACTCGGACATTGAAATTGATTCGCTGTCCCATGATTCCGGCGAATCTAAAATACAATTCAAAGTTTCGATCATGTCGGTTCTGCAGTTGAAAATTACGTTAATTATGCGCGAGTGATAATGCCATCGCGTTTCTGCTACCCCTGGCATACGACGATGAGCAACTTCTTTCAGAAGATTCGATCTTTTAGAAGATTTATTAAAAAAGCGTACGATACTGTTAATATGACCAAAAAAAGCTTTTAATTCGGGTACGAATTCAAGAGACCGACTCAAGACTATGTTTAAAATTTGAGCATAGCATGGAATAAACATCGCCATGGGACAGATTTCATGAACTTTAGTTTGTACACCACCGTGCTCTCCAGAAATAACTGCCGCATCATCGTAAGACTGTCCAATTAATTTATCTTTACAACGAAAGTCATCGAGAATACCGAGTAACATGGTGGTCAAAATGTCGGCATTTCGACCACCACTTACGTCATAGAAGCCCAGAAAACGCTCTTCAATTCCACTGCTGGACAAGTACCGCAATATAACAGTCAACTGTTCCCTGTGACTGACGTCCGGCGTTTCGTCGATCATAACCGATACAAATGAAGCTGAATTTATTTCCGACTTTATCTCGTCACGTATAGAAGACGCGATACAATGAATTAAGTCATTTTGGATGTCACTTGAAAGTCCTGAAAATACAGAATTTTGGGTCGAGGAACATTGTTCCAAATGAGAATCAAGGACTGTATCGTACTTGCACAAATAATTTAACGTTTCAATGTAATTTCCGCGATTGTCCGAGTCTGCTCTTTCATTGTGACCGCGAAATGGTAATTCTTGCTTCCCCAAAAGAATGACCGTGTCAATAAAACGTTTCATTAACTCGCGATTACGGTCAACTTTTCTGTTATGTACATCAAAAGCGTTGGAAAAAAATGACTCGATTCTGCCATTATTTCCAAATTCGTGGAGTAACAAGCAGCTGCGGATGTGTTTTTCAGTCTGAATATGTTTTTTGGCTGAGTTAGACAAATTATTAATATCCGTAAAACCCGTACTGCTCCAAACAGATTTCGAATCAGAAAATAACAAACACGGAAAACAAAACATTTTGTTCAGTTTGCAACTGCCTGTCATCCATGTATATTTATCATATAACGACGCGTGAAAATGTTTAAAAATTCCATCTCGCCTTTTGCAATCAATAATCATGTGTAGGAGTGCTCGACCTAACTGAACAACATGCTTCTTGTATGCATAACTTAGTTTTGAAAATGAAGTTTATTTTGTAAGCAGGTAGTCTGTTGAGCAGCACTCTATATGAATTAAAGCCATAATAACAAACAAAATCCACAGTATTTAACCAAATCTGCGATTAAATTACCTTACAGAATCAGTCACAGTTTAAATAACACAAATATTAAAATATAACAAACGAAAAACTCACGCACCAGTGGTATAGGAACACATACTAACAATAATTTATTTTCAACCAAACGAAATGGAACACGAAAATATGCCAAAATAAAAAGAATATGACTTGCGAAGGATTTAATTATAACGCTAATTCTTTTTAATTTTGTCGTGTTTCCTTTCTCGTAGTGGCGTGGTTTCTTTGTCTCTTTCTAATAGAGGAGAGGAGAGAAATGCAAGCCGTTTGGCATTAGCCTATCTTTTATCAAGTTTTACGGACGGTTAGCGAGCATTAGAAAGAGATGGTCTGACACGCTCTGTCTCTTTTCGCCTCATAGTAAAACGTTGACTGAGGTAAGCTGTAATTCGTCGAGTTGCCTTCAATGTAATGTACGAAAAATTGAAGCGCTGATTAATTTACGACTATAAAATGAAATGTGATACTTAGGGTATTGCTAAGAATTACTATTGCTATTGTAAATCGCGCAGGCATTTGATTAATAATACTTTGTTAATGAAATAGAATGTAAATACTTTTGTATGAATATGGAACTGATTTTTGAAAGGTAACCCGGTGGAAATCGGCTTGTATGGACTCTTCGCCACTGTTGCCTACTATTAATATTGTAACATATAACTGTTTTTTGTCCCAAATAAATAAACAAATAAGTACAACGGTAATTAGAATTTTTCTTAACCAAGGTTACGGTAATTATATACTCACGTGCTTCAATGGCGGTACACTAACGTTAGAGATGTGCAACTGCTGATAGGCCGCGACACAAACTGAAGAGACGCGCCGCGTACGGTAGTGATGTCCCAAATATTGTTATTTAGGGATGTGCATCCAATAACAGAAAATGTCACGGCAATTATGACTTTCGATTGGACATGAGGTTACTTAATGATAATTATTTACATACTGGTTCTATTGGGTTGATATTATGTTATGCGATACACGTTGTTTAATACCGTTTAAAACGTTGAATGGATCAAAGCAAATCTATACGTAATAAAAATTACAAGCAAGTTTTGAGATTAAGTTGGTGTGCGGACACGCCACGGTAATGAGAGAACTGAGATTCTTGGACATAAATTAAATTAATTCAGCCTGAACTATTTAAAACAAAAGCTTAAGTTTTGTTTACAGCTAGATACGGATGCTATCTAACATATAAAAAAAATGCACGATTGAATATGATAATATTACGGATTATGCAAGCACCGGACACGTAAAACTTGCTAATCGGAGAATGGCTGTCTAAGCGTAGAGCACCACTATATTAGCTATGCACAATGATTGTATATGTACTTATTTATACCTTTTTATACAGTCCATAAGCTCCGAATTTTTAGTGTCAAATAAACCTTTAAAGTGTTCACACGTCGTTTTATTGTGCTTACACTGTCCAAACTAAAATCATCTTTATCGCCGTAATCATATGGTCCTATTTCGAACCGGATCTTGTCGCCTACCTGCGACTGACGAGCGCGTTGGAGAACAAAAGAAAGCGATAAGGAACACGTTTTTATTGCAAATAATTTAGTGGACGGAGCTGTGACATTTTAAAAACTTATTTATTAGAACAATTAACTGTGCTTACAATATTCAGTGTGTGATCGGATTACGATAAAAAAGCTTACTGTAAGTGCTAGTTAACAAGTGCCACGTGCTCACTACCTCATAGACATACTTGTGGAGATAAACTTCGAACAAAAGACAAAACATTTAACTAACGATTGTGAGTGAAATTAATACCAACGAGTGTTAAATAAGTCGTGATGGAAGATCTTCTGGTATATCAAATTGAGCTATTAGATAGCCTAAAGAATACAGAGAAAAACTACAAAAAAACGCCGAAAGATAGGATTAAGAAGCCGTACTTGGAAACAAGGTTAGAAATGCTTGAAGAATTATGGAATAGCTTTAAAGAAGGACATAAAAGCATTATTTTGAGCATTACAACTTACGAGCAAAGAAAAAATTCGTACTTTAAGGAAAAAACATATGAAGTGTTTCAAGAGTTGTACGTGCAATATAAGTCTAGTGTGAAAGAGGCTCTTCAGCAGTTCCAGGATGCAGCACAACAATCTTCATCGCCTTTCAAAACTGAAAGTCAAAGGTCAAGCTCCGCAAGTAATGAATTCAAAATTGAACCGTCAGAAGACCAGCTAAGTCCCAGAGAACTTGATTTAAGTCAGTTTAGATTTGAAAAGAAACAGCATGTTAAAATTGAATATGAAAAGGATTCTCCAGGGAAAGAGGATACAAAAGGTTTATCGGAGCCAGCTAATTGGAAAGAGTTCCTGTTGAACTTAAGGAATATGAGATCCAACAATGATGCCCCAGTTGATACCATGGGCTGTCATATGAGTGGTGATGAGAAAGCTGCACCAGAAGTGTACAGATATCAAACTCTGATTTTTCTAATGTTGTCTAGTCAGACAAAGGATCAAGTGAATTTTGCAGCTATGGCGCGGCTCGGGGCCAGAGGGCTAACAGTAGACAGTGTATTGGACATGAGTGATGATGAGCTGGGCAAGTTGATATACCCTGTTGGATTTTGGAAGACAAAAGTAAAATACATCAAGAAAATAATCCAGACCCTCAAGGAGCAGTACAATGGAGACATTCCAGACTCTGTAGAGAAACTATGCAAGCTAACTGGTGTGGGGCCAAAGATGGCACACATCTGCATGCTGGTTGCTTGGGACAAAGTTACTGGGATTGGTGTAGACACCCATGTTCATGGAATCAGCAACAGAATAGGCTGGGTGAAGAAACGAACAAATACCCCTGAAGAGACACGAAAATCATTGCAAAGTTGGCTGCCGTTTGAACTATGGAAGTAAATCACCTTCTAGTAGGTTTTGGTCAAACCATCTGCCTACCTGCAGGCCCAATGTGCCATGAATGTTTGAACAGAGACATCTGTCCATCAAGTGGTTTAGCTCGAAATTCACCAAAGAAAACTCCAGTGAAAAAAGAAGTTAAACTTGAACAATCTGATGATGAGATTGAAGTTAAGCCACCTAAAAGTAGAAAAGTTACACTAAGGAAAGAATTAAATGATAAGGTCACAAATGCTGACTCGAAGGATGAGATTGAAGCTAAGTCCTTTCATGCGAATGTGACCAAGGAAGAAAAAGAGCACGACATTAAATGTTTATTATGTGGAGATCAGCATTATATCTATCATTGTAAAACATTCGCCAGTATGACTGCTCAGGAAAGACAAGAGAATGTCAAGAAACACAAACTTTGTTTTAACTGCCTCGCGCCATCACACTCTGTGAATAAGTGTCGACAGTTAGCATGCTGCAAACGATGTGGACGTCGGCATCGCTCCCTTCTGCACTTCGAGAGAGAGGAAAAAGCCGAGAAGTCCAACGAGGCGACAAACACTGCTGCAGATACCGTTTGTGAGGAGTCGTCGCTAGGTAAGTCTAATTCGTCATCTAATGCTACACATATTGTATCTAATTTCGCAAGTGAGCATATACAAACAAACACTGTGTTATTAGCTACTGCTAAAGTATTAGTCAACAGTACGAACGGTTGTAGACATGCCATTAGGGCCTTGTTAGACCAAGGGTCACAAGCGTCATTTATATCTGAGGCGACTGTTCAGTTCCTTAATTTAACACGTATATCAGTGAGTGGTTGAGTGTCCGGTGTGGGAGAGGGGCAAACGAAAATTAAACACATGGTTTCACTCGCTGTGAAATCACGCCACAATCCCAATGAGTCGATTAGAGTGAAAGCGTATGTGCTACGCACATTAACAACACTGTTACCCACCAGTAATCTTAGATTCCCCGATTGGTTAGAACTTCGAGGTCGGGAGTTGGCGGATCCAGGATTCACAACACCAGGTAAAATTGATATTTTACTTGGTGCTGAGGTTTATAGCAACATACTGTTAGATGGTATTATCAAACACCCTGAGGGCAATTTAGTGGCACAAAATACAATCCTAGGGTGGGTGGTATCTGGCAGGACGACACTACAAAATCCAACAGCAAGGAAACGCATTACAAACCTACACGCACAGATAAATGACGATGAGATAATGAAACAATTTTGGGAGATAGAGAGGGAACCAAACAACATAAAAAGAAGATTTTCAAAAGAAGAAGAAATATGTGAAGTATTTTATGATGCCACGAAAGTGAGAGATGACAACGGACGATTTGTGGTAAGATTACCATTTAAACCTGAAAATCCAGAATGTAAATATGGTGGATCAAAAAAGACAACCAATGCAGGATTTGAGTTTTCAGAGAGAAAGTCAAAAAATCCAAAACGAATTTTAGAAACCTCTCAAGTGTTGGACCCCTCGTTGGACTTCTCGGCTTTTTCCTCTCTCTCGAAGTGCAGAAGGGAGTGATGCCGACGTCCACATCGTTTGCAGCCTGCTGACTGTTGACACTTATTCACAGAGTGTGATGGCGCGAGGCAGTTAAAACAAAGTTTGTGTTTCTTGACATTCTCTTGTCTTTCTTGAGTAGTCATACTGGCGAATGTTTTACAACGATAGATATAATGCTGATATCCACATAATAAACATTTAATATCGGGCTCTTTTTCTTCCTTGGTCACATTCGCATGAAAGGACTTAGCTTATTATTATATTACTCTCGGTGGTAGGTCACAACATCAACCGCCGGCGTAAGTTACCACCCACCAGACAAAGACATGCCGCCAAGCGATTCGTCGTGTTCCAGCATGATGTCTGATGAAGCCGTTCGGAGGACGGGTCTGAGCAGTTGTGTTGCGATGTGTGCCGGGTGCGATGCGCCAGATGGTGTTGTGTCGGGAGTTTGTTCGTGGAGGGTAGCGGGATCCGAAGCACGGTTCTCCGCTGGCCGACCGCAGGTAGTTGGGTGCCCAAGTAGTGTGCCAGCCACATACGAAAGGCTGCCCCGCCAACTGCGAAAAATCCCAGGGTGGCCCCATCGTGCCGGTTGGCGACCGGACGAGAGGACCCGATGGCGATCCCCTTGGGGGGTGGTTCGGGCGTCCCCGCAGTCTCCAGAACAATCTCCCTCTGGCCCAGCATCGTTGGGTATTGTTGGGTTTATCATTGCATCACCTCACTAAACTGCCGTCTTCCTTCCTATTCACTCAGTATATAAACTTATGAAAAGTTACAAAAGGAAAAGTAGGTGTGCACAGCGGGCGCACGTCCTCTCGTTCATAGTGCACCTCTCAAACATCCGAGGTTTGCACTCCAATATCGATGCAGTCCATCATCACCTTGAGACTGAAAAGCCCCACCTACGATCACCTCGAAGACCCTCACTTCTCGTCCCTATGGCTGTTGGTTGACACTGGTGTGGACAAAATTGTTTACACCTGTGTCTACCGATTGCACAGCGGTGATCAGGAGACAACTCGATTATTTGACCACCTCAGTGAGGCTGCTGACAATGCGCTGCATCGGCACCCTGACGCTCAGTTCGTCGCTCTGGGGGACTTCAACGCCTGCCACCAGGACTGGCTCTTCCCATACCAGAGGACCGACCACGCTGGGAGAGAAGCGGGAAACTTCGCGCTTTCTATGGGCCTTTCCCAGCTGGTAGAGCAAGCGACTGGGGTACCTGATGTAGTTGGCCATACTGCCTACTGTTTGGACCTTCTGCTGACCACTGATCCGGACAGATGTGTTGTAACAGTTTCCTCACCGTTGGGAACTTCAGACCACTGTCTGGTGAAGTCTGTATCGTCCTTCTCCCCACCAGATCACGGCTCTCGTGGTGAACGGCGAATGTGGCGATACAGGTCAGCGGATTGGGATGAGATGCGCCACTTCTTTGCGTCTTATCCTTGGCAGCAGGTCTGCTTCTCTTCTGACAATCCGTCGAGCTGTGCGGATGCTATAACCGATGTGGTGCGTCAAGCTATGGAGTATTTTATCCCATTCAATGACGTACCCGTCGGTGGCTCGGCTCGCCCATGGTTCAATGCCGATTGTGTCCAAGCTGAACAGCGTAAGCACACGGCATTTCTCGCCTGGGTTGACGCTCGTGACCGCGGAGTTCCGGATCTAAGCTCAAAGAAGAGAGCCTTTAACCGTGCTGCCAAGTCCTACAAGAAGGCGCTCAAGAAGGCTCGCTTCGACCGCATTACCCATATTGGCAACAAGTTATTTGCGCAGCCATCCGGTAGCAGATCTTTTTGGTCCCTTGCCAAATCGGTTGAGGCAAACTTCTGTCGGCCCTCACTGCCTCCACTGGTTAGGCCTGATGGAACACTGGCTCATACGGCGAGAGAGAAAGCAGGTCTCTTTGCTTCTCTCTTTGCCCATAATTCGCGTCTTGATACTGGCAGTGGTACTCCACCTAATTTACCTCATTGCGGAGCTTCAATTCCTGAGGTTCGCATTAGAAACAAGGAGGTTCTGAGAGTACTGTGTCGTCTGGACGTGAATATGGCTAGTGGTCCGGATGGTATACCAGCGATTGTTCTGAAAGCATGTGCGCCCGAGTTGTCTCCTGTATTGACGCGCTTGTATCGCCTCTCATTTAGGATTGGTATAGTGCCCAAGTCCTGGAAGCTTGCTAACGTGCAGCCCGTGCCCAAGAAGGGTAGTCGTGCCGATCCTGCCAAATATAGGCCGATTTCGATCACCTTCATACTTTGCAAAATTATGGAGCGTGTATTGAACTCGCGCCTCTTGGCATACCTGGAAGGTAACGATCTCCTCAGTGACCGACAGTACGGGTTTCGCCGCAATCGGTCAATTGGGGACCTACTAGTGTATGCCACTCACTTGTGGGGCGAGGCCCTCGAGAAGAATGGGGAAGCGATTGCCGTCTCCCTTGATGTCTCGAAGGCCTTCGACCGGGTATGGCACGCTGGCCTTTTGAGTAAGCTTCCAGCGTACGGCATTTCCTCTAGCCTGACTGGCTGGGTAAAAGACTTCCTGACTGAACGGTCCCTCCGAGTTGTCGTCGACGGATGCTCTTCTGAGCCCATGTCAACTAATGCCGGTGTTCCTCAGGGGTCTGTTCTCTCTGCAACTCTGTTCCTGCTGCATATTAACGATCTGCTGATGCCCGGTATCTATGAGTATGCAGATGACAGCACAGTTGTAGAGAGATACCTGCCGGATGCTCGAGCTAGTAGGGAATCAATCCGGTCTGAAAGAGAGGCCATGGTTGAGCGAACGAGTGTTGCACTGCAGGCAGTCTCCGAATGGGGCAATGCCAATCTTGTAGCATTCAATGCCGCCAAAACACAGGCGTGTCTTTTCACCGCCAAAAGGGGCCCGTTCACCTTGGCCCCTACTTTTCGGAATGTGTCCTTGGAGTGTTCCGACCGCCTTCAGCTTTTGGGAGTTGAGATTTCCTCGAACCTTAACTTTGGGCGGTTCATTGAGTCCAAGGCCAAGGTGGCTGCCAGGAAACTTGGCGCTATCGCAAAGGTCCGGCAGTACTTCATACCTGGGCAGCTTCTAATGTTATACAAAGCACAGGTCCGTTCGTGTGTGGAGTACTGCAGCCACATTTGGGCTGGTGCTGCCAAGTGTCACCTGGCCACTTTGGATTCAGTGGAGAGACGTGCAAAAAGGCTGATTGGTGACCCTGATCTACCTCGAGATGGTCTCCAAAGCCTAGAGCACAGGCGTAGAGTAGGCAGCCTTTCGGTGTTCTATAGCATGCATTTCGGGGAGTGTGCGAGGGAATTGCATGATTTAATTCCCCAATCTCCGTTTCACCAGCGGACGACCCGTCGTACGGCTGGTTTCCACCCTTACGTTGTTAACACCACTACGATCCGGACGAAGCGTTTCGCCTCCTCCTTTATACCGCGTACATCGAGGGACTGGAACAATTTGCCAGCGGCGGTGTTTCCGTCGGACTACAATTTGAGTGTCTCCAAGGCTAGAGTGAATAGGCTCTTAATAAACTAGTGCGCTTTACCATCAACGATTGCGTTACCATCAGGCAGGATTGCGGTCAAGCGCTGGTTTATAATATGTAAAAAAAAAAGCTTCAATCTCATCCTGCGAGTCAGCATTTGTGACCTTATCATTTAATTCTTTCCTTGGTGTAAATTTTCTACTTTTAGGTGGCTTAACTTCAATCTCATCATCAGATTGTTCAAGTTTAACTTCTTTTTTCACTGGAGTTTTCTTTGGTGAATTTCGAGCTAAACCACTTGATGGACAGATGTCTCTGTTCAAACATTCATGGCACATTGGGCCTGCAGGTAGGCAGATGGTTTGACCAAAACCTACTAGAAGGTGATTTACTTCCATAGTTCAAACGGCAGCCAACTTTGCAATGATTTTCGTGTCTCTTCAGGGGTATTTGTTCGTTTCTTCACCCAGCCTATTCTGTTGCTGATTCCATGAACATGGGTGTCTACACCAATCCCAGTAACTTTGTCCCAAGCAACCAGCATGCAGATGTGTGCCATCTTTGGCCCCACACCAGTTAGCTTGCATAGTTTCTCTACAGAGTCTGGAATGTCTCCATTGTACTGCTCCTTGAGGGTCTGGATTATTTTCTTGATGTATTTTACTTTGGTCTTCTAAAATCCAACAGGGTATATCAACTTGCCCAGCTCATCATCACTCATGTCCAATACACTGTCTACTGTTAGCCCTCTGGCCCTGAGCCGCGCCATAGCTGCAAAATTCACTTGAACCTTTGTCTGACTAGACAACATTAGAGAAATCAGAGTTTGATATCTGTACACTTCTGGTGCAGCTTTCTCATCACCACTCATATGACAGCCCATGGTATCAACTGGGGCATCATTGTTGGATCTCATATTCCTTAAGTTCAACAGGAACTCTTTCCAATTAGCTGGCTCCCATAAACCTTTTGTATCCTCTTTCCCTGGAGAATCCTTTTCATATTCAATTTTAACATGCTGTTTCTTTTCAAATCTAAACTGACATAAATCAAGTTCTCTGGGACTTAGCTGGTCTTCTGACGGTTCAATTTGAATTCATTACTTGCGGAGCATGACCTTTGACTTTCAGTTTTCAAAGGCGATGAAGATTGTTGTGCTGCATCCTGGAACTGCTGAAGAGCCTCTTTCACACTAGACTTATATTGCACGTACAACT
>JADWQK010002042.1:600000-846120 GCA_017933935.1 Sesamia nonagrioides | reverse complement strand
GAGGGGCAGCCCCCCCTCCCTGCCTTCCTCGGTAAACCCATGCTCTTACTAAATTTTCATGCGATAAACGCTCTCTTTTCCTAATGCAGTGCTTTACCCACACTTGTCGATTTCGTCTTATATTAGATTTTAAAATGTAGTATGATGTAATTCCCACATAATACAAAGAATAATACAAAAAAAATTACTGAAGACATAGCAGTATGGTCTCTGACCTTAGCCTGTTCCAAATGAAACAAACAAAACAAAAAAAAAAATATTATTCTGCGTCTGCCAAATGTCAACTTCAATGTCAAAGTCAAGTCGTTGACAGTTCGTTTCGTTGATATGTCATTAGTAGATACTAAGCATTGTTAGGCATGCGGTGTTATCAAGGTTTTATTTATTTTATTTACGTTTAATGAAAGGATCATTGAATCGACCATGAAAGTGTAATGAGCGTGAACGAACACTCGTAATATGTTAAAGTTCGTGACCGACGTGAGGTTTCATGACGCATCGGCTAATCGATCATGTTAGTTTAACTCGCTGTTAGTATAATTACATACGTGGTTGCACGATGTCGGTTCTAAGCGCGCAGGAGCGAGCGGAAGCGGCGGACCGCGCGCAGGTGCTGAAGAAGATCCTAAGCGCGTCATTCTATGCGCTAGCCTCTTTCATGATCACCGTGGTGAACAAGACTGTGTTGACGACGTACGCCTTTCCGTCGTACCAAGTGCTAGGCCTAGGTCAGATGGTGGCGACCATCACGGTCTTGTGGGCTGGCCGCTTCTTCAGGGTGGTACAGTTCCCGCCATTTTCATCCGACATTCTGAAGCGCATCTGCCCGCTGCCACTCATCTACTTGGGTAATATGGCAACAGGTCTCGGTGGTACCAAGGAGCTCAGCCTGCCGATGTTCACAGCTCTGCGCCGCTTTAGCATACTCATGACGATGCTGGGCGAGAGGTTCGTGCTGGGAGTGAAGGCTTCCTGGTCAGTTCAGACCAGTGTATATGCTATGGTCGGCGGCGCAATGCTCGCTGCCGCCGATGACGTCACGTTTTCGTGGACTGGGTACACCCTGGTGCTGCTCAATGATGTGTTCACTGCTTCCAATGGAGTTTACATGAAAAAGAAGCTGGATGCAAAAGATCTTGGTAAATATGGTCTGATGTTTTATAATGCTTTGTTTATGATTGTCCCAGCAACAGTGATTGCGTGGAGCACTGGAGATTTACACAGCTCTGCTGCATATGAAAATTGGGATGACTCCTTGTTCATTGCACAGTTCCTAATGTCTTGTGTCATGGGATTTATTCTGTCCTACAGCGTAATGCTTTGCACTCAATATAATAGTGCTCTTACTACCACAATCATTGGGTGCCTGAAGAATATCCTCGTTACTTACTTGGGAATGGTGATTGGTGGCGACTATGTGTTCTCTTTGCTGAACTTTGTGGGGCTCAACATCAGCGTACTGGCCAGCTTGTTGTACACATATGTAACATTTAAGCGTAGACCCACTCCCGCATACACCCGAATTGAGGCACCGAAGGTGGACACCGTATAGCAGTACCGGAAGAGGAGACCGACTCAGTGCTCTACATATTTAGTATAGTATTGAAGGTGGTGCCAAAGATGACTGTAACAGTGAGTAGTGAAATATATTTATGTCTTAACTTGAACACTCTACACTGGCTGTTGGGATTTTCCTGTTTATCATCATTATCTGGATGGTTAATTATATTTGTGAATCAGCAGCATTTCTTAGTTTTAGCACGAGGTCTATTCTGCCCTACTAACTGCAAAAGCGTTAACTGAAAGCGTGTTTCAAGATAATTTTAATTTTGTAAAATTTGTTATTTGTCACTTATACAACTTTTTCGCTTTTAAATGGAATTTATATTATTATCTTGGATCTATTTATTATTACAATAATTAAAAATATCAAAATTATATGTGGATATGCACAATTCATTTGATACTGCTACACCGCTTAGTAAATAGAAAATTAGAGTTACCACTTTTTTGTTAGCTTTTCTCCTATATGTCTGGATGTAAAGAAATATGAATTTTCTGTGGAATAAAGTGATGTGTAAATATGTAGATAAAAACAAACAAATTATATTTATGATGAATTATTATTTCAGTTTATAATGGCATAAAACTTTATTTGAAAATTAAACAATTTTTAAAAATGAAACAAGTCAAAAGCAGGGAGTTCTCTTCAACAGACCAATTCTATTGTCAACAAAATAAATTTTTTAATTCTACTTTTTCTACTTTTAATATCATTATCATAATGTTAAGAAAAGTAGAAAAAGTAGATTTCCCAAAAAAAAATATGATATTGCCTTTTTTGCTTTTTAATGAAATGTTTTTTTTTGGCGGTGTTCAAGTATACAGCTGTTTGCCTATGTAATATTGATATACCTTTTATACCCTTAGTGATTTTAGGTAAAACTGAGATAGGAAAATCATTGTTGAGGCTTTTTCACATGTTTTGAACAACATACGGATGAATTGCTTAGTGCATAAGTTGCGTATTTTTTAAAGCTATCCGATGGCATAAATATTAAAATTTCGATTTTTTTTCTGAGATACCGTCTTTGCACTTAGTAGGGCAGTATTTGTGGATCAAGTTTAGTGTCCTTCTATTTACATGTCTATCTCCTAAATAAATGCATGTTTCATGTTTAAGTTGTGCATTTGTGAAATGACCATTTGAGAGATTTAAGTAAGTTTTACTTATAAGTTGTTACTTTTTTGTATGATGTGCTCTTCATAAATCCATAAATGATCAAGTTATTATATTTGATATCAATAACTATTGCCAATATTATAAAAATTGTATTATAATAGCTTCAGTTCTGTGGTAAAAAACAGAAATATCAGTATATTATACAACAAGTAATAAAGAAAATAAAAAGTATTTCCTCAGAAGAATAAACTATGTATATCTACTATTGTAAATACTGGGAATGTTCAGTTTTACAGCTCTTCATTACAGGATAGAGAGAACTGATCATATTTACAGTTTACCTAAAGAATTCATCTGAAAAATAATGTATGTATGTAATGGTAAATATAAAATTATTGTTATTTAAAAATAATATTTACATTTTATGTAAGATAACGCGCAAGATATGTGATTTACATCTCTTGCGCATTGACATTTTACTAAAATTCCTTACTAAATAGTCTATTTTAAATTCACTGGTTATTTATATACACATCAGGATTAATTTTTAAAATCTAGAGAGATACTCTATGACATTTTTACTTTCATCCAAAATAATTGGAATGATCAATATGTAAAGCTGCAGTGTTTATTATTCATCATTTTATACTTATAAACAAAACTGCAAGCATTTTGTTCAATGGTTCATCACAATCATGGTTCACAATCAATAATTGTAGAATAACAAGTAAGCTGTCTAGAGGCTAACTTAAATGTGTTACAACAATTATTTTTGTTCCATAATTAAGCTATAGACTTCAAATGAACCAATTCATATGTTTTGAA
This sequence comes from Sesamia nonagrioides, assembly GCA_017933935.1. Lineage (NCBI taxonomy): Eukaryota > Metazoa > Arthropoda > Insecta > Lepidoptera > Noctuidae > Sesamia > Sesamia nonagrioides. The sequence continues at coordinate 842,612 of JADWQK010002042.1, read as the reverse complement.
TCAGTTTCAAATGTACAGATGACAGCACATCAAGTTTTTTTTTTGACATGGCATCTCGTTGTTGACCATTAGAGGCCGTGACTACTTAACCGGACTTTCCTGTGGATGCATTAAGTAAAATTAAAGCCTCCAGCCAGGGGCACTTAAAACTAAATTAAAATTAAGGCGACTACGTACTAAGGGCACCCCCTGTGGGGTACGAACCTCGGCGTAGGGCGTCGCTAGAAAGGACAGCAAGGGACGGCTGGATCGAAAGTATTCTTAGTGGTTTGATGACCACGGCGTTTCCTAGTTCTAGCTTTGAGAAGAAACGCCGAAACAAACTCAGAGGTCATTGTTGGGATATTATAATAATTACTGGTGCAGTTGCGGCGCGGGCTGGCCTTCATCGGGCAAGGGACGGGGAGGGAAATTAAGCTGTGGGGCGCGTCGCGGAGGACTTCGACGGCGAGGTCGGTATTTCGATTTCTTGTATAGGGTGCTTTGGCGTCCCACCTCCATCTCTGGGACCCAAGTCAACCCCACCTGCCAGACGGTGCACCTGCTGACTCACGAACGGGGCTCTGACGCCGGCTTTCCCTTCGGGGTTGAGTGGTCAGACGGCAGTCGCAGTCGTAAAAGCCAAAAACGCCAAACCAACATGAAAGGAAAAAGAAGAAATGCACGAGTCACAGTTAGGGCGCCGCCGCAAAACGGCGCGCAGGAGCCTCGCCCGACTCCTGTGACCTGTGGGCTAGGGCTACCGTGTCAGAGGCGGACACGGCTGAAGAAGCGAGCCCAAACCACGAAAATCCGTTTCGCGTCGTGGAACGTTGGCACGCTAACTGGACGCGCGAGAGAGCTGGCCGAAACTCTACACAGGCGGAGGGTGGCCGTGGCGTTCCTGCAGGAGACTCGGTGGAAAGGCAGCAAATCCCGGCTTATTGGGAATGGCTACAGGCTGATCTACACGGGTGCACCTAGTGGGAGAAATGGGGTCGCCGTGGTGTTATCTGACGAGCTCCAGGATGACGTTTTGGAGGTGAATCGCATCAGCGATCGGCTAATGTCGGTGTGGGTGCTTGTTAATGGGGTTATAACCCACTTGATAAGTGCCTACGCTCCGCAGGCCGGGTGCGGTGAAGCCGAAAGGACGCTGTTCTGGACCCAGCTCGGAGGATTGCTTCGCGGGATTCCGTTATCCCAGGGAATCGTTCTGGGTGGTGATTTGAACGGTCATGTGGGTGAGAGGTGTGGCGAGTTTGAGCGTGTTCACGGTGGCTTTGGGTACGGTAGCCGCAACGCGGAAGGGGACAATTCTCCGAATGTGTGCGGCCGCGGACCTTGCAATCGTGAACAACTACTTCAAAAAGAAGCCGGAGCATCTTGTCACCTACCGGAGCGGGCGAAGCGCTACCCAGATCGATTTTCTACCAACTAGGAGGCACCACATCGGCAAAGTAGCCAACTGCAAAGTCATACCCGGTGAGAGTCTCACTGCACAATACCGTCTTCTTGTCATGGACCTCTGCGTAAAGGCCCAACGTAGACGTGTAGAGGACTGTCGGCGTCAGATCCGGTGGTGGCTGCTTGATGAAAACAGGTCCCAGGATTTTGCGTCGGTTATTGGCGACAAGTGCGTCGGTACCGACGGAGAACCTGTGCAAGGTCACTGGGACAGGATCCAGGCAGCTATTACGGGGGCGGCGCGGGTGGTACTCGGTGTCTCTAAGGGCGGCCGCAAACGTGACAAGGAAACCTGGTGGTGGGACGACACAGTCCAGAGGGAGACTAAGGTGAAGAAAGCCCTCTTCAAAACGTGGCAAGCGACCGGATCTCCTGAAGATCGCGACGCGTACAAGGTTGCCAAACGTGCCACTAAAAGAGCTGTAGCCAGAGCCAGACGAGACCACTTGCAACCTCTCTACGAGAAGTTGGAATCGTCTGAGGGGCAAAGGCTTATTTACAAGTTGGCACGTTCCAGGGTCAAAGCGGCACAGGATATATCCAAGTGCCGTTGTGTAAAAGACCCAAATGGCAGCCTGCTATGCGAGGACCTCGCGGTGAAGGAGAGATGGCGCTCGTACTTTCACGAGCTGCTGAACAAGCAGCATCAAGAGGTGCAGACATCGGAACTCCCTCCGAACCTTGGACTAGTGCCTCTGATAACGCCTGAGGAAGTCCAAACGGCTCTTCGTCGCATGGGGAATCGGAAAGCTGTCGGAGCTGACGGAGTCCCCATTGAGGCCTGGAAGGCGATGGGTCCTGGCGGTGTGGGCATGTTAACTAACTTTTTCAACCGCGTGCTCCTGACCGGCAAAATCCCGAGCCAATGGAGGCTGAGTATCATTACTCCAGTCTTTAAAGACACGGGCTCGGTTCAGGAGTGTGGCAACTATCGCGGTATCAAGGTCATGTCCTACACCATGAAGATCTTTGAGAGGATCATAGACACCCGAATCCGGCAGGAGTGTGCTGTCTCGGAGTGTCAATATGGGTTTCGGCCAGGGTACGGAACCATGGACCCTATCTTCGCACTAAGGATCACCATGGAGAGATACTGATCAAGGAACACGCCTCTGCATATGCTCTTTCTAGATATGCAGAAGGCCTTCGACTGTGTCCCTCGAGGGGTGATCTGGTGGGCACTGAAGTCCAAAGAGGTACCTGAAGCCTATGATGACATAATCCGAGACATGTACCTCAATTCCGATTCCGTTGTTAGGACCGCTGTTGGCGACACTAAACCTTTCCCCATCACCGTCGGAGTCCACCAGGGATCCGTCCTTAGTCCGTTTCTGTTCAGCGTGATATTAGACGTCTTGTCGGACAGCATCAAGGACTCACATGAGCAGCCTCCCTGGCTACTCATGTATGCTGACGATATCGTGCTGGCGGAAGCGGACAGGGAACGGTTGGTGCGGCGTGTGAATGCGTGGAAGGACTCGCTTGAGAACGGAGGTCTGAAACTCAACGTGGCGAAGACCGTGTACTTGGCCAGCAACACGACAGACCCATGTCTGTGCGCATAGGCGGAGATAACTTAAATGTGTTAAAACAATTATTTTTGTTCCATAATTACGCTATAGACTTCAAATGAACCAATTCATATGTTTTGAATCAGTTTCAAATGTACAGATGACAGCACATCAAGTTTTTTTTTTGACATGGCATCTCGTTGTTGACCATTAGAGGCCGTGACTACTTAACCGGACTTTCCTGTGGATGCCTTAAGTAAAATTAAAGCCTCCAGCCAGGGGCACTTAAAACTAAATTAAAATTAAGGCGACTACGTACTAAGGGCATCCCCTGTGGGGTACGAACCTCGGCGTAGGGCGTCGCTAGAGAGGACAGCAAGGGACGGCTGGATCGAAAGTATTCTTAGTGGTTTGATGACCACGGCGTTTCCTAGTACTAGCTTTGAGAAGAAACGCCGAAACAAACTCAGAGGTCATTGTTGGAATATTATAATAATTACTGGCTCAGCCGCGGCGCGGGCTGGCCTTCATCGGGCAAGGGACGGGGAGGGAAATTAAGCTGTGGGGCGCGTCGCGGAGGACTTCGACGGCGAGTTCGGTATTTCGATTTCTTGTATAGGGTGCTGGTGGTCCTATTGGCCTCTTGGAGGAGGATTACGGGGTCATCGGGGTCTGTGATTTCGATTTCTTGTATAGGGTGCTGGTGGTCCTATTGGCCTCTTGGAGGAGGATTACGGGGTCATCGGGGTCTGTGAGGGCATGTCGAGGGCGGCGAAGTCGGGAGATGGTGGAGGGAGTGTAGTTGGCAGCCGCTGCTATAAGGGAATTGCGGTGCTTGGCAGCAGTGTCAAATAAACACTTGGAAAGGCGTTTCATGAACTGCTGAATGGTAGGGATTTTGAGATCAAGATGGATGATCTCATTTCGAACGAACCAAAGGGCGTTTGTGGCTTTACGGAGGAATCGCTGTTGGACTACTTGCATCCTATGGATATGACGTGGCTTGGCGTGTGCGAAGACTGGACAACCGTAAGTCATAACCGGGCGTATACATGCTTTGTACAAGCGCATTTTGCACCTGAGCGATAGCTTGCTATAATACGCGAGTTGAGGACGGGGTGGAGTCGACCTAGAGCGAAGGCGGCGCGTGAGCGGACTGTGTTAATGTGCTCTGAGAAGTTGAAGTTCCGGTCGAGAATCACACCTAGGTATTTGGCTTGCTTCTCCCAAGGGATCGGCTTGCCAGCCATGGTGATGGGTCGTGGAGGGGTGACATTGGGTCGCGGTCTCGTGTAGAGTACCGCTTGGCTTTTTTGAGGGTTGACTTCTATCCTCCATTTCTTAAACCAGACAACCAGTTTGTTGACAGCGGTTTGGAGATGGAAGCGGATTCGGTCAGGACTGAGTCCCGAGCAGTATAGGGCTGTGTCGTCTGCGAACAGAGCGATTTGGGCCTTACCGCTTTTCGGGATATCGTTTGTATACAGCGTGAAAATGAGGGGGGCTAGTACAGAGCCCTGGGGAACACCTGCACGGATGGGGCGAGGGGAGGAGTGCGCTCCTTCGATTTTATAGCGAAAGGTGCGGTTTGACAAAAAGTCCCGAACGATGAGGACGAGACGGTCAGGCACACCGAGTTTGTACAGCTTATAGATTAAGCCGTTGTGCCAGACTTTGTCAAACGCCTTCGCTATGTCGATGAAAACTACGCCTGTATGTGTTCAGTAATACGTAGGATCTGTTGCTGACAGGAGTGTTGGGTACGGAACCCGAATTGATCATTGGGGATGAGGCCCTTGTTCTCGGCGTAGGATCTCAAGGTTGATTGGAAATATCTGACACTTTGGGGTAGCTACTAGCTTGACCTGCTGTCGTCCGTACATAAAAGTTTCTAAGTTCAAAATATAAGAAACACTATTGTTTGCATTTTAACAACAATGCTAACAGTATTAAATTACCAAATAACTTGAAGGCAAGATTTTTTTAGTCCTAAATCTCCATTTAAATTAAAATAAATATATATTTTTGTATAGCTATATTATTGAGTTTTGCTGTCTTGTTGCATATGCTAATCTAAAATTACCTATGCCTCAGATCTAAATGATGTTTTGAAGTGAAAAACGCATTAAGTACTTACTTGATGAAGCTAGTACAAATATAGTAAATTATTAGTATATTATTATAATATCTTCATAGACATGAACTGTTCATTGTATTTACACATAATGATCATTTGATTGGTGATATTGTTACTGAATTTTTAATTGAAATGTCTGCCAGAACTTTAAGTTATGTCAGACTTAATAAAAATTCAGTGTGTAAGCTGGATTTTTAAGGCACTACAGTCACTAAGACGCCTGCGGGAAACTTGCATATGAAACTTCCATTAACTTTTGGTTAATTTTGAACTGCAATAACAAATTCTTCCCAAAATGCAGCCTGCATAAATATTTCAATAGAAAATTAAATGATATCGAATAAACTTATATTGACTTTAATGTAAGGTACAATTGGGTTGTGTCCTAAAAAATAATTTGATGTCCATCAGATAGATTTAAAAAAATATTGAACACGTATTTTTTATTTTTTCTTTCATTCAAATACTTAGGAAGATGTATTCATTTGAAATGTCGCATGCCGTCACGCCGTGGTACAAAATACACCACGGCGTGACGTAATTAGCCCCCACTCCGTAACTTTAATACGCTAATATCTGAGTAGTTTTTGGTAATTTCGACAAAATAAAAATATGGGTCTTAATTTTTTTTATTATCTATAAGACGGACTAATTATTTTTTTGATTTTCATACCTTGAACACATCCCCATTAGCCTTGGAACTACAGCGAGATACCGAGAGTTTATTAAGTTTGTTTCATATTTAATGATATTTTGCTGAAATAAGGCGAGATAGTGTAGTGAATGCTCATGAGCAATTATTTTACCTAGGTAGAACATTTTAATAATAATACTTTTTTCGCTAATCTTTTTAAGTAGCGAGTGCCGATCGAATATTATTTAGCAATAAATACACATATCTAATTATATGAGTCATATTTATACACGTCATACTTGGTAACTTAATATTATAGCTTGTTAGCAATTTGTAACATGTATAATAACAAGTTTCTCGCTGTAGTTTTAAACAGTACGAAGTACGAGTAACACGAAGTACTTAGTACAGTACGAGTGTTACTAAAAAAGAAATGTAAAGTGTTTTGCAGTAGTTTTCTCATTTCATGACGGTTTTTTCGAACTGTCGCGCGATAAGATTACACACGGAGAGAACAATCATACTAAATTGTATTTTATGATCGATGATGGTGGTTTAACCTTTATTAAAAACTTGCATTAGCGCTAAACTGCTGTTTAATGATAATTTCTAAAGAACACGTCACATACTGCACAATCTATTAATACAACGTTATTTTTCGTTAATGCGAAACCTGAATATAGTTTGTTTAGAATAAGCAACTGAAACGATTACAATTATTTTTACACCATGTTATATTTTTTCCCAAATAGATTTAGAAATTGTTGCAGTGTGGTTACCGAGTGCCCCACGCAGCTTACGATAGATCATAGTACTGTGCACAGCCAACGCCAAAGGTCAACGCAATGGTCGCTCGCCCGAGCGGAACGGGCACCATATTTTTGTTGGGACAGCCAAGTAGGATAAAAAGCTCATAACTTGGTTTTTCATGAAACCTTTTTGGTATTTTGTACGTAGATTCTTTACTTAAAAGTACTGGACATGTGCTTCGGGTTTCGCATTAAAAAAAAAGTTGTATAATACACATAAAGTGCATCAAGCAACAATAAAATGTCCGTTATGTTAGTTGTCAATCAGGGATTACCGATTGGTCCCGAATCGAGAAGGGAAGGCGAACTCGAGTAGTGAGAGTCGGGTATACATAGTATAAACAGACCAAGCGTGCTTAAGTGTGAAATAGTTTACCGTCCAGAATTCGGTACTTACCTCCAGCTCTGTATCGGCAGCACGTTTAGGTATATAGGGATCCTTTGGTGCTCGAATGAAGTTGACAAGGGGGACCGTTTGTTAACATATTGTCTTTGTGAAATAGGTTGAAAATATAAGATGGCAATGTCAGTTTAGATTTTAAGCACGCGCAAATATCCTCATACTTACACACCTCTAGGGTATGATAATTATAAAAGTAGGGACTCGCGCAATTAAATAAGAAGTTAATTAGCTTCTATTCGTTGAGACAGTTTTCAAGCATTCGGAATATGTTGTCTCTTCTATCTTCATGGCATTCGTAAAATGGTTTCGTTATAATTCTAAAGGTCCCGTCTCCGTAGTGGAAATCATTGCTCATAATCTTAACACAAGTAGATGTTTTGAGGGAACTGCGTTATATTATAATTTAATAAAAAAGTTACTCAAGGGTATCTATCTTTCTTACATCTCGTTTTTACTAGAAAGATTTGGTATTTCATGTTTTGTTTCCATCATTTCGAAATTTGGTAACGTAATTCAGTTCTTTTCAAATATTTTTGGGCCAGATAGAAAATTAGAACATACCTCAACTTTACATTCATCCACGGTTTCTTCCATAAGTTTCTCACGTAATCAGCATCACAGATATGCCACGGTTGTAACACAATCTCACTGTCTTTATTTAAAGTAATTATTGTATTACAAAACATTTGGTTCAGACAGCATCATTTTGTTGATTTAATTTATGTTTTTAAACAAATTTATAGTCATAATTATCTTATCACAGATTAGTGCAGGTTTTCCCTTATTGGTTTGTTATAAACATTAACTTCGGTCCACTATTCATTTTTTTAATTAGCAGAATAAATAATAATATAAAATAAATATTATTCAACAGCAACTCATCAAACATAAATGTCATCTCGTCTATCAACGCGAAAGTGGCCAGTTTATAATTAGGGCTTGACCTTTTTTATATCGCTGATCTATTTATCAAAGAGACATTTACTAACACAGGGTGGTATTTACATATACTCGTTAATATATATCATTAATAGATTAAAATAAAAATATCAGAATAGAAAAATAAGCATAAAAAAATCCGAATAAAAAAAAATTCTAATTGGAAATAAATTTGAAACCTCCTGTTTTAAATCAAAATAGTAGTCGTCATGTATAAATAAATTGCGACGTTGCCGTCTTTCATGTTCGCGTGTACAGTGTGTTTCTTTTACATGTTAATTTAAAATTTTTATTGAATATTTTCATATTGGAAAAAATTTTAAAACATTTTGTTTTCGAATGGAAATATTTTTTTTAGCATGTATGTATGCTATACTATTTCGGGTTAACGGGAACGCCCTCTGTTAGTTAACATACTGTATATCTTAATTGTTATATAGGACTGTATTATTGGTATTTTGCATTTCTGATATGTGGCGAATCAATGGCACAAAAATAAATCTAATCTATCTTCTTATTTATATTTAATTATTTATAAAAAAATTTCGGTATAACAGTAACAATGATTATCATGCTGCAATGATTACCAACAGGATGGAGTGGACGCGTTTGTCTAATGAATAGACTCACCAGTCAAAATGTAATAGAGCAAATTAACTACTATTCAATAAACAACATATTGTTAAATTGTTCTTCGTCTTATAAAACAATTGCCTGTGAAACTAATTTATTATTATCATTCCGGTGTAAGACAATGTGATATCTGTAAGTTCTCATAATGTTAATACGTTCTGTCCGTTTACATAAGATTGGGAATTGATTTTTCAACACTCAGCTTTTATATGAGGCATTAATATAAAAGTTGGTTTATACAAAAACTATCAAACGATAATATTCATTCCTCGTTGAAACGGCATAGCTCGCGCTCTATTTGGTACTTCTCGATGTGAAAAATAACGTAAATACTTCTGTTCGTTCCTATCTCTTTACCAAATAACTACACCAATAGCGTTTCCGTAGTTTAACTGATATCTGTTAGCCAAAGGGCCGCACTTGTCCATTAAATAGTGGACAAGAAAACAATATAGGGTAAAGACAAATAAAAAGTAAAACCGGTCTTGATTGATATAGTCGTTCACTGTAAAGTGTAAACCAATATACCATCGACAGTTTTATTAATACTTTTCCATGATTTGTTAATAAGTGTACTTGGTTGTTGCTATTTTGGGTTAGCAGAAACAGCTAATAATTGCCACGTGTTCTGAATCGCAAGCTGTTTTCTTCTTCTTCGTTTCGCCTTTGACAGAACGGTTGTGGTCACTATGACTGAATTCAAGAATTTGATGTCCCACGCTACACAATCTCTCTACATCTTTCCCTGTTGAACGACAGTCTGGAGCATTCATCTACAGGTCCCCCGACTGCTGGCTTGATTTGGTCGGTCCACCTCATCGGTGACCTTCCACGAGGTCTGATCCCCTCTACTCTGCCCTGGACGACCAAACGTTCTATGGAGTTATTATTGCACCTTCACACGTGACCGAAAAATCCGAGGACACGGGGCTCTACTATTTCTGAAAGACGCTGTTTGATGCCGAGTTCTTGGAGTATAGAAACGTTCACTCTAAACTCGGTCCATGATACACCAAGCATTCTTCTCCAACACCACATTTCTAGAGCGTCTATCTTTTTCTTTTTCAGTTCCTAAAACGTCCACTTTTCAGCTGCGTAGAGAAAAATGGGAAATATTAGTAAGCTGTTTTATAACGGCACTAATAGACCTCTCGAACTGAATAGTTTAATTCGGAGTATTCGGGAGCATTCGGGAGCTCTTTTAAGGCTGGATGGACTTTGCTAGAGAATCATTAATACAAGAAATATTGATAGTACTGTTTTCTTCTACCAACGCTTGCAAACATGATGAGCCATATTATAAATCCTGTTTTAAAAAACAACATCAAAACCTTATAACCGCAAATAAATTCCAGTAATATTAACTGTTTTACTTTCAAAAAGAGATCAAATACAGTTATTTGAGAGTAAAATTCTGCATGAGAGATCGGTTCGAGTGACTCCATTTAGCCAATAACATTGCTTATATGTACTTACTAACTGTTGGCAAAGCTGCGGCTCCCTGCGTCGAGTAATCGAGTTGGTCGTGTACCTAACCAAATTACAGAATTGTCGAGTAAAGTGAATATTTATGAATAGAAACAAACCTATTACTTCGAATCGAAATTATATTGTACAATAAGTTAAACTTTTTATGTACAAATCAAATGATTGTTTAAATATTAGATACTTTACGAGTAGTATGCGAACACTTTTCTATGATGTGTTGAGATGCTGATTGTATCGCTCTATCTTATCGTTTAAATGTGTGTGTAACTACACTAAGTATACAATAACTCTAATGCCATTACACGTATTTATTATCTAAAAATCTCTGTTCTCAAATTACAGAATACAATTCTTAAAAAATAATCTAATGATCTAATCTAACAATTTTAAAATCTGATAGTGGAACGACACCAAAGGACCGACATACAAGTTCCAACATATATTCAGTGACGGTTTATTTTGCAACGCTCATTTGCGAATATAAGATCTATAATTAGGGACGATAGAAATAGGCTATATAGGAACCAACCTATAATAAAGGTTATTGTGATTGTGCAACATAAATCGCTTGCATGTTTTAGTGGGAACTTGCAACCGGGATGCAGCCATGTTCCGCCGACCAGATTGTTTTATAGAACTACTCGCCCGTTTATTATATTATTTAGGGAAATTTTACTAGGAATAACTTGATATACAGTTAACACTGATGACTGAAAATAAAACGAACTGAAACATATATGTACAGTGTGGCGATCAATGTACCTATCACATTATACAATATGTAAAGAAAACCCTGTCCGATCCGTGAAGGTATTATTAGATATTGATAACTGATTCTACTAATGCCCACAAAGACAGGGTAAAGTTAAAAAAAAAATGCCGCTAAAAAATAAATATTATTTCGCAAAAAGAGGTAACTTAATACATGTGCGGTAAGCAACCCCTTCCGCGGGCGGCGGGGGGCAGGGCACGCGGCACCTGTGACGTGTTCGCGTCGCTATTCGCTTATAATAATACCGGTGTTGTCACTTTTTTAAAAATTACCAAATTTCGGGGAAATTGGAATTAATTCCCGGGAAAAAAGGATTATTTCAAAATTCATTAGTATTGTTACTATGATGATTATGTAAAATTTTATATTATATTTGGTCAAGTGTTTACCTAACCTTTATTATCCTTATGGGTCGGACAGGGTTTTCTTTACATATTGTATAATTGAAACCACATATTGTACATTACGTGTTTAAGACATACAGAATTAAAATAATTAATCACTAAAACATGTTGATCTCTTTTTTTCGTTTTTGTATTTAACAATACCATATCACATTGGCCCCCGCTTTTCCTGTTTATTTATTATCAAAGGGCTATTTTGTACCCAATTTTACGCTATTTATTTTGTCTGAAATATTCAGTTTTTTTCTTTTAGTATCATTAAATTGTATACATATATTTTTGTACTATTTAATATGATAACCTAATCGCCACTCTGTATTTTCATGTCACATCATTCATGGTTGAGAATGTTTACTTCAGTTTTCTCAAATTTTACTGTCTTATGTCAATAATAGTTGTTGCCCGCGACTCTGTCCGCGTGTTGATCTAAAATAAGCGCATATTAAAATAATGGGAGCAATATGTACGTTCGCGTTTGCCCCCGTTTTCGCAACATTTTTTGTTACTGCTCTGCTCTTATTGGTTATAGCGGGATGTTATATAGCCATACCTTTCTCAGGCTCCTGACTATCTGTGTACCAAATTTCATTACAATTGGTTCAGCAGTTTTGGCGTGAAAGCCGGACAAACAGACAGACAGAGATACTTTCGCATTTATAATATTAGTATGGATTATTTCGAATAAAGTTATAGATCGCACCAGTGTCGCTGTTGGTCCTATACTTACTGCATGTTCTTGGGGCCGTTTAGTTCAGTATCCATCTCTTGACGGCGCCTCTTCAACTAATATTGATTCGTCACTATGTAATGTAACTAATGTGTACTAGTTGACCAAAAAAATGCTCCACCAAAAGCCAGATCTTCAAATTTTTGTGAAGTCTGGCCTCGGCGATCCATTCATAATTTGAAAGTAGCGTTCTAAAGTATACATGTTACAAACTTCAAAGTCCCACAGGTCTCTTGCGGATTTGCGATGCACGTAAGAATATCTGTGGAAGGTTTCCTATCTACTACTGTCTTACTAGATTTCTACACATCTCAGAGAGCCGTGCCGGCGTCGTGATACATCTTGAAATTCCCCAAGGGCCATGCAGCTCGGTATATACGTAACGACTCTTCACATTGCAGGAACCCGAGCCATCTGACATTTTTTTTTTTCATTTTCGTCCCTACCATATGCGATCGATTCATCAGCAGTTACGTAGGTTATGTTACCGTTAGACATCGCTGATTGCATTGAAAAATCAGTCGAGAACAAATTGTGTTATCAAGATTATGCAAATGTATTTAGTCAATCTATTTTATCCAAATGACGCTTTAATTAACCACAATTCATATTTGTAACTCCAGATAGACGTTATCATTATTTTTAATGACGTAGTGTAGGAAATGATGTTCGTGTGTAAATTCTGCAGCGTTTACTACTGACGATGCCACTCCACACTTAAATTTGCACGAGATTCTAAATTTCGCTCTTAGTAAATTTACGAGAATTGTAACTTTTTTTCGTAATGTCGAATAATCATCGTAATGTGTATATTTATCAGCATAGTGTTATAACTAGCACGGCATTTATAGACTTATTGTTTATCGTTATCAAATATCATAATGTTACTTTTCGTGTAATTCCAAGAATGTCCATGCCATATTGATGGAATCACATGCGCCGGATAAGGAAATATAAGATATTACAATTAAGTATATAAGCAATATTGTGGCCCCCTTTAATGATTGTGTGCTGAGTGCTGCGGCGGTCCTATAACAACGTGGTCAAAGGAATATGTATGAGTAAAGTACAACTAGAAAAAAATAATTATTGTATTATATGAGACGGATGTGTAACAAGAACTTGTAACATGTCTTCATTCATCATCTTCATGTACGGGAGCTACCTTCGACAACACCTTGCATATGCCAAGTTTCTGTCGGTACGATGATTGTGTCAATATTGAATGTTATTGTGAACGCTTCATTATTAACGACCACTTATGGAAATATGTAGTTTTATTATCTACAAAAATATGTGGTACGTTCGTGGTGCATCAGTCATTTGATTTATTATTGAACACAGCAGCGTTTAAGCTCGGTCCGTACCGTATGGTGCACTGTTATGTACGGCGAACCTAATCGCAGCTAAATTATACTAGGTGAACATTGCCTGCAGCCACAACAACAATTTAAATAGCTTTGTCGCTTTATAATTCAATAAATCATTCAAAACTATATCGGTTAGTACATTAGCCTATTTAGAGGCGTAATTCTAGACATCTATATTATTCAAAAGCCTTGTTTCTTCGACCACGTTTGTAGAAAGGTATCTAATATAAGCAAATAGAACTATTTAGTCAAGTAATTTTTAATTTACGTACTGTAGTTTTAAGGTTTTCGCACATTATTCGTAATAAACTCTCAATCTCAAGTTCCGATAAAACAGCACACTTTTATCTTATATACATATAAAACACTAATGCAATATTAATTGTTACGTTTATACAATTATAAGTGTTGAATACATAATACAGATGACGTGTATGTGAAATATTTCTGTAAAATGTATTTGATCAAACATCAGTTGCAGCTGTATACACTCGGTGTACAGAAGCAATATATGTATATCTATGTTTATTCAGATTTTATTATATTGTATATTTGCTTAATCATATCAATCTGTCGTTGCAAGCAAGATGATCAGATTGGAACAACCACAATGTTTTAAAACTACAAAATAACTATTTGTTGCTACTATACGGTCATGGTCGGAAGTCACCCTTGGACTTCTCAATAACCGTGAAGACGGTTACCGGGTTGTTAATAAGGGCAATTTGAAACGGATTTTAAAATAAGCTTTGTAAATTGATACTTGCCAAACTCGTTTGTGTTTGTATTTTTACGACGCAACAAGCCTACCTGCACTCGTGTACTCAAAGAATTATTTCATAAAAGTACCTTTAAGTCGGCCAAATTCAATAAAGAATAGAGGTAAACAAACCGTTGCTAGGCAACGAGTAGTTTACGCCTAAAAGACAGATGTTAACAACCTTTTTTAGATAGATGATTTTCATAAAAGTAATAATTCTACTTCCTACTAATATAAACAGTTTATTTGTTTAGATATTTATGATTTGCATAGAACGCTTAACCGATTTGAATGAAATATGAAACACATGTAAGCTAATTTCCTAATAGGTTAAATTTTATTATACTTAGTCCATACTTGAAACTATTACAATGCATGTGCAGTGAATTTGAAAGTAATGAAAATACGCAAAATTGTATTGACAAATGCCTCAACTTTATTCATTGGTTAAATGCCACAAAATGTGTTTAATACCTGGATTTCATCCATCTTTCTTTTTTTGTAGGGCTATCACGTAAAATTAATGTCGACTTTTTAATGGTTTTTGGAAATACCAAGTTATTATGCATGGTATTTTAGTGATTCTATTGAAATATGCTGCAATAGGAATTGTTTATAAATAGTTAGCATGTAAAAGTCGATCATCATGTAAATAACAGGAGATTTGTAAAACGTGAGTTGTGATAACGCTAAAGTGGTTTGTTTACCTCTATTCTTTATGGAGCTAGGCGATGGTATAGTTTTCTGGACACTAGCGCACATATTTATTAGCAACGAATTGTGTACAATACTGAAATCCTTTTGTGGAAATCTAATAGTAAATGCAATCTACTGTTTGATTTAGAACAAATTAGTAATAGATTTTAAGTTTTAGAATTATTCTCTAGGTTATATATTATTTATTGTTTATGTTGCAACTGGTATCCGGGCGAAGGATATCCATCGTCCTAGCGTTTGATCTCCCGGATAAGATTGCTATACCGGAATCCGGATGAAGAATATTGAACGTCCTATCACTGTCTGGAGTAACAGACAGTACAAAATACAGCCACTGAGAAACTGCCTAATCCTCTGGGGATTGTAGATCATAGACGTCTTAAAATAAAAACGTCAGCAAATTAGATTACTTTACTGTCATGACTGTTATAATTCGTAACAAAACTTTCCATAGTTTTGGTTTATTTATTATTAGTTGTTAACAAAAAAAAGGCCTTAAGGAGCAAAACTCAAAGATCGCGCTTGGTTTTTAGTGTTAATAGTTCCCCTAAAATATTGTGTGACTGCAAATTGAACAGTTGCGAATCGTTATAATGCGAGAAATCATAGTTAATTAATTCGCAATTTGATGTTATATTTAGTATTGCAATATTAAAGGAATTTTATTGTAATAAGGTGTATGTAGAAACATATTCAAATAATCTTGGTATAATTGCATTTGTAACATTATTTGACTATGTTCTTATAACTTCAATTATTATTAATAACTATGATATAAATGATTTTATTTATAGTATTTAAAGAGCTACCCCTATTTTAGATCTTTAACACTATGCTATTGTAATCTCAATTCAGTTGCAGAATTTAAGACATTTATAAGAGACTTGCGATTTGTGTTACAATTAATTACTATACAATATGTAAAGAAAACCCTGTCCGATCCGTGAAGGTATTGCTAGGTATCGATAACAGATTCTACTATTGGATGCTAAGCCGGGCTAAACTTAAAAAACATCCTCCTAAAAAAATAAATAAATTTCGCAAAAAGAGGTAACTTAATACATGTGCGGTAAGCAACCCTTCCGCGGGCGGCGGGGGCAGGGCACGCGGCACGTGATCGCATCGCTATTCGCTTATAATAATACCGGTGTTGTCACTTTTATAAAAATTACCAAATTTCGGGGAGGTTGAATTAATTCGCGGGAAAAAAAGATTATTCCAAAATTCATTAGTATTGTTACTATGATGATTACGTAAAATTTTATATTATATTTGGGTCGGACAGGGTTTTCTTTACATATTGTATAAAAACTTACGAATTGCTACCAAAATGTTAAAAACGATATTTGTACCTTCTTTGAAAGTTCCTTGAGCTTACTTCAGCGATCAGCGAGTTGGTTGGTGACGCTTTTAACGTCGTGTCTTTTAGCTTTTTAGCGGCTTTTTGCTGGCGTCTTTACAATACCAACGATTATTTTATAGAGACGCCAGCAGCTGAAGCTAATACAATCTATCAAATTTCTTTAATAGATTTGTAACTTTATCGCTAAAACATAAACGTTCAAGGTTGACTGGGAATTTTTGACAAGTTTCGGGAAGCTTGGCCAGCTGGCTGTTTTAGAATTTATTTTCCGTAATAAGTATAATGATTAATAAGAACACTGCGTGTCCTCAAGGTGCTGTTCTAACTTTTGCAACTGATAATATGTTCTTGTTTTGTGTCGTGTTTTTGTAAGGTGTTGTATCGTAACAATCAACTGCTGATCTTGTAATCGTTGCCGTGATCATATGGCTGTGTTGTTCATAAAATTTTGGGCTATTTCTTTTTAGTTCCTTTCTAATAAAGTATTTTGTAAAATTCTAAATTTATTGTAACTACCTAGTTAGCTTTTACATAACGTGTTTATTGTAAAGTCGCCATATTATTTTGTATAATTCTATTTCGATAAATGAATATAAGTATTTACAGAGATGATTTGTGTTTTTTGTAACCCCTTGTCAGATACATCGATCACGAAGTAAACCTTCATTGAGTGTATCAAAAGAATCAATCAGCGGGCATCCACAAGCAGATGGGTAAGTAAGTTTGTAGTGATTGCGTACTAAACGTAGGTACTATAGGTAAAAGAGATTGTAAAGCAAAATCCAAATCCCTAGCTTCACGAACTTTACATTCGAACATGAATAAATCATTTAATCGACAATGTACACTTCAAAGTGATTCGGATGAGATTGACAGTGGCAATTAGGGTGCTGGAGGTGAGTGCTAGGTACGGTGCATTCAATTAAGCGATTCAGCCTATAAATGGAACAGGATACTATTCAATATCTAGGTCATGTTCTTCGAAAACTTGGGTCATAAATATGTAGGATTCTTCGTTCCCTCGTAGTATCTTAGCAGTTCTATGGATTGCTCTGCTGAACCGCATAGCATATACATTTATTTCTTTAGCTACTTTTAACCATCACAGGCCTTGGGGAATGTTTTGCGACCGCACTAAAAACTGAGTACATTCGCCGCAGCACGGCGCGAAATTAAAATTATAGTGTAAAATACATACAAGATAGGAGCTAAATAAAGCCCGCACCCTCGTGGAGAGACGAGGCCTGTGTCCGTTGGGAACATCATTGGTTAAATAATGTGATTCTGCAACAATGTGGAATATAAAATATCCATACTAATATTATAAACGCGAAAGCAACTCTGTCTGTCTATCTGTCTGTCTGTCTGTTACGCTTTCCCGCTTAAACCTCTCAACCGATTTTGATGAAATTTGGCACAGACAATCTTTAGACCCTGAGAAAGAACATAGGCTACCTTTTATTCCGAAAAAAATTGATGTTCCCTAGGGAAATCTAAAAAGCGCGATATAACCGAAATCCACGCGGGCGGAAAGCTAGTATATAAATAAAACTAGAAACATAGTATCCACGTACAATTAGAAAAATGTTCTTGAACAGCCAAACAATTCTGCAAAAATCTCACCGTGAACAGTTATACAGTATGTTAAATAACAGAGGGCGTTCCCTTAAACTCGTTAATATATATCATTAATAGATTAAAATAAAAATATCAGCGTAGAAAAATAAGCATAAAATAATCCGAATAAAAAGAAATTATAATTGAAAATAAATTTGAAACCTCCTGTTTTAAATCAAAATAGTAGCGCGGAATAGTATCTACCTAACGTTACATTGCCCAACACACATCAACCAACACACATCAATCAATTAGATCTTAGATCGCCGCCGCATACGCGGCTCGTCATTCATAAATAAATTGCGACGTTCATGTTCGCGTGTACAGTGTGTTTCTTTTACATGTCAATTTAAAATTTTTATTGAATATTTTCACATTGAAAAAATTTTAAAACATTTTGTTTTCGAATGGAAATATTTTTTTTAGCATGTATGTACCTATGCTATACTATTTCGGGTTAACGGGAACGCCCTCTGTTAGTTAACATACTGTATGTTAGAATAATAATATAAAAAGCTTGTTGGTTTGGACGCGCTAATCTCAGGAACTACTAATCCATTAATCCAGGACGGATTTAGGCTCATCATCAACATCACGCTGCGACCAATAGGAGCGGAGCAAAACAAAAATTTAAAATGTATGCTGTATATTTTGCAGTTAAAATAAAACGTTCAAATAACTATTTCGATATTCCTCCTGGATCGAAATTACACGGGTGAAACCGCAGGGCGCAGCCAGTATGTTAGAATAGAGTCAATCCCTAACATCAGTTTGACATCTCACCTCAGGCTCACTTCACCCAAGTTTGTGACCGTGAGATAATAACAGAATCGCACTGCAGTAATGACATTTAATTAAACTTTTGTAACCTAGTTTTACTCTGAAGGATCGCATCAGAAATGAGATGATCCGACAGTGGATCAGAGTCACCGACATAGCTGAGAGGATTAACAAGCTGAAGTGGCAATGGGCTGGTCACATATGCCGCAGGACCGACAACCGTTGCGGTAAACGAGTCCTCGAGTGGAGACCGCGTCTCGGCAAACGTAGCGTAGGACGCCTTTGGGCGAGATGGAGCGACGACATCAAAAAGGTGGCTGGCGGAGAACTGCTCAGGATAGAGCTTGTTGGCGTGCTATGAAGGAGGCCTATGTCCAGCAGTGGACGAGTAGAGGCTGATGATGATGAAGATAGGTTCTTGTTTTGTAGTGCTCATCAGCATTTCACATTTTTTCATGCTATCTCAGCTTATTAGGGTCCAAATATGAAAACATCGACTCTTTTGTTCATTTCCTCAGGCTCCTTGAAGCGGTGAGGCATGGCATCTGATCCCTTCTGTTTGATCCTAGTAGTCCTTTCGTTCTTCATGTTTTTCTCAGAATAAGTATACAAATGATAAAATATATACTTATTAGTAAGCTCATTTTACTATCCACACTAATTTAAATGATGTTTACATGTTACTGACGTTGACATGACGGTAATAATAAAAGTTTTTAGAACCGTTTAACTAAGTACTTTATAAAATACTAGTTTTCTCCGCGGCTTCGCTCGCGTTGAGTTCGGTTATATCGCGCTTTTTAAATTTCTTTCGAGAACATTGATAAAATATTAAACAGATACGATATATTCTAACAAACTGACCAAAAAAAATGTGCCGAACACAGCAGCAGCACACATGCATATTTTTATTCAGCCTACATTGGTAGGTACAGTGTGAGTGAGATGGGGCGCAATCTAAAGCATAGAGAAGAAAAAGATGACTAGTGTTTGTCGTTTGCGCTGTTAGTGTTTGTCGTTTGTTTTTACGAGTGTATCGAGAATGACTAAAGCGAGATACAGGACTTACTTCCTTTTGTACGCTTCATTTTTAGTGCGCTAGTGACATATCTACCTTAGTTTAATATTTTATCAATGTTCGAGAATATCAAATTTTTTCGGGTAAAAAGTACCCTGTTATTTAATCCGGACTTCTAACTTTACGTCTGCAAAATTTCAGAGCAATTGGTTCAGTTGTTACGGCGTGAAAGCGGAACCAACAAACTCACTTTCCTATTTATAATAGTAAGGATTCACTGTTTTTAAAAAGTACTTATTTAAAAAAAAAGACTGCGTATCGGACTCTTACATGAGTAATGAGGGGTTCCATAAAGGATTCCTGTAACTCCTGAAGCAACAGAATTATCTAACCCGAAATACATAGATTTCCTTCAAAGTTCATCACATGGATTTTCCATAAGGGTTCGGAGCAGTGAGACCTAAAAATGAACTGGACCGAGATTTGTTCATTTCTTGAACACTTCCCATTGGCTCCTCATTGTGCAGGGCTGCAGCCTGCTCCATCTATTTTAGCACCATCTACTGCCATTGTGTCTTGGCTGTTTTGATAGTCACGCAAAGATGACGATGACTGGCCTCTTGTTTTCAACCAATAAAGAAGCATTATCATCTACATTTATAACATTTGTTTGTCTGTTTCTGCATGGAAGCTTTGCTTGTAACAGATTAAAATGAAGGTCATCCCTCGTGGTATGCAAACTTATGAATATACCTAATGCAGAACCTCGAAGATACGCGCCGGCGCGCGGCTTCTTTACATGGGTGTACCCAGGTGGGCAGGGGAAGGCAGCTGCCCCACTCCAGAAATCTCGCAGAACATGTATTTTCTTCTTCTTCTTCCTATAGATGTCCACTGCTGGACCAAGGCCTCCCCCAAGGCTTTCCACGCTGACCGGTCTTGTGCTGCCCGCATCCATCGGCTTCCCGCGACTTTCACCAGGTCATCGTCCACCTTGTTGGGGACCTCCCTACGCTGCGTCTTCCAGTGCGTGGCCGCCAATCCAGAACCTTACTGCCCCATCGGCCATCAGTTCTACGAGCAATGTGCCCTGCCCACTGCCACTTAAGTATAACATGTATGAACTCCCCTAATTACTAATCAAAGTATAAACGAGGACTTATCTTTAACTTTAAATAAACCACGCAGATGACACTGACTGAAATAAGATAAATGTACGATGTAATTACCAAAAAACCGCGTGCGATTAAATATTAGCGCACAAAGATTACCCACTCTAAAAATTTGAATTGCCTCTTACCCCTCCCCCTAGGCCTGACCTGCCTCGCAGTAGGCCTAACTTACCCAGTGATCAGAAGCTGGGTACGCCCATACTTCTATCTGAACTTGTTCTCTGAAATCCTCTAGTCATCCGCCGTCGGTGCCCGGTAAAATATAAGTCATATCGCGCCTTTACACTAAAGGTCAGGTCTTCAGGAAGTCGGGTGGAATAAAATCGTAGTGTGGTTTTATTCCACCTTATTCAAATCGGTCTTCAAAGCCCACACAGGCGAAGAGTAGAAAGCTTGTCGGTGTTCTATAGGATGCATTTTGGAGAGTGTGCGAGGGAATTGCATGACTTAATTCCGCCATCTCCGTTCCAACATCCGAAGACTCGTCGTACGGCGAGTATCCAATATCCACTCTTACCTTTGTTGAAACTACTATGAATGATCCGAAGCTGCTTCGTTTTATACCGTACATATCTGTTTCGCCTTTGATTGGTTGAAACTGTTTTGCGTAATGCTTAAGCAGATATCAATACTTGAGTAACGTTCTGCAATACGCAGATCTAAGTGTCTTCAAGGCTACAGTGAATAGGTTTTAATCAACTAGCGATTTACCGAACGATTGCGTCACTGCTTACCATCAGCAGGATTGCGGTCAAGCACTAGTTTATTTATATAAAAAACTGGCCAAATGCGAGTCGGACTCGCACACCGAGGGTTCCGCCGTACAAACGTAGCGGTTTACAATTTATGACGTACTAGCTTTCCGCCAGCGGCTTCGCCCGCGTGGAGTTCGGTTATATCGCGCTGTTTAAATTCCCTCGGGAACATCAAATTTTTCCGGGATAAAAGGTAGCCTATGTTCTTTCTCAGGGTCTAAAGATTGTCTGTGCCAAACTTCATCAAAATCGGTTGAGAGGTTTAGGCGGGAAAGCGTAACAGACAGACAGAGTTATTTTCGCATTTATAATACTAGCATTGATTTAGAATTTTTCACAGTTTAGAGGCAATTAGATTTAAGAAGTGTTTGATATGAATTTCAACTTTAATATCTCTACGCGTTCATGTGAAAAAGGGTAGGTAGTAAGTTTATAATTATTAAAAAATATTTTATGTCATGTAAGCAAAAATAATATTTTAATATTTTATGTAACTTCAAATTTATCATTTTCACAATTTTTCCTTTATCTGTCTGTACTATAATAACGTTGCTTCGTGCCGAATTTCAAGATTCTGAGTTCACGGAAGTACCTTGTAGGCAAAGAGATTTAAGATATATAGAGAGGGCATGTGTCAAAATGGCATAGAAAAACTGTGATCCCATGGCTCAGTTCCGCCATCTAGTACAATATAGCAAAATTAGATCGACAATTGGAGACATCAAATAGTAAAAATGAAATAAGTTTATATAAAATATATTCAGCTATTGCCCGGTAGGTGGCCAGTGTGGTCTATGTTGCCAGATCCGATTTAATACCCTAGTATAGTTCAAATCGGGTAAATAAATATTGAAAAGTAAATAAATTAAGTGAAACTTGTCTTGTACAAACAAAAACTGTTTTAGAATTTTATTCGCTACTATTCATTTACCGTGACACCGTCTATTGGCATTTTAGATGTTTTATGCTTACGAATTATTTTAACGCTCAGTTTATTGCGATTTTTGAGTGTAATAGACCTTTTAGGCCATAAAGCGCATTTTGTTTTGCAATTTTCGTTTGCATTTCGTTTTTAGCAAAATTATTCTTTTTACACGTTTGTTTGCAAATATTTTTAAATGGCAATGCAAAAAACTGTGGTAGGGTTTGTATCATTTCGATATAAAGTTATCGATAATATTCAAAGAAGTTACTACGACGATGTTTTTCGCATTATGATAGCTTGAAACAAAAATTAGGAAGCAGAATAATTATGGGTAATTTCAAGTTTACAAGTTTCTTATTTATATAATTTTTAATATAATAGGCGTTAAAGTTTAAAATTGCCGATTAGTACTGAAAATCTAAATAATTGCTTATTTTTTAATTTTAAATAATTCATTTATAATCAATATATAGGAAGGTCGTTTATGCCTTTGTGATAGAACTCTGAGGATCTAGACTGCACAAACTGTGTGAAAGCAGAACTGCCTCCTGGGAAGAAAACTTCTTGTCACGTAGATAATTGTCCAAATCACGACAAAATGGTAGTCTGCTGGAGCAAGACCTTTACAAGATACGTACGCCATTATCTTTAAAAACGGCAAAAAATCACGGTTATTGTATGGGAGCCCGCCTTCAGTATTTATTTTATTTTAATTATTTATTTGTAATTTGAATATATAACCAAATATTCTGTGAACATTTTAAGCGTCTATCTGTTTCCGTTATTAATATGGAGCAAAAACGGCAAAATTCACGTTTGTTGTATGGGAGCCCCTTAAATATTTTATTATTTTATTCTTAGTACTTGTTGTTATAGCGGCAACAGAAATACTAACACAATCTCTGGAAATTACAACTGTCTCTATTACGGTTTATGAGATACAGCCTGGTGACAGACGGACAGACGAACAGAGAAGTCTCATGAATAGGGTTCGTTTTACCTTTTAGGTACGGAATCCTCAAAATCACAAAGTAGCTCGCAATCATTGTACTACATATACGTACCTACATATTTTATGAATATATTTCATTATAAATAAGTTATGTAATCTATGTACTTATCCACTTAACCGTAAATTTTATTCCAATTTTTATTAAGTAAAAAGTACTGAAATTAATAACTTACTATTTCATTTCTAATACAAGGTACCGATTTTTTTAAATTTGATCGACAAGTCTTTCCAAAGTAGATAACTTCTCTTTAAAATGCATTGAGCATAATTTCGACGAATGACGGAAGCCAATTTTCTTCTCTACGGTCTATCTGGACAAATCGTATCCACTTTTCCCTACGACATTATTTTTATTCGGAAACCAAAAATAACAAAAACCTAGATAAATGAATAGTAATTGTTCATTCAATTTTGTTTATTAATATGATATGATTATGTTTAAATAGAGTTAATAATAAATAAACTTGAAATATAGTAATATTTTAAGTTTATTTAGCTATATTTTAAATGTCAATAAAATACAACAAAATGTATTCATCTTAATAAGTATTATCGATAACTAAATCGATAAACAACATTACTACATCTCTACAAGAAAATAGTAAAACTACTCAACAATAGAGGGCGCTTATTACAATAATGGAAAATTTTCTAGAACTAAGATTTTTTTAAATTTGAATTGCAGACGAAATATAAATAATTCATAGAAAAACATTCCGAAGTTAGGTCCAGTCGTTTTACTATAACGAGATGTACAGTAACACAAAGCGCAACATGGCATATTTCCTTAGAAAATGTTTATTCTTGGTGGACACAAATTACGTCCTGACGCGCAGACTAGACTGAGCGACTTTTAACCAAGTCGATAAAAGTATTGGCTTACGATTTTGTTCGTGATGTCCATCTATTGTAAATATAATTTTAATGTCTTTGCTTGTAGGTTTTGATTCCCTAGCGTGTGACGGAAATTCGTCTAAGGTGTCGGTATAAACTGCTGTATCTTTTGATCGCTTTAACTTAGAAGTTTGATTTTTCACTGCTTAAAGGGACAATAGACCTAGGTATTTGGTATAAATTTCAATTTGATACCTTTATTAGTTCGTGAGAAATAAGGTAGTAAGTTTCATTTTATTAAAATATGTTTATTATATTATATAACTAAAAAATGTGATTTTCGCAATTTTTCCTATATTTGCATTATATGACAATCCTTCGTGCCAAATTTCAAGATTCTGAGTTTACGGGAAGTATCCTGTAGGTTTTGATTCCTTTGCGAGTGTCGAAAATTTGCTGAAAATATCGACATATCGGCTGTATCTTTTGATTGGCTTGGCTTAGAAGTTTGATATTTTCACAGCTTAAAGGGACAATAGACCTAGGTATTTGGTATAAATTTCAATTTGATAACTTTATTCGTTCGTGAGAAATAAGGTAGTAAGTTCCATTTTATTAAAATATGTTTATTATATTATATAACTGAAAAAAATGTGATTTTCGCAATTTTTCCTATATTTGCATTATATGAAAATCCTTCATGCCAAATTTCAAGATTCTGAGTTTACGGGAAGTATCCTGTAGGTTTTGATTCCTTTGCGAGTGTCGAAAATTTGTTGAAAATATCGACATATCGGCTGTATCTTTTGATTGGCTTGGCTTAGAAGTTTGATATTTTCATAGCTTAAAGGGACAACAGACCTAGGTATTTGGTATAAATTTCAATTTGATAACTTTATTCGTTCGTGAGAAATAAGGTAGTAAGTTCCATTTTATTAAAATATGTTTATTATATTATATAACAAAAAAAAGGTGATTTTCGCAATTTTTGCTATATTTGTATTATATGACAATGCTTCATGCCAATTTTCAAGATTCTGAGTTTACGGGAAGTATCCTGTAGGTTTTGATTCCTTTGCGAGTGTCGAAAATATGTTGAAAATATCGACATAGTCGGCTGTATCTTTTGATTGGATTGGCTTAGAAGTTTGATATTTGCACAGATTATAGGGACAATAGACCCGAGTATTTCATGTGAATTTCAGGTTTATACGTCCACGCGTTCTTGAGATAAAGGGTGGTGACAGACAGACAGACAGACAGACAGACAGACAGACGGACAACAAAGTGATCCTATAAGGGTTCCGTTTTTCTTTGCATGGAACCCAAAAGATATGAAAGTTACCTAATCTTCACGTTTGTCTGTATTATAGTGCCCATCTAAGCAATGCATGTATAACTCGCGCAGATAAAGAAAAGATCTGTAAATGGCGTCCGCTTGCATGCGTCCTCACTCACTCTCTATCGCTGTCTATACTCAAACAGTGAAGTAAGCGCTGCAAAAAAAAAATCATCCATCAGGTATTCAGGATTCGCTTTCCAAGCTACTTTGATGCACTCATTGCACTCCGAGTTATCGTTAATTTCGTTCCGTTAAAGTCTCTGTTATTTTGTTGTTTTTGTTGATATTATTGTTTTTGTTGAGTTTGAACACTAAAACCCAAGAAAAACAACAATAAAAACAAACATAACAACAAACAAGTGAAATGTCAAATTTACTTTGTAAATAACAATATTTACAACGTAAATTTGACATTTTACTATCTTAGCATTTTGTTTGTGATTAAACAATGGCATGTTTTGTCAACCGTACCGTAAGTATCCGCCGCCATTTTCAGATCTTTTCTTTATCTGCGCGAGTTATATACGTTATCATATAGCCACCTATATGTAAAGACTTCCAAGCAATAATAACATAAAAAATCGTTGTTTATTTCTATTCAGAACTCATCAGCCCTTTCACTACCACTAAGTATATAAAAGCCAAATTGGATAAAGAATAGAGGTAAACAAGCCGTTGCTAGTCAAGGAGTTGTTTATGCCTAAAACACAGATGTTAACAACCTTTTCTAGAGTTTCATAAAAGTAATAATCCTTCTTCCTACTAATTGTTAATGGAAACAGTTTATTAGATATTTATGGTTTGCACAAAACGCTTAACCGATTTGAATGAAATATGTCACACATGTAAGCTAATTTCCTAATAGGTTAAATTTTTGATACTACTACTATAACGTTTCTACAGTTAACGATGATGAGATGCACATTGCACCTCAACCCTGCTTAACTTACTTGTTTAACTTATTATACATAATCCATACTTGAAAATATTACAATGCATGTGTTATGCAGTTGATTTGAAAGTAATTAAAATACGCAAAATTGTATTGACAAATGCCTCAACTTTATTCAATGGCTGAATTCCACAAAATGTGTTGAATACCTGGATTTCATGCATGTTTATTTTTTTGTAGGGCTATCACGTAAAAAAAATGTCGACTTTTTAATGGTTTTTCGAAATACCAATTTAATATGCTTGTTATTCTAGTGATTCTATTGAAATATGCTGCAATGGAAATTGTTAATAAATAGTTGGCATGTAAAAGGCAATAATCATGTAAATAATAGAGATTTGTAAAACATGAGTTGTGATAGCCCTAAATTAGTCTGTTAACCTCTATTCTTTATCGAGCTTGACGTTGGTATACTTAAGTAAATAATTATACTTAATTGTAATTATTTTACTGTTTATATCTTTGCGGACGGTCGTTAAGATATTGAAAGTAGATAAATATGTCTGTTCCTTTTGTGTTTTATTAATTTGAAATAGATAGCATACAGGGCGGCAAGGACACCGACTCGCAACCCGTCGCCATGAATTCTGAACCCCCTGGCCTTGAGCCTTGCACTGGTGTAGAAATATTACTAAACGTTTTAAAAAAAAATATCAGACTATTACTAAAAAAAGTCTGGTTACGGGTATAGAAGTCTGACAAAAAAAAATTCTTTGATGGAGACCAGAATCATGTGCGAATTCATGATTACTATAACGTTTCTACAGTTAACGATGATGACATGCACATTGCACACCTCAACCCTGCTACACATTAAAAAAACAACAATCCTCCTTATTCATAAACGTTGCTTAAAGCTAACTAGTGATTAGCGATTCTTTAATCATACATTTTGGACCATTTAACGTCACTTAACTTTAATCATCGTTTATGAATATACCCCATAAACACTGTGGTGTTTATTCATAAATGATGATTAAAACTCTATTGAAAAAAATTTAAGGCCGTAGTAATTCTAACGTAAACTAAACTTAATTGTGTTGGTGTTAAAATTACTTTTCCGTTAACTCATAGGCACTTGTTTACATTTCTGCGGAGGATGTCGCAATTGAATATTACATAGGTAGATATGGAAGTGCTTATCGCGCGTCGATGTGCTGCCACCTAATTAATTGTATCTGTCATGACTCCTGTGTGAAACATTATGGCGGGATATTAATATGCTTAGTTATTTCATCGTGGCCTAATCAGGCATTCGACTAATTGATTACAGGTACAAAGAATGGCGGTCATTGTCTTTTTTCCGATATCACTTCTTAGGACATTTTTATAATATCGTTTCTTATCAACTGCGTAGTACTTATGTGAACCTCCCGAACCTCCCCTCATTTCCTCTCCTTAACTCTAAGAACCTATACAAGTCACTTCAAAGGGTAGCGCTTGATGATGGAGAGGAGTTTCCAGAAGCTGCAAGAAAATTAAATAAGTATTAACAACTGTCAGTGGAGGTCTTACTAAGTAAGTAAATAATACCAAGTGCAGCGATAGTATCTAATATAAAGTCATTTGCAAATAAAAAACGGGCACCTAAGCAATGAACCATTTCAAATATTAATATTGCTTTGTTTGATAACTATAGGTACATAAACAGTTTTATCTTCACAATTTGGTAAATTAATAAGAAAATAATCATTTTCATCAGTATTTCATGACATTTTGATACAATTTATGGGAAATAGGGGAAGGTGAGGTAATACGATCCCTGGAGGTCAAATGATCCCCCACCTTGAATCAAACATAACTAGTGCTATCTATCCAAACGAGCATGAAACATGTTCCCCGCGTCCCTGCCAGTTGCCTATCCAAGTGTTATGGCGTTGCAACCGCTTGGCGTGATTTTATCAAAAAAATATTAAAAAGTGTGGCTCTGATCTAAGGTAAGCATGTTTTCAGACTTTCATTACTTTTTACATGTTCGTATTTATTGAAATGTTGTTTTATTTGCGGATATTAATAGCAGTTAGCTAATATTTAAGATATTTTGATCTCCGTACGCGGCATTCGAAGGATAAAGTTTTGATCGATATCTTCGATTTTTGTGTTTGGGGCTAAATGATCCCTTCCTGTGTGTTTAAAATGATCCCTGGAATCATTTTACCCCATTAGTATTTTTTGTTTTTACAGATCATACAGAGAATTTATATACCTACCTACATAAAACTAATCGTCAAAATTGGCCTGAAGAACAATTGCAAAAGGCATTTAACGCCGTCAGAGATGGTAAGCCTTACAAAACCGTAAGTAGACAGTTTAAGGTATGTTTAAGTAAAAAGTTTAAATGATAATTCAAAAATCTCCACAAACACCACAGTCATCACGGCAACCTTCGTCCTTTCCAGAAAACACCTTGGCCTCAGAATCTTCTGAAAGATTATTTGTTTCATTATTATCTCCAGCCTTGACTGTTGGTCTTCCATCCACATCTTTTGAGGTTGTTACACCCAGGAAAGTACGACCAACACCAAAGATAGGTGGAAAAAGACCGACTGCAAAACGAATAAGAGTATTGCTCCATGGAGTCAGAGGAGACACATCAGTATTGACCAGCACACACTACAAAAAGTACTTTTAAGAGGAAGCCAAAAAGAAAACAAACACATAACATAAAAAAAAGGTGACCAACAAACAGAACGATAAATTGAAAAGTGTAGGGAAAGGAAAAGGAGTCGGGAAAGGAAAGAGAAGCGGAAAGAGAAAAGGCAAAAAAAGAAGT
This sequence comes from Sesamia nonagrioides, assembly GCA_017933935.1. NCBI lineage: Eukaryota > Metazoa > Arthropoda > Insecta > Lepidoptera > Noctuidae > Sesamia > Sesamia nonagrioides. Next base: position 813,319 of record JADWQK010002042.1, on the reverse strand, counting down.
AAAACGGATCAGATTCTTCAGAAGAAGCAAGGGATACCGAATGTCTCTTCTGTACTACAGTAGCTTTCAAGCTACTCCAAAGACAATAAAGGCGAAGGGTGGATTAGGTGCGTTGTGTGTCTTAAATGGGGACATGCAGCTTGTGCGGGAGGAGATAGTGACGATGAAGGCGACTTCATTTGCGATATTCAACTTTATATTAATCGTGAAGAAAAAGCTATATGTCTATTTCTTGACAAGAAAATAATCATTTTTAATTAAGATTTGATTTTTCTATTGCTTCATGACATTGAAAAGAAACTTTTGATAGAAATGAGTACTTACTGCCTATTTTTATTTAGAAGAGTTTATTTGTTTACTTATTGTTTGACTAGGTATGTTGTTGGTTGTGTAGTGTACCTTTTAAAAGTGTGTTGCAATATCTAATGTTTAGTTTTGTTGAATGAGTAGTAGATAATTACAAAAAAATATCTCTAATGAAACTAAAAGTCTGCAAAAGTTTTGTTTAACTTGCTTACATACTTAAATTGTTATGAACAATACATAATTATGATTAAAATAAGCAGCTGTTTCATTTCGTTGATATTTATTAACATAAGGTATAAAATGATCCCTGGGATTATTTTACCCCTACCCCGGGGATCATTTTATACATAGGTGTGTATAAAATGATCCTTTACTTAACTTTAGCAAAAACCTCTAATACAAAAAAATAATAATTAAACAAGTAATTATTTAAAAACAAAAAACCCGCCTGCATAAAACTCTAACGAACTGAAAAGGTAGAAATCGTCTGAAGACTTTTGGTCGACAATGACGAATTAAAAACGATTGTGGCAGCTGATGATACACAATCTACGGCTGATATAGCAACAGCTTTCGACAAAACAAACAAAAAATACAAACTATATTGGACCATATGTGTCGAATTGGCAAGGTAAAGTATCTTGCCAAATGGGTGCCCCACGAACTCAATGATCGCCAGCGCGAAGTACGCGAGACGTGCCTGACACTGCTCAACAGACAAACAAATGAAGTAATTTTGAAACACATTGTTACCTGCGATGAAAACTGGATTCTGTTTGCTAACCGCAAGCGCTTAGCAAGTTGATTAGATCCTGGTTCAGCGCCTAAACAATGCCCCAAACGAAATCTTACCCCTAGAAAAGCGATGGTCCCTGTTTGGTGGACTAACCGGTGTGATTCATCACATCTTTTTATCCAACGGGATGAGCATTACTGCAGATGTGATACAGAATTTGAATAGATTTTTTAAAAAAATTAAATTATAAACTAGCGCTTGACCGCAATCCTGCCTGATAGTAAACAGTGACGCAGTCGTTGATGGTAAAGCGCACTATCAGTTTATTAAGAGCCTATTCACTCTAGTCTTGAAGACACTCAAATTGTAGACCGACGGAAACACCGCCGCTGGCAAACTGTTGCAGTCCCTCGATGTACGCGGTATAAAAGAGGAGGCGAAACGCTTCGTCCGGATCGTAATGGTGTTAACAACGTAAGGATGGAAACTTGCCATACGACGGGTTGTCCGATGGTGGAACGGAGATGGGGGAATTAAATCCCCCATCCACCCCCCATTGAATTAATTCCCTCGCACACTCCCCAAAATGCATCCTATAGAAGACCGAAAGGCTGGCTACTTTACGTCTGTGCTCTAGGCTTTGGAGACCGTCTCGAGTTAAGTCAGGGTTACCAATCAGCCTCTTTGCCCGCCTCTCCACTGAATCCAAAGTGGCCAGGTGACACTTACCAGCACCAGCCCAAATGTGGCTGCAGTACTTCACACACGAACCGAACTGTGCTTTGTACAACATTAAAAGCTGCCCTGGTGTGAAGTACCGCCGTACCTTTGCGATAACGCTAAATTTCTTGGCAGACGCCTTGGCCTTGGACTCAATGAACCGCCCAAAGTTTAGGTTGGAGGAAATCTCAACTCCCAATAGCTGAAGGCGGTCGGTACACTCCAAGGATACATTTCGAAAAGTAGGAGCCAAGGTGAACGGGCTCCTTTTGGGGGTGAAAAGACACGCCTGTGTTTTGGCGGTATTGAATGCTACAAGTTTGGCATTGCCCCATTCGGAGACTGCCACTTGCCTCTCGTCCAGCTGATTTCTTTAAGAATCAATAAACTGCCACTGTGTTGGCAAAAATACATTGATTGCATGGGTAATTACTTCAATTAATAAAAAAAAATTTTTTCTATTAAACGGCAATTTTATGTTTAAAGGCTTTTTTATATAAACTATATTTAGAATCAATATATTTATTATAATCAGTGATTAAAATCCTTAATTTTGATACCCAACTCGATATGCTTGGCAGAAAAAAATATGTAATTCTTTTTTTTTTTTTCCATTTAATATTAAGTTATATACATATTTAGAATCAGTGTTTCAAATCCTTCATTTTGATATCCCACTCGATATGCTTGGTAAAAATTTATTTCTTTATATCTCACAATATGGCGTCATACATCCACCATTTTGTTTTTTTTTAAATGTCACCTATCTAGTAGCAGTTGGGCAATTAAGGCAAATCTAACGATACCTCAAATGTGAAAATCCGTTCAGCGGTTCTGGAGATACTAGGTAATAAAGAATAATACATACAAGATAAGAGCTAAAAACATAACCCTCCTGGCAGTCGGGTAATAATAAAAAAATAGTATGCAGTTACATAGTTAAGTAAATTCACTACCTCTAATAATAGAAATTTTGCGATTTTACCTTCAACTTTAGCCACAGTTAGGTTTTCCCCTTAAGGGGATCATTATACCTCACCTTCCCCTACTTAATGCTAAACCTCGCTAGTAGTGCAATATGTTCATGAAGATAAAATTAAAAAAGGATTTTTGTTTATTTTCTTGAACAAAGTAAAAGCAGATAAATGTTTAGTATTGAGTGTGACCCCCTCTAGCCAAAACCACAGCTTGAATTCGTCTGGGCATGCTAGCGAGTATAAGCCCGGACAGAGGCGACGTGGGTCACCGCATACGGCCTCCCAGTACAAGGGGCCTCGCGCCTTCAAATATTTCTATGCATTGCTTTAAGGCAATAAAAAAAAAGATATTAAAAAAAATTAATTGTATTGTGAAAATTATTTTTATAGTCTGGCAACATTTCCTTACGATGCGTAACTATCGCGAGTAAATCTTTGCCGCCGTCGACCCGTGCGGGGAATTACCTATATTTAACTAGCTTTCCGCCCGCGGCTTCGCCCGCGTGGAGTTTGGTTATATCGCCTTTTTAGATTTACCTCGGGGATATAAATTTTTTCCGGGATAAAAGGTAGCCTATTTCCTTTCTCAGGGTCTAAAGATTGTCTGTGCCAAAGGAGATGTTTCAGAAATGTATGGAGCCTGGGCCAGCACTAACACACTTAATGTAAATATTAGTACCTATACATTATAGTTACCTGTTTTTTATGTTAATTTCCAATATTTTGGATTAGTCTTTATGTAGATTCAATTTAACTCGGCCAAGGAGTGCAACACAACTACTGATAAATATGATTTTGACAATGACATTGGATTGACGTGTCGTGTATCTAAGGCAGTTGTATCTATATTTTCCTATATTTTCTACCATATGACTGCTAAAAAAAAACAAAATATGAATTCCGAAAATACGGTACACAAAACAAAAACAATCACTAAAAGCTCCGAAACACAATCAACTCAAATCAGCATTCGCCACGAACAGAACGGGAAAATAGAACTGTCAAAATCTTCAAACAAACGTCATAACCACTGTCATGGCTACCTTTAAAAAGGGCTATGTTCTCACTAAAGAACGTTTCAAATAATAATTATATTATACAGTATGTTAACTAACAGAGGGCGTTCCCGTTAACCCGAAATAGTATAGCATACATACATGCTAAAAAAAATATTTCCATTCGAAAACAAAATGTTTTAAAATTTTTCAATAAGAAAATATTCAATAAAAATTTTAAATTGACATGTAAAAGAAACACACTGTACACGCGAACATGAAAGACGGCAACGTCGCAATTTATTTATACATGACTACTATTTTGATTTAAAACAGGAGGTTTCAAATTTATTTCCAATTAGAATTTTTTTTATTCGGATTTTTTATGCTTATTTTTCTATGCTGATATTTTTATTTTAATCTATTAATGATATATATTAATGAGTTTAAGGGAACGCCCTCTGTTATTTAACATACTGTATACTTGTATTTTTATTCAAATTAATTTAGTAGTATTTTTATGCAAATCTATTATTTATTTTTTTAGGGTTCCGTACCTCAAAAGGAAAAAACGGAACCCTTATAGGATCACTTTGTTGTCCGTCTGTCTGTCTGTCTGTCTGTCTGTCTGTCTGTCTGTCTGTCTGTCTGTCTGTCAAAACCCTTTATCTCAAGAACGCGTGGACGTATCAAGCTGAAATTCACATGAAATACTCGGATCTATTGTCCCTTTAAGCTGTAAAAATATCAAACTTATAAGCCATGCCAATCAAAAGATACAGCCGATTATGTCGATATTTTCAACAAATTTTCGACACTCGCAAAGGAATCAAAACCTACAGGATACTTCCCGTAAACTCAGAATCTTGAAAATTGGCATGAAGCATTGTCATATAAAGCAAATATAGGAAAAATTGCGAAAATCACATTTTTTTAATTATATAATATAATAAACATATTTTAATAAAATGGAACTTACTACCTTATTTCTCACGAACGAATAAAGTTATCAAATTTAAATTTATACCAAATACCTAGGCCTATTGTCCCTTTAAGCTGTGAAAATATCAAACTTTTAAGCCAAGCCAATCAAAAGATACAGCCGATATGTTGATATTTTCAACAAATTTTCGACACTCGCAAAGGAATGAAAACCTACAGGATACTTCCCGTAAACTCAGAATCTTGAAATTTGGCATGAAGGATTGTCATATAATGCAAATATAGGAAAAATTGCGAAAATCACATTTTTTAGTTATATAATATAATAAACATATTTTAATAAAATGGAACTTACTACCTTATTTCTCACGAACGAATAAAGTTATCCAAATTGAAATTTATACAAAATACCTAGGTCTATTGTCCCTTTAAGCTGTGAAAATATCAAACTTCTAAGCCAAGCCAATCAAGAGATACAGCCGATATATCGATATTTTCAACAAATTTTCGACACTCGCAAAGGAATCAAAACCTACAGGATACTTCCCGTAAACTCAGAATCTTGAAATTTGGCATGAAGGATTGTCATATAATGCAAATATAGGAAAAATTGCGAAAATCACATTTTTTTAGATATATAATATAATAAACGTATTTTAATAAAATGAACCTATTTCTCGCGAACTAATAAAGGTGTCAAATTGAAATTTATACCAAATACCTAGGTCTATTGTCCCTTTAAGCAGTGAAAAAACCAAACTTCTAAGTTAAAGCGATCAAAAGATACAGCAGTTTATACCGACACCTTAGACGAATTTCCGTCACACGCTAGGGAATCAAAACCTACAAGGTACTTCCCGTGAACTCAGAATCTTGAAATTCGGCACGAAGCAACGTTATAATTATTATAGTACAGACAGATAAAGGAAAAATTGTGAAAATGATAAATTTGAAGTTACATAAAATATTAAAATATTATTTTTGCTTACATGACATAAAATATTTTTTTAATAATTATAAACTTACTACCTACCCTTTTTCACATGAACGCGTAGAGATATTAATGTTGAAATTCATATCAAACACTTCTTAAATCTAATTGCCTCTAAACTGTGAACAATTCTAAATCAATGCTAGTATTATAAATGCGAAAGTAACTCTGTCTGTCTGTTACGCTTTCCCGCCTAAACCTCTCAACCGATTTTGATGAAGTTTGGCACAGACAATCTTTAGACCCTGAGAAAGAACATAGGCTACCTTTTATCCCGGAAAATTTGATGTTCCCGAGGGGAATTTAAACAGCGCGATATAACCGAACACCACGCGGGCGAAGCCGCTGGCGGAAAGCTAGTACGTCATAAATTGTAAACCGCTACGTTTGTACGGCGGAACCCTCGGTGTGCGAGTCCGACTCGCATTTGGCCGGTTTTTTTTATATACTGTACATAGTGGTGGCCCAAAATGAGATACTTAACATATAAATGGAAAGCGTAACAGACAGACAGACAGACAGAGTTACTTTCGCGTTTATAATATTAGTATGGATTGACTGCACTGTTAAATATAAGTTCTTTACAGCTAAAAAACTATAGATATATTTTTTTTTTTCAAACATATTCAGCCATAATCCATATTAATATTATAAATGCGAAAGTAACTCTGTCTGTTTCGCTTACCCGCTTAAACCTCTCAACCGAGTTTGGTGAAATTTGTCACAGACAATCTTTGGACCCTGAGAAAGGACATAGGCTACCTTTTATTGAAAAATTTGATTGTATCTTTATGTCAAAATGTGTGTTAAATTATACGGTATTGGGCTGTAACGGCGCTTCCCTTGTTTGCAGATCCTTACTAATATTATAAATGCGAAAGTATCTCTGTCTATCTGTCCGGCTTTCACGTCAAAACTACTGAACCGATTGTAATGAAATATTAGCTGGGCCTGAAAAATACAATCAAGGTGAATGAAAATCAAAACCGCCCGGTTTTTATTTTGTAAATGAGTGCATATGTGTCAATAGAATTTGTTTATGTAGAGTGTAGACCACGATATTATTATCACGCAAATAGAACTCCACGGTATTAGACGAAACGTTTTAACGTATACCAAACTGACAGAAAACGAAGCGTTTCGCCTCATCTTTTATACCGCGTATATCGAGGGACTAGAACAATTTTCCAGCGGCGGAGTTTCCGTCGGACTACAATTTGAGTGTCTTCAAGGCTAGAGTGAATAGGCTCTTAATAATCTAGTGCGCTTTTATACCATCAACGATAGCGTCACTGCTTACCATCAGGCGGGATTGCAGTCAAGCACTAGTTTACAATCATTAATAAAAAATAAAAAAATAAACATCATGTACCTCAACACATTCTCAGTCTACCCATAAAAAATCATATAAATATGTCCTTTAGTTTAGTCACAGTAAATTATTTTTCATTTTTCACATTTTCTACATGATGTACATGTATTGTTGAAAACGAAGCGCTTAAAGGTTGATGACCGCCGCATCCAGCGGTAGGGACTAAACTTTAATAATAATGGTGCGAAAAAGGCAAGTCGATACAGGACCGCGCTGCCGCCGGTTGGAGGTCAGTGAACCAATATTTTAAAGGATGTTCTATTCCGTTTACAATTTTATGAGATTTAGTTTGTTTGAAATTTTCATTATGTATTTTAATTTTGATGCTAGGTTTTTATCTATGGTTTAGGATTATTCCTATGAACCAGCATTGGCCGAGTTTTCATTTATTGTCGTATTATCAGTACCACTCTATATGTATAAAAACATAGCAGCCCGCCCGCTCCCAACGTCGCCTAACGCGACGCCCTACCTTCCTCTTTAATCACTCTATCTATTAAAAGAAAACTGCATCAAAATCCATTGCGTAGTTTTAAAGATTTAATCAAAGCCAAAGCTTAGAGCACAGGCGTAGAGTAGCCAGCCTTTCAGTGTTCTATAGGATGCATTTTGGGGAGTGTGCGAGGGAATTGCATTATTTAATTCCCCCATCTCCGTTCCACTATCGGAGGACCCGTCGTACGGTAGTTTCCACCCTTACGTTGTTAACACCACTATGATCCGGACGTAGCGTTTCGCCTCCTACTTTATACCGCGTACATCGAGGGACTGGAACAATTTGTCAGCGGCGGTGTTTCCGTCGGACTACAATTTGAGTGTCTTCAAGGATAGAGTGAATAGTAATAGTAATAGCTCTTAATAAACTAGTGCGCTTTACCATCAACGATTGCGTCACTGCTTACCGTCAGGCGGGATTGCGGTCAAGCGCTAGTTTATAATTTATATTAAAAAAAAATCATACAAAGGGACATAGGGAAAGATAAAGTGGCCCCGTTTTATAACATGTAGTGATTATTATTATGTAGTGTTACATTTTACTTCCCTTCATTAATTTGATGCCGTGGACGTGCACGATAATATCGCGACGTTAGAGAACTATGTAATGGTCACTATGAGCCATATTATCATCCTCGAAGGTAGGCGAGTACCGGAATTTATCAATCGTGCACATCATAGGTATACATTTCTATGCTACATGCCCTAGAGCCAACTTAAACATAACTGATTGCAGTCAGCACTTGGCATGCCTACATCTAATTTCCTGCTGTATACGGAATACTGATCCCACAATTACATAATAAAACTTTAATACTTAATATGCAATCCAGGCTCAGTTGAAAACCAGCGTGAAACAGTTGTTTGGCATTTTTGCTGAATTGCGGGTTTTGGTATCGGTCAAAAATCAAAATGAAAAGTCATTCAATCACCCATCCTTCGCCACTTCCTAGTGCTTTCGTTGGGAACAAGTGGCGGAACAAACTCCCCAGCAGCATAAGTAGCTGTCTGTTCAGTTAAAAAAAAACTCCTGACTGCACACAATACTATGTACCTATGTATAGTAACTAACATAACAAAACACAGAACAAGTAACTCCATTTTTTTTTACCATATGCAAGCCAATATAAGAAAAAAACTTATTACATATAAAAGCCTCCAGGCAAGGGCGTGACAGCTTGCACATCAATTGTAAAAATAAACAGCCAATATAGCGCATATCTACTTATATATTTAACCTATCTGTGAGCTAGTTATGGAGAAAGAACACGAACATCATGTCTTCCCACTATCGGTTTATTTTTATTTTGTTATCAATACACCAGACGTACATTTATTTACCACACACTAAAGTCTGTGCTAAATAAATGTACCTATTTTATTTCAATTAGTAATGCACTCATGCTGCAGTTCTGCTCATGGGCGTAGCCAGCCTTCTGCTCAGGGTGGGGCGGCAGTCAACCTACCCCCTCCCCCATCTCCCATTTTTTTGTTTAATTAGCCACCTTATAGATCAGAGCCAAGGTGGGGCGGGCGCCCCAGCTTGCCCCAGTTTGACTACGCCCATGGTTCTGCTGACAACACGGCGGTCGCGGTCTTGGCGCTAATCAAAGCTTCTTCGTACCTAGTCAAAGCCATTAAAATATCATAAATCTCTTTTACCTACTGGTGAACAAAAACCTAATAATTATCTCCTCCTTACTTAGGTGTCTCCACATGTCTATACATGTTAGGAGATGCATGAGGAGCGTGAAATGCAGCCCTAAGGGTGATTTTTCATAATATATTTTATAACATGTATCCGCGCGGTGTGCCGTACATCGTCACTGCCCTCACACACCCACACACACATGTCGCTAGAGGGCAGTGTAAATGTAAAGGAAGCCTTTTTTACAACCGAGTGACTCGCGAACTACACGAAATCAATGTTCCAAGGAAAATCATTCTCGTAAAATAAATTGTAGGTTGAGTACTAACCAGTGTTTTCTTTTTATCACTGTTTTATTACCTTCACTTGTAACTAACAATGTACTTAAGACAAATTTCATTGTACCTACTTGTCGAAATATGACTTTGTATGTACATACTATGTATAATGAAGATAATTAGTTCTAGTTTGATGGCGGAACTATAATTTGGTATTTTGGAGCTGACGTGACGATGGAGTCAGGAGGAGGTAGTAGAACACTTCAGTGGCTGGGTACTAGTAAAAACCGCTCATGTCATAAACTCGTTGACTTTACTAATGAAGAATATAGTTACTAGACTGAAAATTCAAATGGAAAAACCCAATAGAAAAAGAGAAAAACCTAAAAATACCAGATCCGTGAATGGAACCCAGGAGCCAAGTACTTCTTAGCAGTAGCGCAAGAGTAAAATTAAATAAATATTATTACTTACCAATATCCCATGGAGATACCACTGTCTTAAAAAAACCTAAGTTTTAGGAATTATAATATACTACTAGTACTGTAGAGAGGTCCTCGTAGGTCGTAGCTGAGTAATAATTATAAAGCTGGGGCTACATTAGCGGGCGAAGATTCGTATCGCGTTAGCGCGTCATCCGTTGTCGGACATACACGATGTTCTTGCCTACATTGCGGGGCAAAGATTCAGAAAGCGTCCTACGGCGAATATTTGTAGTTTAGTTATGCGGCCGAGACAATGAAGGAAGCAGTGGCTTTGCATTATGTCAGTAAATTATGATGTTTGTACGAATATCAGGTACAAAATAATATAAAAAAGAGAAGAGAACAAAAGAGAGTGAAAAAAGAACTTCAATCCCGCTTCAAACTGGACGACACTGAAGTGACCACGCAAGCGAATATTGTCGCGACAAGTCCTTTGAAGCGTGCCACTTTACCGACAGTGCCCCGATGCTACATCGTTTGCGCATGAATACATTGCTTTGCAACGATGTACCCGGCCACATCGCCGTTGCCCGCTAATGTAGCCCCAGCATAACAAAAGAGCCGCACGATTTGTTCGGTCAGGTTGAGCGGCGCTTGCTGGAATCTGCACACTAATTGCGTAACACACCAATTCACTATCAGTTGAAGCTCTATGCTAATCCATTGCCCCCTGTGTTCGAAAATGTGTCTACTCAACATTCATTCGTAATCGTAACGCAATTAATGTTGTTGAACTGTCAAAATGAAATCCGCTGCTACTGATAGGATTTGCGACTATCTTTACAACCAGCGGCCGCCCGCGACTACGGTCGCGTGGAGTCAGTTATTTGAGTATATTAGTAGGTATAGTTATATCCAAACGCCACCTTGCTTAGGAAACTACATACGTCGGTCGCGGATGTTATTCGTGGATTTTTAATTGATCAGTCCTATCGGATAACTAAGTGTAGGCCTATCGTATTATCAAGTAACTACGTTGTGGGGATCGGGCAGGTAAACACTTGCATATGCAATACCTACTGACATTCTGCTGCATTTGGTTAGATTGCAGGCTGATACCAACGTGGTTGAAGTTAGGAAATGCAGGTTGATGATCTAGTACTAACTTCTAGTCGTAGGTACGTAGGAAAACGGCGCGGCACGGCTGCCGGCGGAAGTTACCACCCACCAGACAAAGTCTTGCCGCCAAGCGATTCGTCGTGTTCCGGCATGATGTCTGGTGAAGCCGTACGGAGGACGCGTCTGAGCAGTTGTGTTGCGATGTGTGGCGGGTACGATGCGCCAAATGTTGTTGTCTCGGGATTTTGGTCGTGGAGAGTCTCCAGATCAATCTCCCTCTAGCGCAGCATCGTTTGGTCGTGTTGGTCTTGGGTTTAACATTGCATCACCTCGCTCAACTGCCGTCATCCTTCCTATTCCTAAGTTTTTTAAGTGAATAGGCTTAATAAACTAGTGCGCTTTACACTCAACGATTGCATCACTGCTTACCATCAGGCGGGATTGCAGTCAAGCACTAGTTTATAATTATTAAAAAAAAAAACTCATGTTGACAAAATAACTGCTGATAAATCAATTAAGTCTGTAGTGTAAGCGTTGCTAAGTACCTGCTTAAGATAATATCATTGATAGTGACTAAGTATCATAAGTTTGCCCAAATACGATAAACTAATTACTACGATTATAATCACTAGATTATACAACTTTATTTATTCTTTCAACGAAACCTGAATATATTTTCAATCATTTTTATACCATGTTATATTTTTTACATTTAGAAATTGATTCAGTGCGATTACCGAGCGCGTCACGCAGCTTAACGTAGATCATAGTACTTGCGCAAGCCCGCGTAACAGCGGACGCCACAGGTACCTATATGCACCACTCGCCCGCCCGAGCGAGGCGTGGACCATATTTGGACTGCTTTCTCGCAAAAATGATACAATCCACAAACTCGACATTTTCGATATTTTGTGTCCATACGTCACAAAATATCGAAGCGGTTCATTTTTGTTGGTACATTGGACTTCAAATAAGGTACCTTATTTAAAATATACATACCTACGTCACAAAAAATGGAAAATGTCGAGTTTGTGGGTTGGATCATTTTTGCAGAAAGCGTTTCATTTTTGTTATGACAACCAAGTAGGATAACAAGCTCATAACTTTGTGGTTTTTCATAATACATATATTTTTGAAATTTTGTGGTACAATCTTTAAGCACTTAAAAATAGTGGACACGTGTTTCGGGTTTCGCATAAATAAAAAATAATGATAAATTGGTGTAAACGCGTGTCTCCATTCAGAACTCACCTAATACAAAATAGTTGGCCAATATGTAGACGTATCGATCCGGAAATAAGGGAGGATATAAATATTATAAAATCGTCTTAAGAAAAATCTTCCCTGATTTTAATATTATAAAATCGTTTTCAACTGATGATAAGTTACTTATATGAAAGCCAAATTGGCTAAAGAATAGAGGCAAACAAACCGTTGTTAGGCAACGAGTTGTTTACGCCTAAAAGACAGATGTTAACAACCTTTTCTAGATAGATGATTTTCATAAAAGTAATAATTCCACTTTCTAATGTAAACAGTTTATTTATGGTTAGATATTTATGATCTGCATAGAACGCTTAATCGACTTGAATGTAATATGACACAGATGTAAGCTAATTTCTTTGATTTTTTTTTTTGAGACATATACAGTATGTTAAATAACAGAGGGCGTTCCCTTAAACTCGTTAATATATATCATTAATAGATTAAAATAAAAATATCAGCATAGAAAAATAAGCATAAAAAAATCCGAATAAAAAAAAATTAATTGGAAATAAATTTGAAACCTCCTGTTTTAAATCAAAATAGTAGTCGTCATGTATAAATAAATTGCGACGTTGCCATCTTTCATGTTCGCGTGTACAGTGTGTTTCTTTTACATGTCAATTTAAAATTTTTATTGAATATTTTCTTATTGGAAAAATTTTAAAAATATTTTGTTTTCGAATGGAAATATTTTTTTTAGCATGTATGTATGCTATACTATTTCGGGTTAACGGGAACGCCCTCTGTTAGTTAACATACTGTATATTATACTTAGTCCAAACTTGAAAGTATTACCTAGTACCGCCTTGATGATCTGCATAGAACGCTTAATCGACTTGAATGTAGATACAGATGTAAGCTAATTTCTTTGATTTTTTTTTGAGACATATACAATATGTAAAGAAAACCCTGTCCGATCCGTGAAGGTATTGTTAGGTATCGATAACTGATTCTCCTAATGGGTACAAAGACGGGTTAAACTTAAAAAAAAATCCCCCTAAAAATAAATACTATTTCGCAAAAGAGCTAACTTAAAACATGTGCGGTAAGCAACCCTACTGCGGGGGGCGGGGGGCAGGGCACGCGGCCCGTGGTCGCGTCGGGATTCACTCATAATAATAACGGTGTTTTCACTTTTTTTAAAATTACCAAATTTCGGGGAAATTTGAATTAATTCCCGGGAAAAAAAGATTATTTCAAAATTCAATAGTATTGTTGCTATGATGATTATGTAAAATATTATATTATATTTGGTCAAGTGTTTACCTAACCTTTATTATCCTTATGGGTCGGACAGGGTTTTCTTTACATATTGTATATTAAACTTAGTCCATACTTGAAAGTATTACCTAGTACCCGAGGGGGTACTAGGTAACCGACAGGGGTAATAACAACAATAGGTTAGGTAATTGCAACGTTTGCCAGAGGTTATAATACTAAGGAGTATTATAACCTCTGGCAAACGTTGCAATTAGGGAAAAACAACTTCGAGAAGGAGGCAAATAGAAGGATCCAGCTGGGATGGGCAGCATTTGGTAAACTTCGCCGGGTATTCTCGTCGCCCATACCCCAATGTTTGAAGACTAAAATCTTCAACCAGTGCGTCCTACCCGTCATGACTTACGGAGCCGAGACGTGGACACTAACGGTCAGACTAGTCCACAAGTTTAAAGTCGCTCAGCGAGCTATGGAGCGGGCTATGTTGGGCGTCTCCCTGAAGGACCGCATCAGAAATGAGGTGATCCGACAGAGGACCAGAGTCACCGACATAGCTTCTCAGCTATGTCGGTGACTCTGGTCCTCTAATCCTCTCGGATTAGCAAGTTGAAGTGGCAATGGGCTGGTCATATATGCCGCAGGACCGACAACCGATGGGGTAAACGAGTCCTCGAGTGGAGACCGCGTCTTGGCAAACATAGCGTAGATAACGTAGGCGATGGAGCGACGACATCAAAAAGGTGGCTGGTAGTGGCTGGCGGAGAGCTGCTCAGGATCGAGCTTGTTGGCGTGCCATGAAGGAGGCCTATGTCCAGCAGTGGACGAGTAGAGGCTGATGATGATTGATTGAAATAGACAATAATCATGTAAATAATAGGATATTTGTAAAACGTGAGTTGTAATAACCTTAAATTGGTTTATTTACCTCTATTCTTTATCAAGCTTGGCGTTGGTTATAAGTTCATAATCATGTTGCTACGTAGGTAGGTACACACTTCGCATCCAGTTCCAAGAAGTGATCATGAAGATTATTGGGTGTATATTTACAAGCTGAATGCCGCAGACGAGATGGTATTGATACTTAACCTAATAAAACAATGAAATAATCTAAAATTTTATTGCCTACACTTGAAAGTTAGGTTACAGCCGAAGCACATCCAACTAATGCTGATTGCTCAAATAATAATACCTATTTAGATGTAGGTAGCACATGTGCCTTTTAATTCTCTCAATGCAGTTTAGCAGACGATCTGAAATTACGACTTCATATATCCTGTGAGTCAAACTATAGTGCTTAACCGTGATCCCCCCTGATGGTAAGTCGTCATGCCATTTTTGATGGTAAAGCGCGCTAGTTTACTAAGAGCCTATTCACTGTAGCTTTGAAGACACTATAATAATGTAGTCAGACGGAAACACTGCCGCTGGCAAATTGTTCCTGTCCCTCGATGTACGCGGTATAAAAGAGGCGAAACGCTTCGTCCAGATCAAAGTGGTGTCAACAGCCTATGGATACTCGCTGTATGATATTGTAAAAATAAAAATAGAATAGAAAGCACCTTAAGCCGAATCTATGTACTAAATTAATAGCAAACAAAGTCAGCGTTTGAATATTCGGAGTATTTATTGGTAACTACGGACGACAGCAGGGTAAGCTACCCGAAACTGTTAGATATTCCCAATCAACCTTGAGCCTTAATGCTTTACAGATAAAGTTGAAAATCGGATAAAGAAATCTGACAGATTGTAGTAGCTTGATGTGCTGTCGTCTGTACAACTTAAGACGCTCTGAATAGTCAACTTTTAGGTATTTGAGGGGGTGAAGCAGACGAAGTGGGACACGACTAGCCCCGCCCATTGCGGGGCGCTCCGCGCGAGTACATCAATGCGTGATGCGTCGTGCATCGAGAAATACGCACGTTCTATTAAATCGACACCAACTATTCTCTATTCCATCTACATTTAGAAGCGTAACTTCACAACCCAAATGCGAAGCATGATTGGCTCTGTTCGTCACAGTCCCGGTTCGCATTATACATCCGCGGCGAGCACCAGGTTCGAATCCCACATACGTTTACTTTACCTTGCGATTTTCGAAAATGTATGTTTTTTACATATTTTCATTTTTTTATTGTTACTTTTGTTTTCTTTTTTATTTTTATAATTCGCTTTGTCCGTTCTACTTAAATTTTTTGTGTTATGTCCTTTTTTCATGAAACTGTTAGTTTAAATCATTCTAATCACTAGTACAAACCCGACTTCGATAAGAGTTGCAGTTTTGAAGAAAAAATCTTTTATTTTTTTTAAATTTCCGAAAAATGTATTTTTTTAACACTTAATCTAAACAGCTGTTTATAAATAGTAATTTCTAGAAATGATACTATTATTTCTAGAAATTACTATTTATAAACAGCTGTTTAGAGTAATGATAATTTCTTAATTCATAATATAATTATTATGAACTAAGAAATTCATGGTTAAATAAAGGCTTATTATTATTATTAATTTCTAGAAATTTGTAGAAGGAAAATTATAACGAATTGATTTTAAATATTAGTTTGCATTATAATTGTTACAAAAAGAATATATTTAAAAAGATGGAACAATTACTACAAAAAATACAGAAAATCGGCTAAATCTATCCATCTAATCGGCTAATCTATTCCATCTACATTTAGAAGCGTAATTTCACAACCCAAATGAAATAGCGGCAAAAATACAACAGTAAATTAAAAAGCATTCATTTCAATTAAAACCTACAAAAAGCATATAATGTAAACCTGGGGTTTGAACCCGGACAAAAACGAAATATGATTATTCATCAACAAACAGACACGTAAATATAATTATTTTCTGTGCGGGGTAAAGCAAAAACTGACATAGGTCCGTCAAGCAGCGCGTCTCAGCGGTCACTGTCGCTAAGCATAGAAGTGAAAGAGAAGGCAATGGACGCCGCGATGGAGCGACGTTTCGTTCACGTTATTTATCATTAAATACATTATTTATTTTTATCATAGTTAAATCGATAAACAAAAACAATGGTTTCATTTACTATTATATTTTACATCGCTCTTCTCAATTTTATCAAGATTTGATGATTAATAATACAGTTACAACCGTTATTAATTCAATTTTAGTGGTTACTTTAGGATTTTTTCTATCGAGAAAATTAATTCAAAACGTGTTTTGAAAACAATGGTTTCCTGCTACATATAATCAAGATTAACATATAAATTTTTGGCTGCTCTGAAATGTATACATTTGGCTAAAAAACTGTTTTTTGAAGCCTATTTTTACTGAGCACAGCGCCTTAAGTAACATCAAATGATTATAATTCGCTTCAAAAACATCTGGTTAGAGACTTGTTGGATCAGTAGTTAAAACGGATCTATAAATTTTAATATTTTTATGCTTTTCACTGAAGCCTAGGAATAGCTGTCGTATACTCACCGTAGACGAAATGGTTTGGTGCAAACTTACTTACCAGAGTATATCGACAGCCTCTTCTTTTTCGGATGGGAAATCATCAAATGACCTCTGGACGGAGTGGAAGGGCGTGTTAGACTATACCTACTTACTTACCTGTGCGCCACATGGTATCTCTTTCGAACAAACCTCTTTGAGGCGCGCTGGGACAACGCGCCGTCGACCCGGGCCTGATTCTTAGTGAGCTGCCCAGTGCCCACTGCTCACCGTCCGTAATACACGACCAGTAGATTTTATCGACATACTAATCTTTAGTTACAGACTTTGTCATTGGCGGAGATTCCCTTTGTTCACAAATTGGTCAGCCCCTCTCATAAATCGACTCTATGGTCATGGTATGGGGTCTCCATGTTTTTAATCACGTCTATTTTGTCTATGGAGTATTTTAATTTGATACGACTAAAGTAATAGTTATCTCCTGACATTTTTATAATGAAATAAAGTAAAATATGCATTTAACTTTAGTTTGGTCAAAACAATCAGCGCCATTATCCGGCTATAACGATTTGTTAGGGTTCACCTAAATACATCTGGGGTATAAAACTAAATACAATAGAAGGTAAGAAATAACAACACATTATAAATATCAATAGTTTATTACATAAATTATAGCCAAGCTTACACGTCATTGTTTCTTTCACCTATACTGATTCATAGTAAAGATTTAAAACTGCGCTAATTTTTACTATCTCTGTATACGAGGCAGACGTATGGCCATCAAAATATAATAGAGGCAGGACGAGCCTGCCCTAACCGCACGTCTGCTTAATCTATAAAAAAAGAATACTTATAAATAAAATCTAACATCACTCTATGTTATAATTAATTAGGCTATGATTGGTGTTACTACGGTTCCTATTCCAATTGCGTCTGATAAAAATTATTCCTAATTTGATCTGCATAAGCATTTAAAAACTAATTAATCATTTAAGGTTATGGCTTAACAGCGTATCACATATCAGGGACCTTTCTATTGATTTGCGCGTTGATTCGACAAAAATCGTCCACTATTGGATTGCAAAACGGATATTACGTTACATGATTTCGCACTTTAAGGAATCCTATTGTTTTTAAAACCTCATTAACCTTCACCGCTCAGAATGAGTGATCAAATATTATTACGGCATCTTAGAACTTGGATAAGGCAGAACCTTTAAGCTTCATAATAGGCTATTTGACAGTATGAAATTTTTTGTGATTATTTGCTTTAAATGCCTAAAATCAGGGTTCTTTATGTCATTTACATGAGTTTTATTTTTATATAAAAATAGTAACAATTAATATATCCAAAAACAAAAATATGTTTGACTTTTTGTATCTCGCGCCACATATTGTGAAACGATCCGGAATGGCTAATGTCACGATGACGTCATACGCGCATTAGCACTTGTTGTTGTTCTGTGTTCTCAGGTGTTTTAAGATGTATTTGTACAACCCGGTACAGCACACCACTTGTAAACCATTTTATTAGATAAACAACAACAAATAACAGATAAATACAAACAACACTGCGGAACCGAAAATCGTTTATATCGTCTTGTGACGTCACTTACAAGGCTTGACGCCATATTGCTGAATAAAGCGTTTCGGCGGCTTATTTG
Organism: Sesamia nonagrioides; assembly: GCA_017933935.1. Taxonomy (NCBI): domain Eukaryota; kingdom Metazoa; phylum Arthropoda; class Insecta; order Lepidoptera; family Noctuidae; genus Sesamia; species Sesamia nonagrioides. The sequence continues at coordinate 794,744 of JADWQK010002042.1, read as the reverse complement.
AATTTTTATTTGCATGTTTCTTACGAAATACGTATTTAAAATAAAAAATACTTTCGGTGAACTTCTTAACCGTAACCAAGTAATTCAAGATAGAAATTATAAATCTGTCAAATAGCCTATTTGTGGAGATGTATATCAATATTTCTTACACTGCAATTACTCGGGTTAGAGTGATGATAGTGTAATAAGGCTTTATTGGTGTTAAATTAGTTAGATCTTAAGTTATAGGTAAACCCAAAATCACAGCGCAAAACAATAAGAAAACACATTAAATGACAGAACACGTTACAACTTTCAAGAGTGCGCCTGCAACCTGTCCGACATCACTGTCTCATCGAGGCATGTTTTATTGCTTTTGTTAATACAGTTTACTATCGGGTACAATATACACCTTAATACGTAAACAATTAGATTCATTTCCCATAATACAAAGGACGAATTAAATTGACCCCGAGTGTAAAAGGACCAATGTTTTATCCGTCATTTGTATTAACTGTTGTGATTCAAAAAGTCTGTTAGACTAACTTTCAAATACTGGACTTTATTTATTTTCGTTTGCTTGTCCATCGTATCAAAACTCTTATTATATTCTTCATTTATACTAGCTACTTTTTTAAGAATTAGTAAATAAACATCATTTTTATTCGATTATTATAACTATTGTATGGGTTTGGTGTTATGATGGACTGACGAGGTTGTCGCATGTCGCAGGGTAGACCTAAACATTTCTAACTCCATTCACGTATTATATTTGTTTCGCAAAAACTAGGTGATTCACGTATAAAAACTAGGTGTCTTAAGAGCATGACCTGTGACAATCTCGACAAAAATATTTTATTCATGAATTTTTAAAATTCTCTTTTTGTTACACTGATTATTGCTATTTATCACTATCGTCGACAAAGAACAACGTCAAGCAGTAACGTCACGGACGTCAGCTGCACTCATCATGCCATTTAAGTATATCAATAGTTGCCTTGGTTGCCTTATATAATAATAAAATGTATGATTAAATATTTGAAAGTCAAAAATTCATGAATATATAAATACCTATACATTTATATATACTTAATGCTTTATAATATGTATGTACTATGAATTGGTGTGATCCGTGGCATGAAGGCAATTCTAATTATGTCTACTATAAATACATAAGATCACAGTAAAATGGGAATACAAAATGGTGGGTCTGACACTAACTGTGCAGATGTCTGAATATTTAAAATGAAATAAAAAATTAAAGAATGTTGAGAAGGATACTAAAAGAGAATGGCTTGAAATGAGAGACAGAATAAAATGTTATGAAACAATAGTTAGGTGGTAATAAAATGGCAAGGAATCATAAGAGAGTAAAACATAATGTACGGCAAGAGATCACTACACAAGTAGCAATGGAGTACCCCATGTACTCATCGGCATTAATTTAAGTTCCAAAACACAGACATGTGTATTTAAACAAATATTAGTTGAAATAATGTCCGAAACCTTGAAGCAAGCTGTTCCAATTACATTTAGTTCGGGGTTGCGGGGTCCAAATATAACGCTTATAGTTTCTCTCAAGCATTTATCTTATATTAGCCAAAAAACAAATTTTGAATCATGTCTGTGTTTAAAGAGTACTGATAGATTGTATGCATATTTACATTTGGAGATCGCACGAGAGAAGTGCTCCGTCACTTTCAATTGTGACTTCAGCGCACGATTGAAATATTTTAAAATATTTGCAGGTAGTATACCTAAACTTCAAAAACTAAAAAAAAAAAACTGCAGGTAGTATACCTAATGGTTCAAATATTTTAAAATATTTGCAGGCAGTATACCCAATGCTTCATATTTTTAAATAATTTTACATCGATATCCGTCATACACTTCGTTAAAAAAAAATGTTTGGAAGACAATACATATTGGGAATTCAAATATATTTTAGTGTCAATAAGTTAAGTACAAGATATAAAAAATCTTCGAAATGCAGATACATTTATGGCAGTTTTATTGTTGATCAATAAATAACTAAGGATAAAAGACCGCATCTCGTTTTATAAATTAAACATACCAAGAATGACACTGTATATCGACTTAATTATTTGCGAGCAGAGTTTCTCACTATTGAAATGTGAATAATTAAAGGTTTATTTTAAAACAACGGTCTATGATCTCTTTACGCTATACCAAGCGACACAGGTAGAGCTAATCGCTACGATAATTACTTAAACCTGTGCTGTTACCAGATGACATTAATTACTTAAGGTTTCGATGGATCAATTGTGGGTTGAATCACCATTACTGTACGTACAATAGTTGAATACAAGACGGCTGTAAGTAACAAATAGACGTTTGCAATAGCTTGGATATTGTCGCCTACCGTTATCGGCAGAAACATTAGATTTATTGATTGAATGTGTTAAGTTAAATGCACAGTGCATAGAGCTCCAAGCTAGACATGGTTGGGATAAAATGCGAAACAAACTTTGAGAAAGTTCCATTTGTAACATTTCGTTTAGTAGAAGAAATACGTATAATTGAGTTTTATTCGTTTTAAACGCATTTCAATACATTTATATTTTGAGTAATAAAATGAAATCCACTGGGCTCCGATTGTGGCAGACAAACTATTGTGATATGGATACAGTTGCAATCTATACTTCGTTCAAAGTGATCCCATGTCAAAGGTAATAGACAAAGACAGCTACCACAGACAGTAAAGTCCTCATGTGTCTAGGAGTCATAATCAATAGCCCTTGCCTTTGAGTTATTATACACGGGCCATCAAAGGTTTATTGGCTAACATTGTTAGCAGTTCCTAGGAGCTAATGTTTATTGAATAAATAATATCACTGTACACGCACAAACGATGCTTTTGATTGTTTAAACGATATTAAATGTTTCCTAGAATATTGTGTCGATCTCGAGGAGTACAGACGCAAAATAATTACATGAGAAAATCCTCTTCTACGAGGAAAAATAAAGATATTAGTTTAATAATAAACTATTTGAAAAAGTTGACTTGCTTCTCTTATGAACGAGATGTAGCCTCGTTTGTAAGACAAAAAAAGAGAGAAGAAGCAGAAATTAAAGATTTTTTGATTTTTTTAATATTTTCGTGCTAATTATTATTTCCATTGACGGAAAGTGAAATAAAATTAAAATTTAATACTTTCTAGGCGCTTTAAGCTCCAGACCATGAAAAAAAAAATAAGAGTAAGGGACGTGTTGTTTCAACTGAAAGTGAAGCTATAACTAAAGTAGACGTAGGTGTCTCTTTGTTGGAAAGAAATTTCAAGAAAATAATAATTAAAGAAATAATTAGCATAATATTGTATTGAGCAGAACTTAAGTAGGTACCAGTAAACCATAATTTAGATACCTTACAGACTCATTGTGTTGTTAAAATTAATTTGCGAATCATTTACCGTCAAAATAACCACGGCCCTTGTCGAAATATTTTACTGAATGAATATGTTTTTGTCTAAACTGTACATAAAGGGTAAGCTAGATTAGCGCACCCTTTTGTACTTGCGATATTTTCGTATTGAAATACCAAATATGCTTAATTCTGGCTCACAAGTTTAAGAATAATGAATTTATATATCAACTATCTGATAAAAGCACGTGCTTTTTGACGCAAGGATCTTTTGAGTTGCTTCTTACGGTTGCTTCAAGATTTGACATAATAAAGTTTCTCAGCGAAAAAATGAGAAGGTGGAATAGGACTGGGAATAATACAGATTGTTAAAACTGCCATTAAGCACTGAACAAAGGCGCTGTTTGCCTTTATCGCAAATTTAAGTGCAGGGCGTCTTTTTCTATTTCATTGACGAACGTTGTTTAGTCCTACCTAATTAAATATCATAAGTTTACAGGAGTTAACAAATATTTCATCTTCTGTCCTCGTCTTATTGGTTTTAGTTTATAAACAGGGGAATCAGTGTATTGTTTAAGGATGAAATACTAACAACATCCCTAGCAAGATAACAAAGAGCCAATAGTTTTTAAACGAAAAATTTATTACAGGATTTTTCATTTAAAACTACTTCAATTGATAGGTACTACAATTTGATTTCGATTAACAAGTCAACAGCACGCTCGCGTTTTTGACCGAGAGACAGACAGGTAGTTAATTGAGTACTCCTATCCAGATCAAATTCATCAAAACGAGTTCAGTGCGCGCTTCCAATTATTTTTTTTTTTGGATGTTGGTCAAATTGGATTTTCTTCTTTATTATGAAATTCAATAAACATGGCAACATTCGCAAATGTAATGCTCGAGGAATCATTCGCTCCCGTCTCGCGGACTCATTTTCAAGCGACATTGATTTGGCAAACTCAAAGAACTGAGAATCTCGGCGGCAACTATTTTAAGAAAAGCTACTTGAAAAGATGAAACCTGGTTTCTTTCACAATTCACTAGTAAACATTTAACATATACCAAAAATTATTTAATTAAAGCTTTATGTGTTATTCGAAGCTTGCAAAAGCAAAGCGCGGACCAGATACAAATGCATTGGACCTACCTTTGAATAATTAACCTTATATTCGGTCACTGAATGTGCACTAAACCAACGCTAATGCCCTCAAGGACGCTCGAGGAGCCCTTTGTGTCTGAGGTGATGTTCGTACAAATTTGCATATTATGACAATAGCTTTAATATGCACTGTCCGAAATCTGAGGAGAATCTTCTACTTTGGGCTCAATTTTGGTCTGCGTGAAACCTAAGGTAGCTAATGAAGTGGCAATAATAAAACCCATGGATCTATAAAATCCGCTAACTTTTCGTCCTATGGTGGAAGGTGATCGCAAGACAAGATATATAGAATGTGAAACTGTAATTTAAAATATGAACTAAAACCATTTATTTTCAAACATGTGGGTTAATAATGAATTCAGTTGTTAAGTTAAAATGTTAAAATCGAGTGAGGAGGTTGCACTACCTGTAGGAACATCATTTTTTTTACGTCATACAACTAGTCTCATAAATTTAGTCTCGATGAAAATATTTAATCTACAACGGTTTTAATAAGAAAAAACTTGGACGAGAGTCATGAATACTGTTCATTGAAGCACTCAATGTAGCGCTGCCATTAATACTGAAAATGGAACGAATTTTAGGTAGAACTCTTGCATTCAGTTGCGGATAAAACCGCCGTCGTCTGCAAGTACATACTTGTCGCAGGACATTTTCGTCCATTTTCGAGTTGCCAATGTGAAACGCCTTGTACTATTTAAATAAGTTAATTAGAATTATGAGCGTATTTAATTCCAGCACAAATATTATCAAAGGCTAACACATCTTGATTCAACGCGGTGATGATTGCATAACGTCATCGAGTGATACATACAAATGAACGGGCCTCGGGTTTTCCTTTCTCCATAAACAGTATGTAGTTCTAAGATACAGAGTTTAGTCTCATGTTGGTAAGTTCTGCTTATACTTAAAATGCATAGATAATGTACAAGTAAAACCTGTTTATGTTACTAGTGAAAGACAAAGAAGATAAAATAAACATGAGAGTAGAATCGAAACTGTTCAGTGTAAGTCATAAAACGGCGAGCTAAACACGCGTAGTATGAAGCCCTAGCGCTAGTCGGAAAAACGCTCTTTATAATCAGCACGCGATGGTTAAACACAGGCGAAACAGGTTCCATGCCTGACCCCAGCCGCACATTTCTGTTTTAAAAATGTGTTATTAAACATAAGTCGCAAATAATTTGCATACGTATTGTGCTGCCCTTCGCTACTAAAGTGGATCCATGTTTTGGGACTTAGTGCCGATGACAAGCACGTCATTTTAATGAGATCTAATAGTCTAAAAACGTTGTTGTTGTAACATCTTTTTGGTCTTTGTAATGCAATGCGAAAATGTTTTTACTAAAATCAAGACACTTGTGCCGACGTGCATGGCTAGTTCGGTGGTTAGGGGAGGGGCGCAGTTATCTAATTAATTCACGGTACAATAGTAAAAAACTCGGCTCGCAAATCGCTGTGGCAAACATGATTACAATAATCAATTCATAAATGTACAGACGACAGCACATCCAACTACAACTGTGTTAAATTTCTCTCATTAGATTTTCAACTTTATCGCTAAAACTTCGAGGTTCAAGGTTGAATGGGAACATTTGACAGTATCGGGTAGCTTAACCTGCTGTCGTACGTACCTAGCTATCAATGTGCACAAATAAACAAATATAATTACTGTTAAAATCAAAAGGTGCTTTCTGAATCAGATGTATGACATACAGCATTTAACATTTATTTTGTTATATGATTTGTAATTATCAAATGTACGATATGAAATGGCTAATTGAGCAATTTTGATGATCATGAAAGAGAATTCCGAATGAGACTACAAACAACTGTCACCACCCAGTTTTCGTTTGTATAAAAAAATTAACTTAACATTTTAAATTACCAATAAACGATTATAAATTAAATACAAAATTGATTATTTAGTTCGTGGTGTTAACGCTAGGTGGCGCGCCTGTCGTTCACATTATCGCTCAGCAGTCGATGAAGGCGCGCTGCATTCAAACATCTATACATTCGCTTTGTAACATCACAAGCTGGGAAGCAAAGCACTTAAAACTATATTGGCATTTCTCAATAGGTACAATTACAAACTGATTTGTTCATTAAACGAAAAAGTAATACTAGCATCATTAACATTTACAGGCAGTATTAGGCTGGGCGTAGACCAGGAACTCCAACTTCATGTTCAACATTGAACATTGGTTGTGAGGTCTAATCATCCAAGATAATCCTTCTGGAAATTACTTTGTAATTATGTGATTTTTAATTATTGGCAGACACTGTTAACATTTGGTATTATACAAGTAGGTATATTACTTGATACTTTCAACTAGGTAATGCATTAATATAACAATAGGTCCACAATGTGTAATCTCGATATTATGTAAGTGGATGAATTAAATTGACCCAATATTTTTTTAAACCTGAAGTTTGTCAGTACTGTTCAAATATCTGGTACAAAATGTGAATCAAAGATTCAATGTAAATCAGGCCTAAACTGCAAAATGTTGAATAAAATGTAGAAGTTGACCTGTATGTCTACACCCTTACCAAACCACAAAATAAAATATATATAAGTAATTCTTTTGAGTTACATTTTAAAGCAATTTAACACTAAATTATTCAGCCTTATGTACATGCGATGTAAAATGGAGTAAATACGTACAAACTCAAATGCATTTATGTGGCAATCTATAAATTAGTTAAGTACTTCAGTTCAATCACAATTTTTGAGGTTAGGCATAAACAAGCTTTGGAGTATTCTATATTAAAGTTTACATTGATGGTCGCCAGCCGCTGCTACCTACAGCCAATATTCACTTATAATGAACACCTCAAAGCCACATCAATATAAATCCTATTATAGAACATGACACACCCTAAAGCACATCTATACATTTTTTCAATTAAAAATCTCTTGAATATACACATTTTCTCAAAAAAATTACAGAAAAATTGGCTACCTACAATTTAGATATATCTTATTTTTACAAAAAACTGTTAATTTTCCTGATTATAATGGTGTAACATTCTTTATTATTTTAAGTTTTGTGTAAAGGAAACTTATAAAATAAGCTTCAAAAGCATAAAGAGAATGTATCAAAGTTTATAAGTACAAAAATATTAATAAAAATAATATTAACATACATCAGTCTACATAAATAATGTTGTCATGTATGTTGGCTAGCAATTAACTAAAAATAAATTTATCACCATAGTTTATAATTTCTCTTTAAATAAATTTCTTTACTTCTATGTTCAGCCCAGAGAATGGGATAAGTATATAAGTTTTGATAAACAAAATAAAATTAAAACTCAATTTTCGTTGTACTACTCAATAGTAATCATAAAGCTTTCATAAGTGGATGTCAGTAGTCTTGAAATAAGGCCGGAAAGTCAGTAGTTATCACTCAAGCTGCCACTAAACAACACAACTATTCAAAACAAAGAAATATAAACAGCACAATATCATGGATACCTTAAAATCACTATGAAATTAAGTCCTTTTTACTCCTATACCTAAACTCTATGGCAGTTTTTTAGAAAAATATACAAAATGCATCATTTTATTATTAAACATCACTGTTGCATGTGACTGCACTTCCAGATTAAGTTCTGCCCCCACTAGCACAATGTCACTCACACCAGAAAGCCGTAGGGGCCACTGCCGCGGATCTGAGCGCGCATGCTTTGCACGCTGTTCATGATCTTTTTCTGGTGGCCAACTAGCGTGACGCCCAGCGACGCCAGCTGGTGCACTGTCAGTTCCACCACGGCGTCCATATCCAGGACACCCGCCGCGCGGAATTTCTCGATGTATCGGGACATCTTGATGCACTCCAGCCATTCTTCCACCGACGAGAACTGAATCAGGTCAGGAGTGTCACCCGCCAAAGGGTCAGCAGAACGATTCTGGGCAATTTTTCTCAATGTGTCCGGACAGCGGATTAGTTTATCTAAAGTTTTCACAATGCTAGCAAATGTAGGACGGTGTGTACGCTCCTTCTGCCAACAATCAAGCATCAACTGATACACCGCCTCGGGGCAGTCCATGGGTGCCGGCAGCCTGTATCCTTTCTCTATGGACTTGATAACGTCCTGGTTACTCCAGTTCCAGTATGGTCGTTCACCGAAACTCATCACCTCCCAGCAGACGATGCCCATAGACCATACGTCACTGGCTGAGGTGAACTTCCTGAACGCGATGGCTTCCGGTGCAGTCCATCGAACAGGTATTTTGCCACCGCGTGTTGTATATGCGCCATCCGCTGTCGACTCTATCTCTCGTGACAAGCCAAAGTCAGCGATTTTACACACGAGTTGAGAATTGACAAGCACGTTACGAGCGGCGAGATCACGATGAATATAATTCATTTCAGACAGGTACTGCATCCCTGTCGCGATGCCACGTAGCATTCCTACTAACTGCACCACACGGAATTTTCCGTCGTTAGCTCTCAAGAATGTGTCCAGAGAACCATTCTCCATGAACTCTGTTATGATCATGATTGGATTACATTTCGTTACCACTCCTTGTAGGAAAATAACATTCGGATGTTCAAACTGTCCCATTATCGAAGCTTCAGCTAGGAAGTCACGTCTCGCTCGTTCTGTGGAGCCTGGTTTAAGGGTCTTGATAGCAACGTCAATCTCTTGACCACAGCTAGCTGGCAATTTCAGTTTTCCTCGACACACATCCCCGAATTCACCTCCACCGATAATTGCCTCTATTGTGATGCAAGACGCGTCAATTTCACGTGCGAATTCCCGAACCGCCTGATTAGGGTCCTCATACGTATGCGGGTCAATATAGGTTCTGGAACCGGTCCCAGCGAACAATGGCGTCGTGGCATTACTGCTTGTTTTGGCAGGACGTTCGGGACCCGTGTATACTTCTCCATTTCGGTAGTTGAGCGCGTTGCAGTCGCTTGGCTGCTTCTTGTCACATTCATCATCAGTACGTGATCGTAGAAACAACACAGTAGCTATAATGGCAACCACTGATAATACAACCACCGCAACCATAACTCCTGCCACTAAACGGACTTGCGCACCTTCCTCTTCACCTACAAAAGTTGTCTCCAGAACGGATCCAGTCCGTGCATACACTATGCCACTAAACTCACCCCAACCGCGCTTCATCTTAGCTCTGACTCTAATACCATATTCTGTATCTCTTTTCAAACCTGTAATTATGACATGTGGCTCTTTAGTGATCTTAAGGGTGGCATTTGCACTTTTCTCCATGTTATCTTTCGGGAAGCATTTGACTTCATAACTTTCTATTGTATCATCAGGATCAGTTAGGTCTATCGGTGGTGGGTTCCATGCTAATGACAGTTTGTCACTTTCTACACTCAGAATACGGAGTTTGGAAACCACACTAACAACAGAGGCCTCTGTGACTGCAGTAATCTCAACTTTCTTAGGTTCTTCACCTGTTTGTTCTGTGACTCCATTCTCTGCATAAACCTGAATTTTATACTCTGTCACCGGGTCCAAACCCATTACAGTGACTCTCGTGTTATTCAAACCAGTTGCAGCCGGTCTGTACTCAATATTAGGACTACAGTTGGAGCAGAACACTCTATAAGTAATGTCATTGCGTCCTCCAGTTTTATGAGGTGGCTGCCAAGCAAGGGAAATTGAAAACTGATCAGCAAATGTAACTGTGAGATTGACAGGTGCAGATGGTGGCTGTGTGCAAGGAACATTCTTTGGGTCCTTCTTGGCTCTGAAAAAGCCTGGTACACATTTACATTCAGCTGCAGCATATGCTGTGGATTCAGAATAATCTGGGCAAGTAACACAAGGGTCATCACCTGTATGAGATTTGAATTTTCCTGGTGAGCATTCATTGCAAACTTGGTTGTTAAGATCAGGTTCAAAACCAGGGCGGCATTTGCATGAGCCACTGGGTAGAGTCCACTTGCCATCACCCTTGCACAAGTATACTGGAGGGGCCTCACCTGAGGCTGTCTCTGCATTCTCAACACATGTACCATTAGCTTGTTCAATAACAGTTACCTCACGACCTGTTGGAGTCGCAGGGAACCTTGCAAAGTTAACAGTTACTTCAGGGCATGTTATGTAGTAAACTTTCACAGCCAATATTGATATACATGCGCCCTGATCTCTAAAAGCGAAGTAGACACCTCTTTTGGTTACTGCTATGCTCTTAACTTCTGTGTTGATGTCAACCTCAGAGTTAGTATTGAAGCGACCCTCACCTGCAGCAATGCGACCAACCAGCTTGTAGCTTTCGGGCTCCCACGGCGGCTGCTCTCGCGTTGCGACGTCGAACTCATAATACAGCAAACTGAATGTTTCTTTGCAGCTTAGTGCATTACCAGGGAACAATGAACAATCTCTTATAGTGAATTTGATCTCAATATAAATACGGTTAGCATTCCTGCGCTCGATGAATGGTGTCCACAGCCAGTTATTGACGTTGTGATGCGCAACATCGCATACAACGTAGGAGCGCCAGTTAATTTGCTTTTCGAAGTTAGTGTAAGACTCCTCGAGCCAGCCGGGCGTGCTCGCCTGCGCGCCGTAAGGGAAGCGGGTCCACCCGAGCGTCGCCTCGGTGGTGGTGTCAAGCAGCAGCACCTGCTCACCCCGCGCGCACAGCGCCGTCACCGCCACCAGCGCCAGCACTAACGACCACATCATCTCAGCGACATAATAACACGATAACGCCCAAACAACGCATAAACGCCACTACACACACTAATGTTAACTTTCCACTACATAGTGCACCTTACAGTTTTCACATAATGTTCAACACTTCACTTTGTAGATAAAGGATGGCTCGGTCATTCTCTCTTAGCTGCTATGTATTTAGAGTGATCTGGGATCAAATGCGTTTTATTTAGATTTAACGGCGGCAAAGATTATGCTAACACGTATTGTTTACGTATTACGCGACGTTTAAACACAAATAACATTATTTTGTGTGAGGATTCCGCATTTTTAATTTATATTGATCCCGTATTACACAGATGAGTCCGTCTTGACATGGACGCGCAGCAGTTTTGTGTGTTGCCGTACACGAAAAATATCAACACAAAATTGCATTTTAGAAAGTAAACCATAATGCAAACAGGAGCACTCACATAGATAACTTTGCTGACTATCGTCTTCTATTGTCTATGCACAATTACATGAAATATGAAACGAATGTAAATGAACGATGTTTAAAGCTTACTTAATGTTTATTTATGTGAATAAATAGTAAAAAATCTCAGAAGAATTATAATACAAAACATAGCTCATCTAATAAATCGCCTAAAATTGTCGGTAAGGCCGGCCCCACACGTTTAATTTCCGTATTCGGTTTCCTGATTAGGAAACCGAATACGGAAATAAATGATCTACATGGTGAATGATCTTGATCTACCTAAATGATCTACATATAAAATGTTCAACAAGGCGCACACGTATTTATTTTTACTGAAGGAAAAAATAAAACACGTTCGTTGAGATTTATTTTCCGTGGGTTCTGATCTGAAAAAAACAGATGTTTGCGCTAATCACACGGAATTCCGAATCTGAATTCCTAATCAGTAGGGACACGATATCAAATAGAAAGTATCGATACTGTACTCATGAGTAGTATCGTTAAAAAGTATCGTACTCGTAAAAGTATCGGTACAAAAGTATCGATACCTCAAAATATCGAGTAATTTTCTCAAGCAGGGGCCTACGCCATACGTTAGTAGGGACACGGCATCAAATATAAAGTACCGATACTCTATTCATGAGTAGCATCGATAAAAAAGTATCGTGCTCGTAAAAGAATGGACACAAAAGTATTGATAGGTCAAAGTACCGAGTTCTTACCTCAGGCAGGGCCTACGTCATACGTTAGTAGGGACACGCCATCTAATAGAAAGTACCGATAGTCTATTCATGAGTGGTATCATTAAAAAACTATCGTGCTCGTCAAAGAGTCGACACAAAAGTATCGATACCTCAAAGTACCGAGTTCTTTTCTCAGGCAGGGCCTACGCCATACCTACTTTAGTTAGTCAATGTTAGGTCCGTATTACAGAACGTCACTCAAAACTCAAGCTTTACTTAAGTCTCGTTTCAAGCCATTTGATTGGTTGAAACTAGTTTTAAGTAATGCTTAAACAAAGATCAATGCTTGAGTTTCCTTGTGGAATACCTTTGTACTCAGATCTTAATTTTGTCGTATTTTTATGTATTGTATTGTGTGTATAAAACATTTTTTTTTATTTATGTAAATTATTATAAATCCCTTTCCTTCTCGGTATAATCGCTCAAGAAAAGAAGCTTTTCGAGCTTTTCGAGACATACTCGGTTACGGGTTTTAGTAATTGTATGTACCTACAGAAGACAGCACATCAAGCTGCTAAATTTATTAGATTTTCAACTTTATCGCCAAAGCATTAAGGTTCGTGGTTGAGTGGCAATATTTGTCAGTTTCAGATTGATCTGTCGCTGTCGATGGCATTTCCAGCTTTCGAAAACAATCTTTCTAAGTGCATTGAAGTTGCAGGAATCAATAAAAAATTAACGAACGAGTTAGAATTAAACAAGTGAAATATGAATCCGGTAACCTACCAGCAAAGATTCGATACGATACCTGGTTAAAAGTACTTGTTAAGTAAAAGTATCGAGTAGAAAAGTATCGGTATCGAAAGAAATCTACTCCATTACCATAAAGTATCGATACTTTTTTCGTGTCTCTACTAATCAGGAAACCGAAACCGAACGTGTACGGCCTAGGGATGGGCAAATGGAAAAAATATATCGATATTTATCGTATCGATATTTTTGAAATATATCGATATAATCACCTAAAAAATATCGATATTTCGATATATCGATTTTTTTTGCCCAATTTGCAATTAATTATAAAAGTTGCCAAAATATTCGAAATTTTCGAATATTTTCGATTTTTTCGAACTATGGCTGTTTTGACATAAGTTTTATTATTAAAAAAACGGGTTCATGTACCAGAAAAATCGACATCTTCGACACAACACTTTGCTAGTGTAATTGCTGGGTAAATGAGAGCTAATAACTGTAGCGCAGGGCAGTATTAGAGCAGTAACTGAGTAATTGTTGGTTACTGTTTGGCACTGCAGCTATCTATGGGCAGAGGTGATCTTTGCCATCAGGCGTGCGAATTGCTTGACATAAAAAAAACAACAGTAAAAATAACATTATTCAAACCAGTATTTGTCTGATATTGACACCAGGGGCACTCTTTGTTTGATGTGTACCCTTGTTATTCTACTTCAACCATTTGGCACAGCTAAATTTAGCACTGAAGCTACCCTTTCAGATGACCCTAAAGAAGCTTGACAAATCAAATATTTTAGACCGATATCAGAGAGAAACGGCGTGAAATGTTGACAATTTACCCAGAACTTTATTGGATCAGATTTTCGTTCTAAAAGTGGAGGGTCAAAATACTGTTTCAGTTCACTGGGGACACAGCTACTGCTACCTCTGACGAAGCTAGGTTTAGATTTAATAATTTTTCATGTCTGGTCCAGATAAAGGACCCACTTACTTTGATACTGCTTGATCAGGATTTTTATCCGGAGAGCATTGTCCTCTACGCCGATGTTCTGCCTGCATGAATTTCAGCACTAATTTTGGATGTAGGATTTGACACAACAATTGGCGAGGTAAAGTGGATACGCTTGAAGCGAGGGTCCAAAATAGTAGCTATTGAGAGAAAAGGATTTCTTTCTAAAGAAGCCAGATTGCCTTCAACTTTTTTGAGTAACGCTTTTTTTACGGAGGACGGGTCTGAGCAGTTGTGTTACGATGTGTGCCGGGTACGATGCGTCAAATGTTGTTATGTCGGGAGTTTGGTCGTGGAGGGTCTCCACATCTATCTCCCTCTGGCGCAGCATCGTTGGTCGTGTTGTTGGGTTTAAAGTTGCACCACCTCGCTCAACTGCCGTCTTCCTTCCTATTCAATAAGTTTTTTTTAAGTGAATAGGCTTAATAAACTAGCGCGCTTTACCATCAAGGATTGCATCACTGCTTACCATCAGGCGGGATTGCAGTCAAGCGCTAGTTTATAATTATTAAAAAAAAAAAAAAAAAACCTACAAAGGTGGTTGGAGTTGCTTGATCTGTAACTTGGGTTACTAAACTTGTAGCAAGAATGGCTAAGCTTGACGTTACATAATTCGCACCACATATTTCCTCAGTAGCTTCTTTGAAAAGGCCAAGAAGAGCACTAAAATCCCGTATCGTCATAGACTGTAATTTTTGTTTGTGTAAAGAAACTAAACCTAGTTCTAAATTTAAGAAACCGGTTTGGTCAAATACATGATGTGACGCATGATCATATAGCAGAGCTTTGAAAATATATCGATTTTGATATCTGAAAATAAATATCGAAAATCGATATATCGCGTGAAAAAAAATCGCCGATAAATATCGATATTTTCCTGAAAAAATATCGATATATCAAAATATCGATATTTTTTCAGCCCATTCCTAGTACGGCCGGTCTAGATCGGCCATTCTCACATAACCTGCTCGTTGTCTTACTTCAAAGGAAGCCGCACGAATCTAACTATTATAGTGTTGTATAGGTACGCACCAAACCGGAACATAATGACGATCTCATTTTTAATGGAGTAGTATCGGCGTTATGGATTTGTAAAATTAGTTTTTATTAAAATATAGTAAAAAGGATGCCCTGGTGGAGATTCGTCATAATCAGCATATTTGATGTTTCTACTTCTGGGACACAGGCCACTATTTGATAAATGCTTTTGAAGCTATAATAACCTTCTGGTTCTTCGTACGTACATCTCGAAAGCACAAGCCTTATGATGTCCAGCTTCATGAGGGTTAGCCTGTCCTTTCCACCGCATCCCCATTACCTATATGGAGTCAGGAGCTATGACCGTGAAGCTTAACTTCACGGAGCCGCGCGGCCCTAGTGGGGACTAGCCTTAACCCGTCTTCTCTAGGAAGTATTAAATGGGGATGTGTTACAGAAACAAATTCAAAGAAATCGATATATAAAACCCTGCCTTGTTATATCTTCTAAAACCTACTCTGATGAAATCTGTATTTATCAACTCATCGCACGAGGAGAAAGCATCGTGTCATCGTGCGATTTTCACCAATTAGGAAGACGCGACGTTTTTTTTTTTTTTTATTAATCATTTATAAACCAGCGCTTGACCGCAAGCCCGCCTGATGGTAAGCAGCGATGCGATCGTTGATGGTAAGGCGTGCTAGTTTATTATGAGCCTATTCCCCCTAGCCTTAGCCACGACGCGACGCGACGTCTTCGACTTCGCTGTCCGTGTGTCCGTCCATTCGTCTGTCACCAGTCTGTATCTCATGAACCGTGATAGGTTAAAATTTAAGTTGTAACCAGTTGAAATTTTCAGAGATTATGTATTTCTGTTGCCGCTATAACAACAAATACTAAAAATAAAAAATATATTTATTGGGGGCTCCCATACAACTAACGTGATCTTTTGCCGTTTTTTTGCTCCATATTAATAACGGAAATATATTTTAAAGATCGGAACGCACAGAAAGAAACCCCATCGGACGTTAATTTTTTCGTTAAAAAATAAGAACGTGTGCCCATTGTAGAAAAAATTTATTTGTAAGCAGAGCATTTAGGTTTCCGAATCTGAATTCCTAATCAGGAAACCGAATCCGGGGAAACGTGTTGGCTGGTCTAACTCCTCAATGCTTGTTATGTTGAGAAAATTCTTTGGCAATAATGCATAAAGTTTCGCCAAATTAGATTACTATAAAAAAGATCACCAACCAAGAGTAAGGAGCCAATCTTACAAGACGAGTCGAGTCGAGGACATTTTTTTTAGGTCATTTAAAGAGGAATAATTCTTTCATACATGGGTCAAACACAAAATATGCAATTGATAATTTCCAAAAAATAAAACCTCAAAAATTGAGTTTGAAAATCAGCCTTTATTTGTGTAACAGTCTGTTATAATTCTTAATAATATCGATATACTTAATTCAATCTCATAGAACATAATTTTTTGTCTATGCGAAACCCAAAAAACGTATCCAGTATTTTTAAGTAAAGAATCTATGTACAAAATTTCCACAAAGTTATGAGCTTGCTATCCTACTTGGCTATCTCAACAAAAATATGGCCTACGCTCCACTCGGGCTGGCGAGCGCAGTGCGTTGACCTCTGGCGTCAGTTGTTAGGCGAGCGCGGAGTACTCTACCGTGCGCGCTCGGTAACCACACTGCAACACAAAATATATCATGGTGTAAAAATAATTGGAATCGATTCAGTTGCTTATTCTGAACAAACTACACACATCAAAAGTGTCTAGGGATCAACATATATTTTTGCAATAACTTTTCTCCTGATTGATATTAATTAAAATTTTCTTTAAGGATTCATCAAATAAAGTGTTTTCGTTTGTCACAGTAACGATAAACCAAGTCACCTTTGCATTAATAAAGAAATTTGCCATTTTCCTAATAAAGGGATATTTGACATTTGAACCACTAACACAAAAGTTCGAAAAAAAGACTGAAATAACAGTTTTCTCTAAAATTTTATTGGGTAACTTAAACAATTAATAATCCGTGTTTCTACCGCGAACACTAACAACACAAGAACATCGGTTTGGCATACTCAAAATGAGTTCATCCAAATCACGCTGTGGAATGGCCGCCCATCTTCGTTGCAACAACAAAAAATGGTCTTCTTGCGACTGGATACCCTCCATATTCGGCAGAGCTCTTCTCTGTAGCATATCCCATGCATGCTCAATCGGGTTCAAGTCTGGCGACTGAGCAGGCCAGGGCAGGACATTGATGTTAGCTGCGGCGAGAGTCTGTCTTACAACTCTTGCGGTGTGCGGTCGTGCATTATCATGCATTAACTGAAATAAGGGACCGATTTGCACTTGTAGAGGAACGATGACGTCTGATACAATCGTTTCAGCATAAATTTGAGCGTTGAGGTTGCCTCTGATCCAAATCAACTCAGTTCTTCCGCCGATCCAAATACCCGCCCATACCATGATGGTTCCACCACTATAAGGATGGACTTCCTGGCAGGATTTTAATCGCTGTTGGCGTCCAGGGGTTCTCCAGTGTCGTATACGTCTTGTATCCGGTCTCATACCAAAACGAGACTCATCAGAAAAGCACACGAAACGCCATTGTTCTTCTGCCCAATTTCTGTGTTCAAGAGCCCATTGATATCGAATCCTACGATTGTGCATTGCTATAGGTGGTACCCGTAGCGGTCTTCGGGAATGAAGGTTCACTTCATGCAAGCGGTTTCTGACTGTTTGGTCGCTAATTAAGTTCCCTGAAGAGTGATGAAGCCTCACGGCTAACATCATGGCGGTTATTGTTGGAGCTCTTCGAGTTAAGATTTGAATGTATCGGTCTTGTCTCCGTGTGGTGCAGCGATACCGTCCTCCATGGCGCTCAGCCACGGTACCAGTGCTTCGGTAACGTGTCCAAAGTCGACTGATAACACTCTGACTTGTATTCAGAGCTAAAGCCACAGTACGTTGCCGGGAACCAGCTTCTATCATTCCCACGGCTCTGAGCATTTCTTCCCTGCTTAAATGACGTCGCCGCTCCATAATAACGTTGGTTTTAATCAGTAGTAGGGAAACAGTAGCACTAATAATGTCTTCAATGCGTTGTATGTTTTTATAGGGAAAATATTGACAGCTGATTTTCATCTTTTACTCGAATTTGATTCACAGTTCCTGATTCAAATTATGAAATACACCAAAAAGGATCCATATAAATTTATAAAATCATAAATTTATTACAAAGCCACATCTCAATCTCAAGAAATCCGCATAAAAATGCTTGATCCCTAGACACTTTTGATGTGTGTATATTCAGGTACCTATCGCACAAACAAAAAATAACGTTGTATATTTTCTAGAAAAATATAAAGTTTCATTTTTAGGGTTCCATAGCCAAATGGCAAAAAACGGAACCCTTATAGATTCGTCATGTCTGTCTGTCCGTCTGTCCGTCCGTATGTCACAGCAATTTTTTTCCGAAACTATAAGAGCTATACTGTTGAAACTTGGTAGGTAGATGTATTTTGTGAACCGCATTAAGATTTTGATGCAAAAATAAAAAAAGATAATAATAAGTACTGGGGGCTCCCCATACTTAGAACTGTACCTCAAAAATTGTTTTGTCATCAATCACATACGTGTGGGGTATCTATGGATAGGTCTTCAAAAATGTTATCGAGGTTTCTCAAGTATTTTTTTTTCTAAACCGAATAGTTTGCGTGACAGACGCTTGGATAGTGGAAAAAAGTTGGTCCCCTTCCTTCTAACTTCTAAAATAAGAAAATGAAAAATCTAAAAAACACATATTATGAGGAACATTACTATAAAAACTACCAACGAAAATTGTTTTCAACGAGATCTAGTAAGTAGTTTTTTTTTAATACTTCGTAAATCGTAAACCGCTTATTACCGCGTAATCTTTCATACAAATAACTTAAATCCTTTAATTTCATAAATCAATGGTACGGAACCCTTTTTGCGCGAGTCCGACACGCACTTGGTCGGTTATAAAGAATAGAATAAAATACTTTTACTTCAGACCGGAGTCCATCTAGACACGCGGTAGCGTGTCGAGCCAAGGTCAAGGAATAGATGGCGAGCAGCCAGTGGCGTAGCTAGCTTGGGTGGCACCCGGGGCAGAAGTTGGTGGTGTCACCCCATGGTAAGTAAAAAACTGGCAGGTCTCTCCACAACTGTGCTGTCAGCTGTCATCTGTATACCCAAAGATACCGGGCATCAGCAGATAGTTAATATGTAGCAAGAACAGAGTTGCAAAGAGAAAAGACCCCGGAGAAATATCGGCATTAGTCGATATGGGCTCAGATGAGCATGAACATCTGTCGACAACAACTCGGAGGGACCGTTCAGTCAGGAAGTCTTTTACCCAGCCAGTCAGGCCAGCGGAAATGCCGTAAGCTGGAAGCTTACTCAAAAGTGTGCTATACCTGGTCGAAGTGCCGGGTACTCGCGTCATTGTACCGATGGCGCGAGGAAGAGCGGACTCGGGGCTCCAGTCCGGCGCAGCGGCAGATCGAGCTGCGCCGAGAGGAGCTCCGTCGGGTCCTGGTGGCGGACTGGCGGCAGAGGCTTATGCGCCCTACCGCCGGCTTCGCGTCGAGGCGATCCGGCCAGTACTCGACGACTGGCTCGGGAGAAAGCACGGCTCCCTGTCGTTCAGGGTGACGCAGGTGCTGTCGGGGCACGGCTGTTTCGGCAAGTACCTGTGTCGCCTAGGCAGGGAGCCGGACGCTCGGTGCCACCACTGCGTCCAATGCGGGGAGGACACGGCGCAGCACACGCTCTCCGAGTGTGTAGCTTGGGAGGAGCAGCGCCGTGTCCTCACAAATGAAGTAGGAGGCGACCTGACGCTGCCGGCAGTAGTGCGGAGGATGGCCGGCAGCGCAGAGTCGTGGGACGCGGTGGTGTCCTTCTGCGAGGACGTGATGTCGCAGAAGGAAGCTGCGGAACGGGAGAGGGAGATCTCAACTCCCTTTCCGGGCCGCAGAAGACGCACCGGGCGCCGAAGAAGGGCGGATAACGCGCTCTTCCGCCCCCCATGAATGGGCCCCGAGGGCACATGGGGAAGTCCCCGCCCCCTATTCAATGGACCCCGAGGCGGAGGCGCGCGCGAGTGTCAGCGCGCGCCTCTGAGGCGATGCACGGGGTAGCTTAACACCTCACTACTGTGGGGCTGCGGAAGAATTTAGACTCCCGCGGCCTCACGCGCGCTCGTGATGGAAGAGACACCGGGGTGGTTTTAGTCAGTAAAAGTCTGACAGACCCCGTCGCCCACCCTACACGGCGGCGGACATCCTATAAGGATTTCCACCCCGAAAAAAAAAAGGTGAGAAATGCCGAGTGCTTACGTCGTTCCGCTTGAATACCGTCGGCGTTGAACCATAGGCGAGTCGAGCCACCGACGGGAACATCACTGAAGGGGCCTAATAAAATACTTTGTAGCTTGACGCACCACAACGGATCTATATCCGTTCTCGTTCGTTCGTTGTCTCTTCTGACAATCCGTCGAGCTGTGCGGACGCTATCGTCCGCACAGCTCGACGGATTGTCAGAAGAGAAGCGAACTAGCTAACAGGGATAAGACGCAAAGAAGTGGCGCATCTTATCCCAATCTGCCGAATTCCGAGTTCGCCACATTCGCCGTTCACCACGTGAGTCGCAATCTAGTGGGGCGAAGGATGATAGAGACTTCACCAGACACTGGTAGAAGTTCCTAACGGTGAGGGAACACAGACAGACAACACATCTGTCCGGATTAGTGGTCAGCAGAAGGTCCAAACCATTGGCGGTATGACCAACTACATCAGGCACCCTAGTCGCTTATCCAACCAGCTGGGAAAGGCCCATTGATAGCGTCACGTTTCGCGCTTCTCAACCAGCATAGTCGATCCTCTGTGTATGGGAAAAGCCAGTCTTGATGGCAGGCATTGAAGTCCCCCCGAGCGACGAACTGTGCCTCAGGGTGGCGGTGCAGCACATTGTCAGCAGCCTCACTGAGGTGGTCAATTATTCGAATCGTCCTTCGTAATTGGGCCCCCAAAATACCTGCGGTCGGCCAGCGGAACACTGTGCATCGGATCTCGCTACCCTCCACGACCAAACTCCCGATACAACAACAATTGGCGAATTATACACGGCACACAACGCAACAAAACTGCTTAGACCCATCCTCCATACGGCATCACCAGACATTATGCCGGAACACGACGAATTGCTTGGCGGCAAGACTTTATCTGGTGGGTGGTAACTTCTGCCGGCAGCCGATGTTAAAAAATATAACATTAGAAAATATATTTTCTTCTTTTCACTATCTATCATTATAGAATAATACACATTTAACAATTTATGACAATCAAACACAACATACTTCACAATCGCGAGTATGGTCCACGGGGAATCTCCCACGACAGTGTCTCTTTTGCGGGAATCCCCCATTTATAAATAGAGCTGAGTTAGTGCCGGTGGAGGAATCGTTGGAAAAAAAATTGTGCTAACGATTTAGGTATTTTTAGAGACTGGATGGGTGTCACCCCAAAAAAGGTGACACCTGGGGCTTTTAAATTTATCTTTTGTGTTTCTCGGGGGTAGGCCATAACATCGGTTGCCGGCAGAAGTTACCACCCACCAGACAAGTCTTGTCGCCAAGCGATTCGTCGTTTTCCGGCATGAGGTCTGGTGAAGCCGTAGGGAGGACGGGTCTGAGCAATTGTGTTGCGATGTGTGGCGGCTACGATGCGCCAAATATTGTTGTGTCGGGAGTTTGGTCGTGGAGAGTCTCCAGATCAATCTCCCTCTAGCGCAGCATCGTTTGGTCGTGTTGGTCTAGGGTTTAACATTGCATCACCTCGCACAACTGCCATCATGCGTTACTGCGTTAGGCACGGTGTCACTGCGTTAGCCGCTCTCCGTTCTCTATCTAGAAAACGGCTGACTTAAAAAAAATGTTTTAAACAAAATTTGTCGCAAATTATATGCTCTACAATTTGATAATAGGTGCTAACATCATTGAAGCAATAGAAACGGAGATAATTGCAAAAAACCAATTTTCGTGACGTTTGACCTCGAATAACTTACGACGCAGACACGATATAATATGAGACTTTTCAGACAACTTTTAGAACGCCAAAATGAAGCTGTATACGAGTTTCCAGCTTATTATCTCAAAAATATACAGCTATCCAAGAAATAATTATTTTAATTTACGCGTAATGTTTAAACTAAGCCAACCAGGTATACAATCCACTCAATTGCGTAGCTTGCAAAGTTTCACAGAATTTAAATTAATTGACGACGCGGTTGGTGTAGTCGTTGAGCGATGGACTGCTACGCTGCGTATCGCGGGTTCGATTCTAGGGCGGAGCAGTTGGTTGTGTGGGCTGCTCTGTTATTGAGAACTTGCTGACACCGATTATTCATAGAATCGATGAGACTTAATTAACAATAAATTTTAATTTTCAACATTATAACAGCGTACATACGTACCTACCTATATTATTAAATTTGGTGCAGATTGTGAGAAAAGAACACGTCAAGACGACAACAGGTCAAGCTACCCGAAACTGTCAGTCCTGCAGATCTGCTGTCCTCCGAACATAAATTAACTAATGTAAAATGGCGCCTTCATATATACTTATTATTAAGTATATTGAGTGTAGATTGTGACGAAAGATAGGTCATCAAATATGTATTTGTATGTGCATGTACGGACGACAGGAGCTCAAGTTACCTGAAACTGGATTGACAGTTTCGGGTAGCTTGACCTGTTGTCGTCCGAACATAAGTTAACAAATCTAAGATGGCGCCTTCAGTGTAGGCAAACTTCGCAAAGCAGCGCCGGGTGGAAGGCGTCGTAGGATAATCAGCCTGGAAAGCACAAACACATTCATTTTAGTTCGGTAAGAGGACACAGATAACAGCACCGATCTCCATGTTTACAAACTAAACTGAAATTTAGATCAGTGCATCTTTCTCTTACTACTTCCTTAAGAAAGCACAACCTCTACAGAGACAAATTAGGAACTCCATTTACATTTTAGACGTGATTGTAAGCGATGGCGACTAAAAATATTTTAATTTATATCAGGCACGTATCAGGTGCATATTAGTTTAGTATTGTCAAATGGACTAAACTAATATTAAACCCTTTCTTAATGACTCAAGGCCTTCAAGGGAACCGATGACAACGGCGGCAACTAATATTTTTTCTTCTGTAGGTACCATTAAACGAAAAAGAAAGAAAAAGATGTACTGAACATGAATTTGCCGATTCACTTGGTTGCATGCAGGCAAAAGCCTCTATAATGGGAGCCATACACGCTTCAAGAAATTGTTATGATTAATCAAAAATCAAATCAAAAGTATTTTTTTTAATTTAGGCTGAGAATCAGCATTTTTGGAACGTTAATATAAACAGCGGCGTAGCTAGCTTTGGTGGCACCCGGGGCGGAAGTAGGTGGTGTCACCCCATGGAAAGTAAAAAACTGGCAGGTATCTCTACACAACTGTGCTGTCATCTATAGACCCAAAGGTACCGGGCATCAGCAGATCGTTAATATGCAGCAAGAACAGAGTTGCAAAGAGAAAAGACCCCGGAGGAATATAATTAAAAAATTAGTCGATATGGGCTCACATGAGCATCTGTCGAAAACAACTCGGAGGGACCGTTCAGTCAGGAAGTCTTTTACCCAGCCAGTCAGGCCAGGAGAAATGCCGTACGCTGGAAGCTTACTCAAAAGGCCACCGTGCCATACCCGGTCGAAGGCCTTCGAGACATCAAGGGAGATAGCAATCGCTTCCCCATTTCTCTCGAGGACCTCGCCCCACATGTGAATGGCATACATTAGTAGGTCCCCAATTGACAGATTGCGGCGAAACCCATACTGTCTGTCACTGTGGAGATCGTTACCTTCCAGGTAAGCCAAGAGGCGCGAGTTCAATACGCGCTCCATAATCTTGCAGAGTATGGAGGTTATTGAAATCGGCCGATAGTTGGCTGGATCGGCACGACTACACTTTTTAGGCACAGGCTGCACGTTGGCAAGCTTCTAAGACTTGGGTACTATACCTGTTCTAAATGAGAGGCGATACAAGCGCGTCAATACAGGGGACAACTCGGGCGCACATGCCTTAAGAACAATCGCTGGTATACCATCTGGGCCACTAGCCTTAATCTCGTCCAGACGACATAGTACTGTCAGATCTTCCTTGTTCTTAATGCAAACGTCCAGTATTGAAGTTCCGCAATGAGAAAAATTATTTATTTATTTAAACTTTATGCACAAACATTGCACAATGGCAGACTTAATGCCTTAGGCATTAAGTCTGCCATTGTCGGCCTTAGGCCGACTTGTCAACGTCCTGATATACCGTCCATTCCAAAGGAAAACCGCCTGGACAAGAAATGAAGATTTAAGAAAACCAGTGCGGTGAGAAGGACATCGTAGAAGACAATTATTGGAAGAACGAAGATTCTTATTATGCGCAGAGAATAAATATTGAAAATGAGAAGTTAGACAAGAAGGAGAACAGGGTTTGTGTAGGAGTGAAAACAAGGTCGTCAAGGCTCTTAGAGCTCTGCCCTGCCTGTGGGTAGCCATTTCAAGATGGACCGGTGAGTAGATACATGATCGTACTTACGAACATTAAATAGGAATCGAATGCAGTTATTTGGAAGTCGGTCAAGTTTATTGAGTAGATCTGCATTCAGGTCGTAATAACACACATCACCATAATCAATAATGCAGAAGATAAGGGATTGAACAAGCATTGGCTTTATGTGTGAAGGAAGAACATTTTTTCGCCTATAAAGCGACCGGATCGTCCCGGTGACTTTTTTGCTCACACTTGCAACCTGCTTACGCCAGTCCAGGCAAGTGTCAACAAGCAGACCCAGATCCTTGACGTCGGAGCTGAACGGAATGACTTTGTCATCATAGATAATCGGTGGCACCACTAAGCCACTCAGTCTATTTTTTTTTTTCGGGATTGAAATCCACATAGGATGTCCGCCGCCCTGGGGTGGGCGACGGGGTCTGTCAGACTTTTACTGCCTAAAACCACCCCGGTGTCTCTTCTATCACGAGCAAACGCGTGAGGCCGCGGGAGTCTAAATTCTTCCACGGCCCCACACCCTCGTGCTGGCCCGGTCTGTCCGGCCCCATCTCCTGCACGAGGTAGTGGGGTGTTAAACTACCCCGTGCATCGCCTCAGGGGCGTGCGTCGAGACTCGCGCGCGCCTCCGCCTCAGGGTCCATCGAATAGGGGGCGGGGACTTCCCCATGTCCCTCGCCCCTGGACCCATTCATGGGGGGCGGAAGAGGGCGTTATCCGCCCTTCTTCGGCACCCGGTGCGTCTTCTGCGGCCCGGGAAGGGAGTTGAGATCTCCCTCTCCCGTTCCGCAGCTTCCTTCTGCGACATCACGTCCTCGCAGAAGGACACCACTGCGTCCCACGACTCTGCGCTACCGACCATTCTCCACACTACTGCCGGCAGCGTCAGGCCGCCTCCTACTTCATTTGTGAGGACACGGCGCTGCTCCTCCCAAGCTACACACTCGGAGAGTATGTGCTGCGCCGTGCGTCCGGCTCCCTGCCTAAGCGACGCAGGTACTTGCCGAAGCAGCCGTGCCCCGACAGCACCTGCGTCACCCTGAACGACAGGGAGCCATGCCTTCTCCCGAGCCAGTCGTCGAGTACTGGCCGGATCACCTCGACGGTAGAGAGGCCGGCGGTAGGGCGCATAAGCCTCTGCCGCCAGTCCGCCACCAGGACCTGACGGAGCTCCTCTCGGTGCAGCTCAATCTGCCGCTGCACCGGACACGGTTCAAAGACGCGAGTACTTTCGCCTCTAGGTGCCAGAGCGGAGATCCGGCCAGGACGCAAGCCGCCTCGTAGGAAATCGTGCGGTACCCGCGGACGACCCTGACGGCCATCGCCCTCTGCGGCTTGGGCAGAATGGCGAGTGTTCCGGCCGTCAGGTCCATCGCCCACACAGGGGCCCCATACAGGGCAATGGACCGCACGATTCCTACGTATAACCGCCTACAGGCGGCGCTCGGGCCCCCCATGTTGGGAAGCAACGTTGATAGCGCGCCTGCTGCACCTATCAGCTTGGGCGCCAGTCGCCGGAAGTGGGGCCCGAATTCCCATCGGCTGTCGAGCACCAATCCCAGATACTTCATGGTGGACTCGACAGCTATCCGGGCCCCACTGACCACGATATGCGATCCCGGCGCCGGCGCACGCCGGGGGCCATGGAAAACCATGGCCTCCGACTTGTCAAGGGCCACCTCCAGGCTCAGGCGCCGGATGCGGTTCACCACCTGTGATACCGCAGCCGTGGCTACCAACGTCGTTTCCCTGTGTGAGCTCCCCCGGGCAGTGACAAGCGTGTCGTCCGCATAACACGTCAAGTCGGCGCCCGACGGGAGCTCGCCTCTCAGCACCCAGTCGTAGCCGATGTTCCACAGGAGCGGTCCCAAGACCGATCCCTGTGGAACACCGCACGACATTTGGTGCTGAGCGGCACCGTCACGTCCCCGATAGATGACGCACCTGTCCTCCAGATAAGCCCCTACTATGCGGCGGAGGTAGGGAGGGTATTTCAGGGCCTCCCTAATACAGCTCCAGGGTAGGGTGTTGAAGGCGTTGGAAATGTCTAAAGACACCGCCAACACCACCCCACCCCGGGACACCGTATCCTCCGCCAGGGCTCTCACGCGCATGATGGCGTCTATGGTGGGTGGTGGTGGTATGGCGGTGATGGTGATCTGCCGCTGCGCCGGACTGGAGCCCCGTGTCCGCTCTTCCTCGAAGCCACTCAGCCTACGCTGACTAAAAGTACTCCCTATATTAAGCAATAATATTATGTAATAAAATTAGGTGGAGTAGCACTGCTAGTTTGTGACGCGAATTGTGGCAAAGATGCAGAGACCTGCTTTCTCTCTCGCCTTATGAGCCAGTGCTCCATCCATAGGTTTAACCAGCGGAGGCAGTGTGGGGCAAAAGAAGTTCACTTCGACCGATTTGGCAAGGGACCAGAAAGATCTGCTACCGGATGGCTGCGCAGAGAGCTTATTGCCAATATGAGTAACGCGGTCGAAGCGAGCCTTCTTAAGCGACGTTTTGTAGGACTTGGCAGCACGATCAAAGGCCCTGTGGCCAGGAGCTCTGTGGTCCCGAGCTTTAACCCAGGTGAGAAATGCCGTGCGCTTACGTTGTTCCGCTTGAATACCGTCGGCGTTGAACCGTAGGCGAGCCGAGCCACCGACGGGAACATCACTGAAGGGGCCTAATATAATACTTCATAGCTTGACGCACCACAACGGATATAGCGTCCGCGCAGCTCGACGGATTGCCAGAAGAGAAGCGAACCAGCTAGCAGGGATGAGACGCAAAGAAGTGGCGAATCTCATCCCAATCTGCCGAGTTGTATCGCCACATTCGCTGTTCACTACGTGAGTCGCAATCTAGTGGGGCGAAGGATGATACAGACTTCACCAGATAGTGGTCTGAAGTTCCTAACTGTGAGGGAACTGTTACAACACATCTGTCCGGATTAGTGGTCAGCAGAAGGTCCAAACAATTGCCGGTATGACCATCTAGATCAGGCACCCTAGTCGCTTGCCCTACCAGCTGGGAAACGCTCATTGATAGCGCAAAGTTTCGCGCTTCTCAACCAGCATAGTCGATCCTCTTTGTATGGGAAAAGCCAAACTTGGTGGCAGGCATTGAAGTCCCCCAGAGCGACGAACTGTGCGTCAGGTTGCCGGTACAGCACATTGTCAGCAGCCTCACTGAGGTGGTCAAATATTCGAATCGTGCTTCGTAATTGGGCCCCCAAATACCTGCGGTCGGCCAGCGGAACATTGTGCTTCGGATCTCGCTACCCTCCACGACCAAACTCCCGACACAACAACAACTGGCGCATTGTACATGGCACACAACGCAACAAAACTGCTTAGACCCATCCTCCGTACGGCTTCACCAGACATTATGAGCCAGTGCTCCATCCATAGGTTTAACCAGCGGAGGCAGTGTGGGGCAAAAGAAGTTCGCCTCGACCGATTATTTCGAACACGACGAATTGCTTGACTTGGCAAGACTTTATCTGGTGGGTGGTAACTTCTGCCGGTAGCCGATGTAAAATATGATATTAGAAAATATATTTTCTTCTTTTTACTATCTATCATTATATAATAATACACGTTTAACAATTTATGACAACCAAACACAACAACACATGGTCCACGGGGAATCTCCCAAGACAGTGTCAGGCTCTTTTGCGGGAATCCCCTATTTATAAATAGAGCTGAGCTAGTGCCAGTGGAGGAATCGTTGGAAAAAAAATGTGCTAACGATATAGGTATTTTTAGAGACTGGGTGGGTCAGGGTGTCACCCCAAAAAAGGTGACACCTGGGGTGGACCGTAAAAAGCCGTCATCGCTGAAATGTGTGCCTCGGGACCGTATATTGTTTCGTCTGATCATAAACATTTCTCGTAGCGTGTGTAATGCCCATAATACATACCTACATAATCAGCCAATATTGTTGGCATTCCTGGGACACAGGAATCTTCTCGGTGAAAGTTGGTGGGCCATAATCTACCACGCAGTCCCAGTGCGGGTTGGTAGTTGTCACATGTCTTCGAAGTCTATCCTTTGGGACTTGCCAGTTTCCTCACGATGTTTCGTTCACCGTTTTAAGAGCAGTCTGTGGTGATTAAATTATATATACAAAGTACAGTGCCTGACGTGGTTCGAACCTACGAATTACTACTTGCAAATCGCGGCCGATACCACTATACTAGGCCACTGCTCGCCTATTGAACTTTAGCGCAATAAATTTATTATAGGGAAAAAACAATCTCAATAAATTACGTAATTGTTGCACGGCAATAAATCATAAGGTGATTGCGTAACCAATAAAATAATGTTTCGTCGATTCTTGTCAGGATCCTTTTTAGTTCAGGTGTAGACGAGTTCATAGAAGAAGAGTAGAACTGACAACTTCTAAGGAGGTAATCAATCTGCTCAATAGGTATACTACTCACATCGTACACATCGATTACCTCTCTGCAAGTTGTGTCCTGTGCGACGCTACACGATACCGGCAGTTATGAGGCTTCAGTGCTTCATATTCTTCCCAGCCAGCGCATTTCATTCAATAGTGAAATACTGAAACAGAACAGATATCAAAATTCCGACTTAACCTAGATAAAAATATAAAATTATACACATATCAAAAAGTCTAAGAAACACATGCAAAGGAGATGTTTCATTTTTCACGCTATATAGATAAAAAGGAAAAAATAAAAGATTTTCTTAAAAAATACCACTAAATTAATTTGAATAAAAATACATATATATGTAATTAATTATTTGAAACGTTTTTTAGTCAGATAACCCTTTATTAAGGTAACCGTGACAGTGGTTATGACGTTTGATTGGCGAGTTTGACAGTTCTATTTTCCCGTTGTGTTCGTATCGCTTGTTGATTTGAGTTGATTGTGTTTATTTAATGGGCCGTATGTTCGGAATTCATGTTTTGTTTTTTTTATGTAGTCATATGGTAGATAATATAGATACGATAGCCTTATATACATGACAAGTCAATCAAATGTCACTGTCAAAATCTTATATCGCTTATTGCTGACCACCATATTTATTAGTACCTAGTTGTGTTGCACTCCTTGGACGAGTTAATTTGAATCTGTATAAAAACTAAGCCGAAATATAGGAAATTAACATTAAAAACAGTTAACTATAGCGTAACTATACCTAGCATTAAGTGTACAATGTGCTGGCCCAGGCTCCATACATTTCTGTTTCCTTTCAATTTTAAAATGTGTTTTCGCATTAAAACTAAGGACTTAATGCGAAAACACATTTTCTTATTTATATTAGATATTTTTAATGCTTTTTTTGATATTAAACAACAGACGTTCTTTTTTCTTCTTCTTCGTTTATATTTTTTTAATAATCTTAATTCTATGTACGGAAGACAGCAGGTCAAGCTATCTGAAACTGTCAAATATTCCCACAGACGACAGTGAAATAAAATGAAATCGTTTATTAAGCAAGTAGGATCACTGACCACTTTTACACGTCATGTTAATTTTTTATTTTATTTTTTTAACTAGGTGAGGCCGGCATTTCCTAACTGACTACCTCTGAGAAGAAATAGCCGAAACAAACTCAGGGATCATCGTCTTTTTTCAAGTCCAGACATTAAAAATGAAAAAGTAGATGACAGATGGTAGTAGCTTGATGTGCTGTCGTCTGTACGATACATCGATACATCGATCTATAAGGTACCTAAGGTGCTTAATCAACTAAACAAAAATTAATTGTTTGTACAAAAATTGCATAAATTAATACAAAGTGTGGGTGGGCTGCTCTGTTATTGAGAACTTGCTGATACCGATTATTCATAGAATCGATGAGACTTAATTTACAATAACTTTTCATTTTCAAAATTATAACAGCGTATATACGTACCTATATTATTATATTGGGTGCAGATTTTCTGGATAGATAGCTCATTAAATGTGTATCTGTTATGTGTATGTGCATTTATGGACGACAACAGGTCAAGCTACCCGCTACTACAGTCCTGCAGACCTGCTGTCCTCCGAACATAAATTAACCAATCTAAGATGGCGCCTGTAGTATCGGCAAACTTCGCAACGCAGCGCTGGGTGGCAGGCGTCGTAGCATTATCAGCCTGAAAAATATGAACACCTTCATTTTAGTTAGACAAGTGGACACAGATAACAGCACCGATCTCCATGTTTACAAACTAAACTGAAATTTAGATCAGTGCATCTTTCTCTTTCTACTTCCTTAAGAAAGCACAACCTCTACAGAGACAAATTAGGAACTCCATATACATTTTAGACGTGATTGTAAGCAATGGCGACTAAAAATATGTTAATTTATATCAGGCACGTATCAGGTGAATCTTAGTTTAGTATTGTCAAATGGACTAAACTAATATTAAACCCTTTCTTAATGATTCAAGGCCTTCAAGGGAACCGCTGACAATGGCGGCAACTAATATTTTTTCTTCAATACTCATTTAAACGAAAAAGAAAGAAAAAGATTTTTTTTTATATTATAAACTAGCGCTTGACCGCAATCCTGCCTGATGGTAAGCAGTGACGCAATCGTTAATGGTAAAGCGCACTAGTTTATTAAGAGTCTATTCACTCTAGCCTTGAAGACACTCAAATTGTAGTCCGACGGAAACACCGCCGCTGGCAAATTGTTCCAATCCCTCGATGTACGCGGTATAAAGGAGGAGGCGAAACGCTTCGTCCGGATCGTAGTGGTGTTAACAACGTAAGGGTGGAAACCAGCCGTACGACGGGTCGTCCGCAGATGCACTGAACATGAATTTGCCGATTCACTTGGTTGCATGCAGGCAAAGCCTCTATAATGGGAGCCATACACGCTTCAAGAAATTGTTATGATTAATCAAAAATCCAATCAAAAGTATTTTTTCATTTAGGCTGAGAATCAGCACTTTTTGAACGTTAATATTACATAACACAGCCCCCTGTAAACGCCTGCCTTTCAGACTATACAGGGTGCTGCTGACAATCCATACTAATATTATAAATGCGAAAGTAACTCTGTCTGTCTGTCAGTCTATCTGTCTGTCTGTCTGTCTGTTAGTGTTACGCTTTCCCGCCTAAACTACTTAACCGATTTTGATGAAATTTGGCACAGACAATCTATGGACCCTGAGAAAAAACATAGGCTACCTGTTATCCCGAAAAAAATTGATATTCCCGAGGGAAATCTAAGAAGCGCGATATAACCGAACACCACGCGGGCGAAGACGCGGGCGGAAAGCTAGTACGAAAATAAATTAAACATCGTGTACTTCAACACATTCTCAGTCTACCCATTAAAAAAAATTTAAATTTATTAGAAATATAAATCCATTAGTTAAGTTACAGGAAATTATTTTTCATTTTAAACATTTTCTACATGATGTACATGTTGATAAGGAAGCGCTTAGGCCGCTGCCTCGAATCTTGTGGGCAGCGGGGCGGCGGCGGCGAGTGAGCGGCAGGATTTTATGCGTAAAATCAAACGGACTGGTTCTCGAAAACAGCGGCGCGGCAGCGGGGCGGTGGCGGGTAGCGAGCGGTGTACTTCTCGCGCTTGAATCTTGCGGGCAGCGAGCGGTGATCGAGCGTTAGGAATAAATTTTAATCAAAAAGATGTTGCCGCCATTGTTCAGACATTTCTTTCGCGAATAAAAACAAATATTTCGTCGACACAATCGTGAACACAACGCTACGCAGCTATAGTGACGCGCGATCTACCCGCTAGTTTCGAGAACGGGTCTTCGATGCCCGCTCGGCTCCTGCGCCGCCGCCGCCGCCGCCCCGCTGCCCGCATGATTCGAGGTAGCGGCCTTACAGGTTGATGACCGCCGCATCCAGCAGTACTAAACTTTAATAATAATGGCGCGAAAAAGCAAGTCGATACAGGAACGCGCTGTCGCCCGCTGATCGGAGGTCATTGACCCAATATTTTAAAGGATGTTCTATTCTAGGGTTGTAACGGAGCTTCGCCTCCGCTTCCGTTACTGCGGAAGTTCCGCAAGAAATCGTATCTTCGCTTCCGCCTCCGCCTCCGCACAATTTTTGCGGAGTTATAACGGAGGTTTATTTAAATATATATAAAATAAATAACGCGCAAGCTGCGACGCTCGACAACCGTCCGGCCGCGTTTGAGCGCGAAATGGTCAATAATCAACTAGTGCGATGCGGGAATGCGGCAAACATAATTTGTTTCTCCTTAATTTTCGTTACAAGAAGGTAATAATTTTTTTACAAAGTATACTACTATTAATGTACGTATTTAAAATTAAAAAAATTGTTT
The DNA here is from genome assembly GCA_017933935.1 of Sesamia nonagrioides. Taxonomy (NCBI): domain Eukaryota; kingdom Metazoa; phylum Arthropoda; class Insecta; order Lepidoptera; family Noctuidae; genus Sesamia; species Sesamia nonagrioides. The sequence continues at coordinate 761,732 of JADWQK010002042.1, read as the reverse complement.
TAATTAACCATAAATTTAAATTTTTTCTATATGTACTTTCTCCGCCTCCGTTAACCTCCGCATTCGCGGAGGTGAGACTCGTCGCCTCCGCATCCGCTTCCGCCTCCGTTAACAAGCCTCCGTTACAACCCTATTCTATTTCGTTTGCAATCTTATGTGATTTAGTTTGTTTGAAATTTTCATTTTTTTTTTATTTTTGTTGCTAGGTTTTTTTCTATGGTTCAGGATTATTTCTATGAACCAGCATGGTCTGAGTTTTCATTTATTGTCGTATTGTCAGCAGCACTCTGTATAAGACTATACATTTCGAACGGTACCGACAAATGACTGCATACAGTATGTGTACAGAACCGTTCGGTTTTCTAAAAAAAAGGCAGTTGAACGGAATAATGCGACTCTTTCATTTGATAATCGAAATCGAGTGAAGTGTGATGCACCTGCTTAGTTTTCGTTTTCTCTTTTGTTGTCCGTAAAAAGCCGTCATCGCTGACATGTGTGCTTCGGGACCGTATATTGTTTCGTCTGATCATAAACATTTCTCGTAGCATAAACATTTCTCGTAGCGTGTGTAATGCCCATAATACATACCTACATAATCAGCTAATAATGTAGGCATTCCTAGGACGCAGGCATCTTCTCGGTAAAAGTTGGTGGGCCATAATCTACCACGCAGTCCCAGTGCAGCTTGGTAGTTGTCACATGTCTTCGAAGTCTATCCTTTGGGACTTGCCAGTTTCCTCAAGATGTTTTCTTCACCGTTTTAAGAGCAGTCTGTGGTGACTAAATTATACAGTATGTTAACTAACAGAGGGCGTTCCCGTTAACCCGAAATAGTATAGCATACATACATGCTAAAAAAAAATATTTCCATTCGAAAACAATTTTTTTTTTTAAATTTTTCCAATAAGAAAATATTCAATAAAAATTTTAAATTGACATGTAAAAGAAACACACTGTACACGCGAACTTGAAAGACGGCAAGGTCGCAATTTGTTTATGATACTACGCTACTATTTTGATTTAAAACAGGAGGTTTCAAATTTATTTCCAATTAGATTTTTTTTTTATTCGGATTTTTTTATGCTTATTTTTCTATGCTGATATTTTTATTTTAATCTATTAATGATATATATTAACGAGTTTAAGGGAACGCCCTCTGTTATTTAACATACTGTTTATACAAATTAAAGCGCCTGACGTGGTTCGAACCTACGAATTATAACTTTCAAATCGCGGCCGATACCACTATATTAGGCCACTGCTCGCCTATTATACTTTAGAGCAATAAATTTATTATACGGACAAAATCAATCTCAATAAATTAAGTAATTGTTGCAGGGCAATAAATCATAAGGTGTTTGCGTAACCAATAAAATAATGTATCGCCGATTCTTGTCAGGATCCTTTTTCATTCAGGTGTAGAGGAGTTCATAGAAGAACAGTAGAAGTGACAACTTCCAAGGAGGCAATCAATCTGTTCAATAGGTATACCACTCACATCGTACACATCGGGTTGCACATAGGGTTGCCAGATAGGAACTTACCAAATCCGGGACAGTCGTCGACAGAGACACTCGGAAAGAACGTCTAAAAAAAGGTCATTCGAAATCAAATCCGGGACAGTCCTACACAGACAGGGACACTCGGAAAAATAACGTCTAAAAAAAAGCTCATTCGAAATCCGGACACTCGTAAAATCTTTCTCTAACAACTCTTACAAAATTAATAACTTTTTAAAATCCGGGACAATTACCGCTCATTCCAGGACAAGAGGCATGATTCCGGGACAATCCCGGATTTCCCGGCGGTCTGGCAACCCTAGTTGCACAGGACACAACTTGCAGAGAGTACACAACTTCGTATATAGAGTGGTGCTGACAATACGACAATAAATGAAAACACGAACAATGGTGATTCATAGGAATAATCCTAAACCATAGAAAAAAACCTAGCATCAAAAATAAATAAATGAAAATTTCAAACAAACCGAATCGCATAAAATTGCAAACGGAATAGTACATCCTTTAAAAATATTGGTTCACTGACCTCCGATCGGCTACTTTACAGCGCGATCCTGTATCGACTTGCTTTTTTCGCGCCATTATTATTACCTAAAGTTTGGTACTGTAGGATGCGGCGGTTATCCATACTAATATCATAAATGCGAAAGTAACTCTGTCTGTCTGTCTGTCGATGTCGGTCTGTCTGTCTGTCTGTTTCTCTGTCTGTCTGTTACGCTTTCCCGCTTAAAACTCTCAACTGATTTTGATGAAATTTTTCACAGACAATCTTTAGACCCTGAGAAAGAACGTAGGCTACCTTTTATCCCGGAAAAAATTGATATTCCCGAGGGAAATCTAAAAAGCGCGATATAACCGAACTCCACGCGGGCGAAGCCGCAGGCGGAAAGCTAGTTAACCTGTAAACGCTTCCTTATCAATATGTACATCATGTAGAAAATGTAAAAAATTAAAAATAATTTCCTGTGACTAAACTAATGGACATATTTATATGATTTTTTATGGGTAGACTGAGAATATGTTGAGGTACACGTTGTTTAATTTATTGTCGTGTTGTCAGCACAACTCTGTATATAATTTAATCACCACAGACTGCTCACACAATAATACCACAGTCTAAAAATCATACAGTCGTCCGACGGAGACGTCTAGACAGAGCAATCGTGCGGGGTGTGAGGGACGAGACGCGGGTAAGCGGCACCCGAGCTGCGATCAAAACGATGCTCGTAGCTCGGTATCTATCATTAAGGGTTAACGCGTGTTTGTTTTTTTTATTAATTTGTTTTATAATATGATATGAGTGTCAATTTTGAGTATAATTGGGGTGCTTGTTACGAAAAGCCATCCTTTTTGACATTCGAAATGGCGGACGAAATTTTTTTTATAATCTGATATGAGTGTCAATTTTGAGTATAATTGGGATGCTTATTACGAAAGGCGTCGACCTACTGTATGATTTTTATACTGTGATAATACTGTGTGGACATACATACTTTTCAAATGCGTAAAAGAGCTCTCACACTGAACACTACTTAACTACTAAGTGACATGATACTAGTGTTATAATACCTAGTGATATTAAAATCCCAAAAACCTCCTTTTTGTATTATGCCAACGACAAAATCAATAATAAATGGAAATTAAATGAGGAAAGATAAAAAACAAATGTGTACTTTAACTTATACTTTCAAGTTAGTGGTGGCCTAGTGGTTAAAACACCAGCCTCTCAGGTATGACTGTGCGGGTTCGATTCCAGGTCAGGCAAGTACCAATGTAACTTTTCTAAAGTTGTACTAAGTATATTTTGGACACCAATGACTGAAGGTGAAGGAAAACATCTTGAGGAAACCTGGACTTTATAAGTCTGAAATTGCCAACCCGCATTGAGCAAGCGTGGTGATTAACGCTCAATCCTTCTCTGTATGAGAGGAGACCTGTGTCCAGCAGTGGGACGATAAAAGGTTGATGATGAACTTATTCTTTCAGTGTGACGTCTGAGGCTGTATTTGAGTGGCTATTTTTTGTACATCAGAATTATTTTATATTTGTAGTTGAAATTCGAAGAATGGTTTTCAAGTGCTCATCTGTAAGTCGGGAAGCATGTTTATTATTTCTATAATTATTGAGGATAGAAAATGTTTGCTCGCATAAGTAAGTACTGACACAAATTGTAATAAACTTCAAATCGAACCTTTTCAAATCGTCAAAATCAGTAACGCCATAGAACTTAACAAGAATTTCACAAAATGAGCTTATGAGAATCTCATTAGATTGAAGATCAATCACGTTCATTTCTTAATGACTCGGTACATCCTCAATGTCACACGAAAAAGGATTTGCAAAAATCATCATTCCACTAGAAACGTTTTCAAAGTCGCCAAATCTATCACTGTACTGATTTTGCAGTTGTTTAAAATATCTTTATTTTTATCATTTTCAGAATTGTACTTTATGTTGCAAAACAGTCGCGGGCCGCAAGCAGCCCGCGGGCCGCGGGTTGCCGGCCACTGCTTTAGCGCAATAAATTTATTATAAGGAAAAAATCAATTTCAATAAATTACGTAATTGTTGCACGACAATAAATCATAAGGCGTTTGCGTAACCAATAAAATAATGTATCGTCGATTCTTGTCAGGATCCTTTTTCATTCAGGTGTAGACGAGTTCATAGAAGAAGACTAGAAGTGACAACTTCCAAGGAGGCAATTGATCCGTTCAATAGGTATACCACTCACATCGTACATATCGATTACCTCTCTGCAAGTTGTGTCCTGTGCAACGCTACACGTTACCGGCAGTTATCAGGCTTCAGTGCTTCATATTCTTCCCAGCCAGCGCATTTCATTCTATAGTGAAATACTGAAACAGAAAAGTTATCAAAATTGCGACTTAACCTAGATAAAATTATACACTTATCAAAAAGTCTAAGGAATGCATACAAATTTCTATTTTAAAATGTGTTTTCGCATTAAAACTAAGAATTTAATGCGAAAACACACTTTCTTATTTATATTAGGTATTTTAATGCTTTTTTGATATTAAATAACAGACGCTGTTATTTTTTCTTCTTCTTGTATCTTTTTAATAATCTTAATTGTATGTACGGACGACAGCAGGTCAAGCTACCCGAAACTGTCAAATATTCCCACAGACGACAGTAGATGACAGATGGTAGTAGCTTGAAGTGCTGTTGTCTGAACGTACGTATAAAGTAAGGTGTTTAATCAAATAAACTAAAATTAAATGATTGTACAAAAATTACATAAATTAATACAAAGTGTGGGTGAGCTGCTCTGTTATTGAGAACTTGCTGATACCGATTATTCATAGAATCGATGAGACTCAATTTTCAAACTTATAACAGCGTACATATGTACGTACCTGTATTATTATATTTGGTCCTGCAGACCTGCTGTCCTCCGAACATAAATTAACTAATGTAAGATGGCGCCTTCATATATACTTATTATTATATTGAGTGCAGATTGTGACGAAAGATAGGTCATCAAATATGTATTTGTGTGTGCATGTACGGACGACAGGAGCTCAAGTTACCTGAAACTGGATTTACAGTTTCGGGTAGCTTGACCTCTTGTCGTCCGAACATAAATTAACAAATCTAAGATGGCGCGTTCAGTATTGGCAAACTTCGCAAAGCAGCGCTGGCTGGAAGGCGTCGTAGGATAATCAGCCTGGAAAGCATAAACACTTTCATTTTAGTTCGGTAAGAGGACACAGTTAACAGCACCGATCTCCATGTTTACAAACTAAACTGAAATTTAGATCAGTGCATCTTTCTCTTTCTACTTCCTTAAGAAAGCACAACCTCTACAGAGACAAATTAGGAACTCCATATACAATTTAGACGTGATTGTAAGCAATGGCGACTAAAAATATGTTAATTTATATCAGGCACGTATCAGGTGCATATTAATTTAGTATTGTCAAATGGACTAAACTAATATTAAACCCTTTCTTAATGATTCAAGGCCTTCAAGGGAACCGATGACAATGGCCGCAACTAATATTTTTTCTTCTGTACTCATTTTAACTAAAAAGAAAGAAAAAAGATTCACTGAACAACTTGGTTGCATGCAGGCAAAAGCCTCTATAATGGGAGCCATACACGTTTCAAGAAATTGTTATGATTGATCAAAAATCAAATCAAAAGTAATTTTTCAATTTAGGCTGAGAATCAGCATTTTTTGAGCGTTAATATTACATAACACAGCCCCCCGAGAACGCCTGCTCTTCAGACTGTATAAGACTATACATTTCGAACGGTACCGATAAATTACTGCATGTATGTGTACAGAACCGTTCGATTTTCTAAAAAAAAAGGCAGTTGAACGGAACAATGCGAAACTTTCTTTTGATAATCGAAATCGAATGGAGTATGATGCGCCTGCTCAGTTTTCGTGTTCACTTTCCTTGTCCGCAAAAAGCCATCATCGCTGACATGTTTGCTTCTGGACCGTATATAGTTTCGTCTGATCATAAAGATTTCTCATAGCTTGTGTAATGCCCATAATAAATACCTGCATAATCAGCCAATATTGTTGGCATTCCTGGGACAAAGGCATCTTCTCGGTAAAAGTTGGTAGGCCATAATCTACCACGCAGTCCCAGTGCGGGTTGGTAGTTGTCACATGTCTTCGAAGTCTATCCTTTGGGACATGCCAGTTTCCTCACGATGTTTCCTTCGCCATTTTAAGAGCAGTCTGTGGTGATTAAATTATATACAATACAAAGTAAAGCGCCTGACGTGGTTCGAACCTACGAATTACTACTTGCGAATCGCGGCCGATACCACTATACTAGGCCACTGCTCGCCTATTGAACTTTAGCGCAATAAATTTACTATAGGGAAAAAACAATCTTTTTTTCTTTTTTTTTTATTATATTATAAACTAGCGCTTGACCGCAATCCTGCCTGATGGTAAGCAGTGACGCAGTCGTTGATGGTAAAGCGCACTAGTTTATTAAGAGCCTATTCACTCTAGCCTTGAAGACACTCAAATTGTAGTCCGACGGAAACACCGCCGCTGGCAAACTATTCCAGTCCCTCGATGTACGCGGTATAAAGGAGGAGGCGAAACGCTTCGTCCGGATCGTAGTGGTGTTAACAACGTAAGGGTGGAAACCAGCCGTACGACGGGTCGTCCGCTGGTGGAACGGAGATGGGGGAATTAAATCATGCAATTCCATCGCACACTCCCCGAAATGCATCCTATAGAACACCGAAAGGCTGGCTACTCTACGCCTGTGCTCTAGGCTTTGGAGACCGACTCGAGTTAGATCAGGGTCACCAATCAGCCTCTTTGCACGTCTCTCCACTGAATCCAAAGTGGCCAGGTGACACTTGGCAGCACCAGCCCAAATGTGGCTGCAGTACTCCACACACGAACGGACCTGTGCTTTGTATAACATTAGAAGCTGCCCAGGTGTGAAGTACTGCCGGACCTTTGCGATAACGCCAAGTTTCTTGGCAGCCACCTTAGCCTTGGACTCAATGAACCGCCCAAAGTTAAGGTCCGAGGAAATCTCAACTCCCAAAAGCTGAAGGCGGTCGGAACACTCCAAGGACACATTCCGAAAAGTAGGAGCCAAGGTGAACGGGCTCCTTTTGGCGGTGAAAAGACACGCCTGTGTTTTGGCGGCATTGAATGCTACAAGATTGGCATTGCCCCATTCGGAGACTGCCTGCAGTGCAACACTCGTTCGCTCAACCATGGCCTCTCTTTCGGACCGGATTGATTCCCTACTAGCCCGAGCACCCGGCAGGTATCTCTCTACAACTGTGCTGTCATCTGCATACCCATAGATACCGGGCATCAGCAGATCGTTAATATGCAGCAGGAACAGAGTTGCAGAGAGAACAGACCCCTGAGGAACACCGGCATTAGTTGACATGGGCTCAGAAGAGCATCCGTCGACAACAACTCGGAAGGACCGTTCAGTCAGGAAGTCTTTTACCCAGCCAGTCAGGCTAGGGGAAATGCCGTACGCTGGAAGCTTACTCAAAAGGCCAGCGTGCCATACCCGGTCGAAGGCTTTCGAGACATCAAGGGAGACAGCAATCGCTTCCCCATTCTTCTCGAGGGCCTCGCCCCACAAGTGAGTGGCATACACTAGTAGGTCCCCAGTTGACCGATTGCGGCGAAACCCGTACTGTCGGTCACTGAGGAGATCGTTACCTTCCAGGTATGCCAAGAGGCGTGAGTTCAATACGCGCTCCATAATTTTACAAAGTATGGAGGTGATCGAAATCGGCCGATAGTTGGTAGGATCGGCACGACTACCCTTCTTGGGCACGGGCTGCACGTTAGCAAGCTTCCAGGACTTGGGCACTATACCAGTCCCAAATGAGAGGCGATACAAGCGCGTCAGTACAGGAGACAACTCGGGCGCACAAGCTTTAAGAACAATCGCTGGTATACCATCCGGACCACTAGCCTTATCCACGTCTAGACGACACAGTACTCTCAGAACCTCCTTGTTCCTAATGCGAACCTCAGGCATTGAAGCTCCGCAATGAGGTAAATTAAAATCAAAATCAAAAAATTAAAATTAAAATCTCAATAAATTACGTAGGTAATTGTTGCACGGCAATAAATCATAAGGTGATTGATGAAGGCGTAACCAATAAAATAATGTATCGTCGATTCTTGTCAGGATCCTTTTTAGTTCAGGTGTAGACGAGTTCATAGAAGAAGAGTAGAACTGACAACTTCTAAGGAGGTAATCAATCTGCTCAATAGGTATACTACTCACATCGTACACATCGATTACCTCTCTGCAAGTTGTGTCCTGTGTGACGCTACACGATACCGGCAGTTATGAGGCTTCAGTGCTTCATATTCTTCCCAGCGAGCGCATTTCATTTAATAGTGAAATACTGAAACAGAAAAGGTATCAAAATTGCTACTTAACCTAGATAAAAATATAAACTTATACACATATCAAAAAGTCTAAGGTGCTTATTACAGAACGTCACTCAAAACTCAAGCTTTCAAGAATTCATGTTCGGAATGCATGTTTTGTTTTTTTTTTTCGCAGTCATATGGTAGATAATATAGATACGATAGCCTTAAATACATGACACAGCAATCAAATATCACTGTCAAAGTCTATTTCGCTTATTCCTGACCACCATATTTATTAGTAGTTGTGTTGCATTCCTTGGCCGAATTAATTTGAATCTGTATAAAAACTAAGCCGAACTATAGGAAATTAACATTAAAAACAGTTAACTATAGCGTAACTATACCTAGCATTAAGTGTACAATGTGCTGGCCCAGGCTCCATACATTTCTGAAACATCTCCTGTCAATTTTAAAATGTGTTTTCGCAATTAAACTAAGGACTTAATGCGAAAAAAATCTTATTTATATTAGTTTTTTTTAATGCTTTTTTGATATTAAACAACAGACGTTGTTTCTTTTTCTTCTTCGTTTATATTTTTTTAATAATTCTTATATTTAATATTTTATCTTCTGTACTCATTTTAACGAAAAAGAAAGAAAACGATGCACTGAACCTTAACTTGCCGATTCACTTGGTTGCATGCAGGCAAAAGCCTCTATAATAGAAGCCATACACGCTTCAAGAAATTGTTATGATTAAACAAAAATCAAATCAAAAGTAATTTTTAAATTTGGGCTGAGAATCAGCACTTTTTGAGCGTTAATATTACATTACACAGCCCCCCGAAAACGCCCGCCCTTCAGACTGTATAAGGCTATATATTTCGAACGGTACCGATAAATTACTGCATGTATATGTACAGAACCGGTCGATTTTCTAAAAATGTGCAGTCGGACGGAACAATGCCAAAATTTCATTTGATAATCGAAGTTGAATGCAGCGTGCTGCGCTTGTTCAGTTTTCGTGTTCATTTTTGTCATCTGTTGAAGCTGTCATCGCTGACATGTGTGCATCGGCACCGTTTATTGTACCGTCTGATCATAACGATTTCTTGTAGCTTATGTAACGCCCATTATATATACGTACATATAATCAGCCATTAATGTTGGTACACCTGGGGCACAAGCCTCCTCACGGTGAGAGGGAGTGGGCCGTAATCTACCATGCGGGCCAGGGCCGGTTAGTAGATATCACATGTCTTCGAAGTAAATCCTCTAGGATTCCTCATGATAGTTTCCTTCACCGTTTTAAGAGCAGTTGTGATGAAATTATTTACACAAAGTAAAGCGCCTGACGTGGTTCGAACCTACGAATTACAATTTGCAAGTCGCGGCCGATACCACTGTACTAGGCCATCATTGCTCGTCTATTATTCTTAAGCGCAATAAATTTATTATAAGGAAAAAATCAATTTCATTAAATTACTTATTTGTTGCACGGCAATAATCATAACGTATTTGCGTCATTATTAAATGACTCGGTACATCCTCAATGTCACACGAAAAAGGATTTGCAAAAATCATCATTCCACTAGAAACGTTTTCAAAGTCGCCAAATCTATCACTGTACTGATTTTGCAGTTGTTTAAAATATCTTTACTTTTATCATTTTTAGAATTGTACTTTATGTTGCAAAACAGTCGCGGGCCGCGGGTTGCCGGCCACTGCTTTAGCGCAATAAATTTATTATAAGGAAAAAATCAATTTCAATAAATTACGTAATTGTTGCACGACAATAAATAAGGTGTTTGCGTAACCAATAAAATAATGTATCGTCGATTCTTGTCAGGATCCTTTTTCATTCAGGTGTAGAGGAGTTCATAGAAGAAGACTAGAAGTGACAACTTACAAGGAGGCAATTGATCTGTTCAATAGGTATACCACTCACATCGTACATATCGATTACCTCTGCAAGTTGTGTCCTGTGCAACGCTACACGATACCGGCAGTTATGAGGCTTCAGTGCTTCATATTCTTCCCAGCCAGCGCATTTCATTCTATAGTGAAATACTGAAACAGAAAAGTTATCAAAATTGCGACTTAACCTAGATAAAATTATACACTTATCAAAGAGTCTAAGGAACTCATACAAATTTCTATTTTAAAATGTGTTTTCGCATTAAAACTAAGGATTTAATGCGAAAACACACTTTTTTATTTATATTACTTAGGTATTTTTAATGCTTTTTTGATATTAAATAACAGACGCTGTTATTTTTTCTTCTTCTTGTATCTTTTTTAATAATCATAAATGTATGTACGGAAGACAGCAGGTCAAGCTACCCGAAACTGTCAAATATTCTCACAGACGACAGTAGATGACAGATGGTAGTAGCTTGAAGTGCTGTCGTCTGAACGTACGTATAAAGTAAGGTGCTTAATCAACTAAACTAAAATTAAATGATTGTACAAAAATTACATAAATTAATACAAAGTGTGGGTGAGCTGCTCTGTTATTGAGAACTTGCTGATACCGATATTCATAGAATCGATGAGACTCAATATACAATAACTTTTAATTTTCAAACTTATAACAGCGTACATATGTACGTACCTGTATTATTATATTTGGTCCTGCAGACCTGCTGTCCTCCGAACATAAATTAAATTCAATTAAATTTAAATTAAACTAATGTAAGATGGCGCCTTCATATACAATATGTTAAGAAAACCTTGTCCGACCCGTGAAGGTATTGTTAGGTATCGATAACTGATTCTACTAATGCCTACAAAACCTGACTAAACTTAAAAAAAAATTCCCCCTAAAAAATAAATGACTTAAATAAAATAAATAGGTAATTTCATGGCAACACAGGCACAGTTCATAACCTCAGTTGACCTCATGCATGTAGGTATAGGTAATTTATCCACGTTTATCGAGTCTCGAAAGAAATAATGATACTTAGGCAGCTCGTGAAAAGAACTTTTTTTTAAGTAGGAAGGTCGTCTGACTCTCCAAATGTATCATTTCATTCGATGAGCATAATGGCTGTGGCGGAGATGTTGTTCCATATTAATTTAAAAATTAATTTATAAATTTCGTTCACTAATAACGATACAGGCCCAGCTGGTACCGTCGCACGAGATTAGCACGGACATGCACACAAATAAAAATCAAGTGGTGTCAAATCCACGCTGGCCACAGTTGGTCCACCCTTACCAATCTACAGCTTGCCGAACTGATAATGGAGGTTCTCACGTACAGGACAAAGATATGGTAACGCACCGTCATACTGGAACCACATTGACCACATTGACCACAATCACCTGATCACAACACAGCAGTTGCTGCTACCTTCCATTAGCATGTTACATTACTCTACATTAGGAAACGACATGATCACACAATACACGAATAGTCTTCACTAGAGCGATGTTTACGCGCAACTGATAATTTAAAGTAAAAATGATTTTTATTTTATGAAATTGTACCTACGCGGCTGGGCCTCGCGGCATCCTTTGAGTAAATAGGGATGTGTAAGTAATCAAAATATTGATTTTCGATGGAAACAATTTACTCGTCTATTTTTGTTATCGATTTAGTATTGTAGTTTCTCATTCTAGATTCAACATCGCATGGAATTGTTTAGAACTTTTACAAAACTTAAATTAGTTAGATACACTGCTGTAAATGAAAATCATGCCAAATTTTTAATTTCAGTTTCTGTCTCAAAATCGATGATATTGACCCTTAAAATATTTGTAAAATTTTACTAAAATTGTGTTTCATAAGTCCTTCTCGTTTCTGTTTACTAATACTTGTGTTATAATAATTTTATTAGTAATTAATCGATAAACAAACAAAAGTACTTTTACCATTGGGTAATCTGTATTTTTAACAAATCATTCAACCAGATACAAGTTTCGATTAATAGTGTTAAAAAACGTTATTGCGCAAAAATTAGTGCATCACTAGTTATTTTTTTACGTCGCCGACAAAGCTCACGCGCGACGTTGCCAAAGAAATAAATAATCTAACTAAACAATAAAAGGAAAGCCGACAATTATACCGCCTAAAATGGTGTTGTCATTTTTTTAAAAACACCAAATTTTGGGGAAGTTAGCGTAAATTCGCGGGAAAAAAATAGTTTCAAAATTGATTAGTATTGTTACTATGATGATTATGCAAAATTTCAAATTTTATTTGGTCATGTGATTGCCTAACCTTTATTATCCTTATGGGTCGGTCAGGGTTTTCTTTACATATTGTATAATAATAATAATAATAATAATAATACAGCTTTATTACATTCCACAATTAATCAAGTAATATTAATATGTAATTCCATTAATTAAATTATACATCAGTTAATTAAATTCAAAAATATAAAAAGAAAAAATTTAAAAAAATATACACATTAATTGATTCAAGATATTATTATTTTCATTGTTTAAAATCAAATGGTGTGGACCCCCTTTAGGGTAAAAGCCTCCTCCAAAGAATTCCATTTAATTTTGTCTCTGGCGGTGGATATCCAGTCTCTACCTGCGGTAGCCACAATTTCATCTTGCCACCGAGCGTTCGGACGACCTCTAGCTTTCCTACCATATGGTCCTTTCCAGTCTGTGATATTAATTGTCCAACGATTGTCCTTGTATCTGGCGACATGGCCAGCCCATGCACATATTGTATACTTACCTATTATTATATTGAGTGCAGATTGTGACGAAAGATAGGACATCAAATATGTATTTGTATGTGCATGTACGGACGACACGAGCTCAAGTTACCTGAAACTGGATTTACAGTTTCGGGTAGCTTGACCTCTTGTCGTCCGAACATAAATTAACAAATCTAAGATGGCGCGTTCAGTATTGGCAAACTTCGCAAAGCAGCGCTGGCTGGAAGGCGTCGTAGGATAATCAGTCTGGAAAGCACAAACACTTTCATTTTAGTTCGGTAAGAGGACACAGTTAATAGCACCGATCTCCATGTTTACAAACTAAACTGAAATTTAGATCAGTGCATCTTTCTCTTTCTACTTCCTTAAGAAAGCACAACCTCTACAGAGACAAATTAGGAACTCCATATACATTTTAGACGTGATTGTAAGCAATGGCGACTAAAAATATGTTAATTTATATCAGGCACGTATCAGGTGCATATTAATTTAGTATTGTCAAATGGACTAAACTAATATTAAACCCTTTCTTAATGATTCAAGGCCTTCAAGGGAACCGATGACAACGGCCGCAACTAATATTTTTTCTTCTGTACTCATTTTAACGAAAAAGAAAGAAAAAAGATTCACTGAACAACTTGGTTGCATGCAGGCAAAAGCCTCTATAATGGGAGCCATACACGTTTCAAGAAATTCTTATGATTGATCAAAAATCAAATCAAAAGTAATTTTTCAATTTAGGCTGAGAATCAGCATTTTTCGAACGTTAATATTACATAACACAGCCCCCCGAGAACGCCTGCTCTTCAGACTGTATAAGACTATACATTTCGAACGGTCGGTACCGATAAATTACTGCATGTATGTGTACAGAACCGTTCGATTTTCTAAAAAAAAGGCAGTTGAACGGAACAATGCGAAACTTTCATTTGATAATCGAAATCGAATGAAGTATGATGCGCCTGCTCAGTTTTCGTGTTCACTTTTCTTGTCCGCAAAAAGCCATCATCGCTGACATGTTTGCTTCTGGACCGTACCTATATAGTTTCGTCTGATCATAAAGATTTCTCGTAGCGTGTGTAATGCCCATAATACATACCTATATAATCAGGCAATATTGTTGGCATTCCTGGGAAAAAGGCATCTTCTCGGTGAAAGGTGGTGGGCCATAATCTACCACGCAGTCCCAGTGCGGGTTGGTAGTTGTCAAATGTCTTCGAAGTCTATCCTTTGGGGCATGCCGGTTTCCTCACGATGTTTCCTTCACCATTTTAAGAGCAGTCTGTGGTGATTAAATTATATACAATACAAAGTAAAGCGCCTGACGTGGTTCGAACCTACGAATTACTACTTGCGAATCGCGGCCGATACCACTATACTAGGCCACTGCTCGCCTATTGAACTTTAGCGCAATAAATTTATTATAGGGAAAAACAATCTCAATAAATTACGTAATTGTTGTACGGCAATAAATCATAAGGTGATTGCGTAACCAATAAAATAATGTATCGTCGATTCTTGTTAGGATCCTTTTTAGTTCAGGTGTAGACGAGTTTATAGAAGAAGAGTAGAACTGACAACTTCTAAGGAGGTAATCAATCTGCTCAATAGGTATACTACTCACATCGTACACATCGATTTCCTCTCTGCAAGTTGTATCCTGTGCGACGCTACACGATACCGGCAGTTATGAGGCTTCAGTGCTTCATATTCTTCCCAGCGAGCGCATTTCATTTAATAGTGAAATACTGAAACAGAAAAGTTATCAAAATTGCGACTTAACCTAGATAAAAATATAAACTTATACACATATCAAAAAGTCTAAGGTGCGTATTACAGAATGACACTCAAAACTCAAGCTCTAATTAAGTCTCCTTTCAAGCCATTTGGTTGGTTGAAACTAGTTTTAAGTAATGCTTAAACAGAGATCAATGCTTAAGTGACGTTCTGTAATACGCACCTAAAGAAACACATGCATAGATGTTTCATTTTGGGCCACCACTATGTACGCTATATAGATAAAAAGGAAAAAATTAAAGATTTTTTAAAAAAATACTACTAAATTAATTTGAATAAAAATACAAGTACATGTAGTTAACTATTTGAAACGTTTTTTTAGTCAGATAACCTTTTATTACGGTAGCCATGACAGTGGTTATGACATTTTATTGGCGACTTTGACAGTTCTATTTTCCCGTTGTGTTCGTGTCGATTGTTGATTTGAGTTGATTGTGTTTATTTAATGGGCCGTATGTTCGGAATTCATGTTTTGTTTTTTTTCGCAGTCATATGGTAGATAATATAGATACGATAGCCTTAAATACATGACACATCAATCAAATATCACTGTAAAAGTCTATTTCGCTTATTCCTGACCACCATATTTATTAGTAGTTGTGTTGCATTCCTTGGCCGAATTAATTTGAATCTGTATAAAAACTAAGCCGAACTATAGGAAATTAACATTAAAAACAGTTAACTATAGCGTAACCATACCTAGTATTAAGTGTACAATGTGCTGGCCCAGGCTCCATACATTTCTGAAACATCTCCTGTCAATTTTAAAATGTGTTTTCGCATTAAAACTAAGGACTTAATGCGAAAAAAATCTTATTTATATTAGATATTTTTAATGCTTTTTTGATATTAAACAACAGACGTTGTTTCTTTTTCTTCTTCGTTTATCTTTTTTTAATAATCCTTATTGTATGTACGGAAGACAGCAGATCAAGCTACCTGAAACTATCAAATATTCCCACAGACGACAGTAGATGACAGATGGTAGTAGCTTGATGTGCTGTCGTCTGTACGTACGTATAAAGTAAGGTGCTTAATCAACTAAACAAAAATTAATTGCTTGTACAAAAATTGCATAAATTAATACAAATTGTGGGTGGGCTGCTCTGTTATTGAGAACTTGCTGATACCGATTATTCATAGAATCGATGAGACTTAATTTACAATAACTTTTCATTTTCAAAATTATAACAGCGTATATACGTATCTACCTCGTACCTATATTATTATATTGGGTGCAGATTTTCTGGATAGATAGGTCATTAAATATGTATCTGTTATGTGTATGTGCATTTATGGACGACAACAGGTCAAGCTACCCGCTACTACAGTCCTGCAGACCTGCTGTCCTCCGAACATAAATTAACTAAGATGGCGCCTTCAGTATCGGCAAACTTCGCAAAGCAGCGCTGGGTGGCAGGCGTCGTAGGATAATCAGCCTGGAAAGCACAAACACATTCATTTTAGTTCGGTAAGAGGACACAGATAATAGCACCGATCTCCATGTTTACAAACTAAACTGAAATTTAGATCAGTGCATCTTTCTCTTTCTACTTCCTTAACCCTAGAGTGGGCGCGTCTTTTTGCAAAACGTTAGTGGGCGCGTGGGGAGCATTTAGCCGCCCATTTTCTTTTACCATTTTAACTAGTAATACAGCAATTTAATAAATTCTTTTAGACAGAATTTAAATAACACACTAATAAGTAATAAAAAATTAACATATTTATTAAACTTCGTTCTAAAAATGTTGCTGTACAAAAGACTATAGGAAATTTAACATTTTAACTGACTTTTTTCCCTTATCCTACATTATCCATACTAATATTATAAATGCGAAAGTAACTCTGTCTGTCTGTCGGTCTGTCTGTCTGTCTGTCTGTCTGTTACGCTTTCCCGCTTAAACCTCTCAACCGATTCTGATGAAATTTTTCACAGACAATCTTTAGACACTGAGAAAGAACATAGGCTACCTTTTATCCCGAAAAAATATGATGTTCCCGAGGGAAATCTAAAAAGCGCGATATAACCGAACTCCACGCGGGCGAAGCCGCGGGCGGGTAGCTAGTAGTCTATAAAACTTTCAAAATTGGAACAAAATAACAGAATTATGTACTTATTTTCTAAATTAAAAGGATATGTTTTATTAGAACAGTCTTCACAAAGGTATGTGCAATGTTCGCTGCACAGTAACTTTGGGTATCTATAAGAACACCCTTTTTTAATGCGCCTGTTTTTCTTTGAGGGACATGTACTTCAGATCTTGCAGAGCAGTTAGCAACTGATCAGCAAGAGGTATCGAAGTAAAATGTAGTCTATAGCGATGTTATGACTATTGTTGAGGATATTTTGGTACACATTTTGTAGTAAAGCGTTTGTTGAATTATAATTATCAATGTTGAACTGCCCTTGATCAGATGTTTCCTCTACTCAAGATACAATTTGCGCTTCCATTTTTCCATTCTTATTTTTTATTATCAATTAATATTTTAAATACTAAATCAAACATTTTTTTAAGTTTTAAGCATAAATGCACCATAAAATATAGTCTACATTTCAAGTTTGTAAAAAATACATTATACAATTTTAAGTACGTGAGTGGGCGCGCGGTGAGCAATTTGCCGCTCGGCAACACCTGGTGCTAGCGTTAATATTACTTAACACAGCCCCCCGAAAACGCCCGCCCTTCAGACTGTATAAGGCTATATATTTCGAACGGTACCGATAAATTACTGCATGTATGTGTACAGAACCGTTCGATTTTCTAAAAATGTGCAGTCGGACGGAACAATGCCAAAATTTCATTTGATCATCGAAATTGAATGCAGCGTGCTGCGCTTGTTCAGTTTTCGTGTTCATTTTTGTCATCTGTCGAAGCTGTCATCGCTGACATGTGTGCATCAGCACCGTTTATTGTACCGTCTGATCATAACGATTTCTTGTAGCTTATGTAACGCCCATTACACATACGTACATATAATCAGCCATTAATGTTGGTACACCTGGGGCACAAGCCTCCTCACGGTGAGAGGGAGTGGGCCGTAATCTACCATGCGGGCCAGGGCCGGTTAGTTGACATCACATGTCTTCGAAGTAGATCCTCTAGGATTCCTCATGATAGTTTCCTTCACCGTTTTAAGAGCAGTTATGATGAAATTATTTACACAAAGTAGGTAAAGCGCCTGACGTGGTTCGAACCTACGAATTACAATTTGCAAGTCCCGGCCGATACCACTGTACTAGGCCATCACTGCTCGTCTATTATTCTTAAGCGCAATAAATTTATTATAAGGAAAAAATCAATTTCATTAAATTACTTATTTGTTGCACGGCAATAATCATAACGGCGTTATTATTATTATTATAAAATAATTTCATGTCGATTCTTCTAAGGACCATTTTTTCATTCATGTGTAGAGGAGTTCATAGAAGAAGCGTAGAAGTGACAACTCCCAGAGGGACAACTGATTTGTTCAATAGGTGTACCACTCACATCGCACACATCGGTTACCCCTCTGCAAGTTGTGTCCTGTGCAACGCTACACGATACCGGCAGTTATGAGGATTCAATGCTTCGCACTCTTCCCAGCGAGCACATTTCACAATCTATAGTGAAAAGGTGAATTTATCAAAATTGCGACAACCTACATAAAAATATAAAATTATATTAATACACCTATCAAAATTTATCAAAATTGCGACAACCTACATAAAAATATAAAATTATATTAATACACCTATCAAAAAGTCTAAGTAAGTATTGTATGTACAGAACACAGCAGGTCAAGCTACCCGAAACTGTCAAGTATTCCCAAGCAAATTATAGTTTAAATATAATTTCCTTGCATATTCCCAATCAATCTTGAGCCAGAAAAAGTTGAAAATCTAATAAAGAAGTCTGACAGATGGTAGTAGCGTGATGTGCTGTCGTCTGTACGTACATATAAAGATATAAAGTAAGGTGCTTAATAAACTAAACTAAAATTAAATGGTTGCACAAAAATTGCATAAATTAATACAAAGTGTGGCCTGCTCTGTTATTGAGAACTTGCTGACACCGATTGTTTATAGAATCGGTGATAATTAATTTACAATATTTTTTAATTTTCGAAATTTTAACAGAGTATATACGTACCTACCTATATTATTATATTGGGTGCAGATTGTGAGGAAAGATAGGTCCTTAAATATGTATTTGTATGTGCTGTGCATGTACGGACAACAGTAGGTCAAGTTATCCGAAACTGGATTGACAGTTTCGGGTAGCTTGACCTGTTGTCGTCCGAACAAAAATTAACAAATCTAAGATGGCGGCTTCATCAGTATAGGCAAACTTCGCAAAGCAGCGCCGGGTGGAAGGCGTCGTAGGATAATCAGCCTGGAAAGCACAAACACATTCATTTTAGTAAGGCAAGAGGAAACAGGTAATCGCACCGATCTCGAAATTTAGATCAGTACATCTTTACGTACAACCTCTACAGAGACAAATTAGGTACTCCATATACAGATTAGACGTGATTGTAAACAATGGCGACTAAAAATATGTTAATTTATATCAGGCACGTATCAGATGAATCTTAGTTTAGTATTGTCAAATGGACTAAACTAATATTAAACCCTTTCTTAATGATTCAAGGCCTTCACCGCTGACAATGGCGGCAACTAATATTTTTTCTTCAGTACTCATTTAAACGGAAAAGAAATAAAACGATGCACTGAACCTTAACTTGCCGATTCACTTGGTTGCATGCAGGCAAAAGCCTCTATAATAGGAGCCATACACGCTTCAAGAAATTGTTATGATTAAACAAAAATCAAATCAAAAGTAATTTTTCAAAATAGGCTCAGTATAAGCACTTATTGAACGTTAATTAATATTACATAACACAGACCCCAAAACGCCTGCCCTTCAGACTGTATAAGACTATACATTTCGAACGGTACCGATAAATTACTGGATGTATGTGTACAGAACCGTTCGATTTTCTAAAAAAGGCAGTTGAACAGAACAATGCGAAACTTTCATTTGATAATCGAATTCGAGTGAAGTGTGATGCGCCTGCTCAGTTTTCGTGTTCATTTTTGTTGTCTGTAAAAAGCCGTTATCGCTGACATGTGTGCTTCGGCACCGTATATTGTTTCGTCTGATCATGAAGATTTCTCGTAGCGTGTGTAATAATACAAACCTACATAATCAGCCAATAATGTTGGCATTCCTGGGACACAGCATCTTCTCGGTGAAAGTTAGTGGGCCATAATCTACCACGCGGTCCCAGAGCCGGTTGTTAGTTGTCATATGTCTTTGAACTCTATCCTCTGGGACGTGCCAGTTTCCTCACGATGTTTCCTTCACCGTTCTAGGAGCAGTCTGTGGTGATTAAATTATACATCAAAGTAAAGCGCCTAACGTGGTTCGAACCTACGAATTATTCTCCGCTATTCCAGTCTATGGTAGCGGACTCCGTTACGGCGGAGCAAGGGGTGCTATAAATCTGGACTGAGCCGGTTAAGCTGGGACCATGTCTGGTTATCTGAAGTCCGAAGAGAGGGAGAGGACTCTAAAATCCTGAAGTCTGGCAACCTGCTCTATTTCCGAGAAGGCGACTAGCTGTCCCAGGGTGGCGTCGGGTTTATTATCCACAAATCCCTTGTGAACAACATTGTTAAAGTCGGGAGCTTTTTGACTCGGCTAGCGTACCTTGTACTCAGAATAACCAAACGATATTCGTTAAAGGTTATACAGGTCTACGCTCCGACGTCAATCACTCTGACGATGAGGTGGAGGCTATGTATGGGAATGTCAGAAGAGCCATACATACCTCCAAAATCCACTACATTGATGTCATGGGAGACTAATGCAAAATTGCACACGAGTGGGGCAATTTGGAGTTGAAAATCGGAATCCTCGAGGTCAGATGCTAACGAGTTTCATGGAAAGGAGGTAAGCCCAAAAAGGAGATAGACTTCATAAGATCAACGTATTGTTAGAGGCATCTTGAACTGCAACATTAGGCTTGAACGCTCTCGACTTATGAAGTCTACGCTCAGTCCAGCGTCAACCCTGCTCAAAAACGCCAAAAGCTTTCACATCGAACTTCAAAATCGCTTTTAATGCCTCTGTGAATAACAAAGACTAACCCGACACTACACCAACGGTATCGCGGACGTCAGCCTGTACGAGATTGGTATGGTCCTGAAACAGCTCAAGAACGATAAGGCGGTTGGAGATGATGGAATTACGGCTGAGCTTCTGAAAACGGGTGGTAAACCGATTCTTAAAGCGCTTCAGAAGCTATTTATTTCCATCATTCTCAAAGTCCAAACGCCTAAGGCATGGCACAGGAGCGTGGTGATATTTTAAAAAAAGAACTACTTCCAAAAAAGCACTATTAAGTGAAAAATAACTAATTTCGGAAGTCGGTGGTAAAAACAAATATACATGTTCATGGTCATAGTGTCTTTGGTTTTTGTATAGGTATTCGTTTTTGCCACTGACTTCCGAAATTAGTTAATTTAGACATTTCGAACTCCCATGTCGCACCCACTCCAGTTCTAGTTGGTTGCTCTTCAATCAAAGTTGTTGACGAGTATACAATATTATTTTTTGTCTATACGAAACCCGAAACACGTGTTCAGTATTTTTAAGTATAGAATCTATTGTACAAAATTTTAAAAAGATATGATATGGGTCAACCGGGGCAATTGCATCATATAAATACTTCACACGCCTTTAAAAAAACAGATCTTATTAATTATACAACGTGTAACAAAAAGGGTATATACATACCAAGGGCATGGCATCTTTAGATAATATCTAACGATATCGGAAGGGT
Source organism: Sesamia nonagrioides (assembly GCA_017933935.1). Classification (NCBI taxonomy): domain Eukaryota; kingdom Metazoa; phylum Arthropoda; class Insecta; order Lepidoptera; family Noctuidae; genus Sesamia; species Sesamia nonagrioides. The sequence goes on along the minus strand of JADWQK010002042.1, from coordinate 740,037 downwards.
TTCAAATCAAAATAAAATACTCAAAAAATTGGTACCAAATTTTCGGTTTCGTGTGTTTCTTAAAATAAAATCGTAACAAACGTGGCAGCACACTACATACGTTAATAACTACTCGTTACCCGTCACGTTACTTGCCAAAATCCGATAAATGTCTTCAATATCTCTGTGCGACTAGTATGATAGTAGCCTATCACAGTCGGTGTTTTTCCTCATAACTTCCTAACATAATGAGATAGGATTAAAAAAACCCTTCCAATATCGTTTGATATCATGTAAATATGCCATACCTTTGTTATGTATATACCCTTTATGTTACACGTTGTATATTTATAAAAAAAAACCCTTCATGTAAATGTTTCAAGAAATTATCTGTGTACAACCTTAGTAAATTATTTCTTTCATTAGTTACAGTAAATATGAGTAATTAGAGTGTTTTTAAAACATTGTTGCCATGGGATCCCGCCGGAGCTCTTTCCGCCGTACCGCAATATCTCGCGGCAGCGGAGTTATGCCTCCTCTCGCCACTCCCACATGTGGGCGAGGACTTTGGCCTCCAGATCCCATGGCGGCAATCCGGCAAGAAGGCTCGCCGCCTCAGCGGAGACCGTACGGTATCCCCGTATCAGCCGAACGGCCATGACCCTCTGGGACGCGGTCAGGCACCGGGCTGGTCGCTTCCTTAGCGACCGCGCCCGCACCGGTGCCTCCTGAGCCTCCGGCAGGAGGCGTTTGGTCCCCCTAGATTGGGAAGGAGCCGCCTTAGGGCAGCTCCGGCCCGTTCCAGTCTGAGTGCCAAACGTCGGAAGTGCTCCTCGAAGTTCCACCGGCTGTCGAGGACGAGTCCCAGGTACTTCATCGTCGACCCGACGCCGATACGCAGCGCGGCTCCTCAGTTTGTGTCGTGGCCTATCAGCAGTTGCACGTCTCTAACGTTAGTGTACCGCCATTGAAGCACGTGAGTATATAACTACCGTAGTCTTGATTAAGAAAATTTCTAATTACCGTTGTACTTATTTTAATACTTGATTTTTTAAGTTAGACCCTAGTTGATAATTTAAATGGAGACAGTACTTTGGCCTCTATACGTTGTAATAAGCTATTATTTACATACTGTGTCGGTTTTTGACATTTCTAAGAAAATATATCGTTTTCTAATAACCGTATACTTATTGCCCTAAGTTTATAATTAGTTTTATGAAAAGTTAGTACTTGTTTACTAACTATATGTTGTATGAATGGAGAGTTTTCTCGTGGTTTTCGTAGCTTATTATTATCATTGTCCCCTGACCATTCATCAAGTTATCTAATTTATAGGATGGAAAAACCCAAAAACACCAAAGAGGAAATCAAAGAAAAAAGAAGGCTCGTTACACAACAACGCCGGGAACGGATTATAAATGACCCTGTTTTATATCAGCAACTAAAAGAAAAAGAGAAAAGTAAAATAAAAGAAAAGCAGATAAAAAATACTTCCTATCAGTGAAATGACACCATAAAATACGAAGAAAATTCAAAAAAGAATATGGAAAATTTCCGAGCTTACTATAGAAAACAAAAGGAAAAGGGAAAATTAGAAACAAATGAGAAAGAAGTAATCGAAGATATACATAGATGTGCTTGATAACAATATAACAGATCCTCCTGAAACTCTGTCAACACCACTACTTAGCGCTCAAAAAATTACACTAAAAGAGTACCTTTACAAAATAGTTCCGAAAATCCCAAATCAAAAGAAGAAGATGATCAGCAAAACGACGTTTGTCTACAGTCGACTTCTTTTGAAAATAATTTAAAGAAGACACTAAAGTTTAAACCTTTAATCACATCAACGCCGCGTCCATCTAGTACTCTGTCATCATCATCTACTGAAAGTATACGATTAACAGAAAATAAAGATACAAGTGTGAATATTACGGAAATAACGTCTTCATTGTGTACAACATCAAGTTCACTAAAAAATAAAGATACAAGTGTGAATATTACGGAAATAACGTCTTCATTGTGTACAACATCAAGTTCACTAAAAAATAAAGATACAAGTGTGAATATTACGGAAATAACGTCTTCATTGTGTACAACATCAAGTTCACTAAAAAATAAAGATACAAGTGTGAATATTACGGAAATAACGTCTTCATTGTGTACAACATCAAGTTCACTAAAAAATCTCACCCTTATTGCTTAAGAAGACATGTATATAAAACAAATAAACAAATACCATATATGAGAAAGAAAATAGAGGAATTAAAAAGAGCAAAAGAAAAATACAGGAAGCAAGTATTAATTAAATATAAAGACATGCAGAATCAAAATCAAGTTACAATAAGGAAAACGAACCATAGTATTTAAATAATAATAATAAAGAGACTAGTGTAGAGAGAATCAAAGAAGACGTCCAATTTTTTCGTAGAACCAGATGAAATCAGTCGTGTTGCAAGAGAGAATATATTTCAATAAAAACAGTAAAAAAGCAAAAACGGTTCTTGACAGACACTTTGTTAAATCTTCACACTAAATTTCTTCATATTGTTTTTAATTCCAATTAAAACGTTTGTTTTAATTTGTTTATTTTTACCCGATTTTCATTGAAAGTATCAAATTTTTAACACATTACAGCATTGATAAATTATCTTATTTAACTATTGGTTATGGCTATGAGGGACACTGTCAATGCCATTGCTTTAACTGTAATTTTATGGGTAAAATAATTTCATTATATCAAATTTTACATAAACTTGATGATATTTTCTAATAACTGTTACATTAAACATAATTTTTTTCTAATTACCTTACTCATAGAATTTTCAAGTCTCATTAACTAGAAAACCATCATTAATTTTTACATGCCTCATTAATTATTGTATTCCTATCTTCGATTTCCTTCATATTTTAATGTATTTAAGTCAAATTTGTGAAAAATAAAAAAGGTTACGGTAATTAGGCAAAGAACGCTAAATTAGAGAATGGCCGATCACTGCTTCGCAGAAGGAGGTGACGGCCAGCCATGCACTCTCGCTCTAGACCATGGCCTGGACCAGGGTCGGACGCGAGAGATGGCCGCCGATCGCCGCCACAAGGACGCGGCGGTGTTCTACCTCCACCCTATGCTCCACCATGTCATCACGGCGATCCACACAGTGGTAACACCGTGGCGTTTCCTCCTTAGGGAGGAACCACTAACAAACTGAAAAATAACTAATTTCGGAAGTCGGTGTCTTTGGTTTTTGTATATTAGTTTTTGACACCGACTTCCGAAATTAGTTATTTTTCACTTTGTTAGTGGTTTTTAGAAGTCGGTTGTTTTTTTTTTTTTTGTAAAAAAGTTTTTATTTTACACTTTTTAGTTGTGAAAAGTAGGTACCTACTATGTATTCAGTTACACTCGGTCAGACTGGAAGCTGACGCAAATATAGTTGGGAAACGACGTAATTTTGTTTACTTTAATTTTTACCCGTAATTTTGAAGAATTCTCTCGACTACCTCGAATTGTCTTCATCATCAGATTTACTGCAGACCAATATTTTAACCGAATGGGTGTAAAGTTCTTATCAATATAAATGAAATAAAACCAAACACAAAGTAGCTACTGTAAACCGTTGAGGAATTCCTGGAACTGGCCTTTGTCTTCATCATCAGAGCCCTTATGACAGTCACAACCTATCTAGGTGTAAAGTTCTTATCAATACAAATTAATCAAGCCCAAACACAACGTAGCTGCTGTGAATTGTTGAGGAGTTCCTTCGACTGTCTCCCGGCTCCATCATCAGATCTACTCCAGACCTTTATCAAATTGTAGTGCTTTAAAATACTTAATGAAAATACTAAGAAATGCACTAGTCGCCCCTACGATTTTTGAAAATTTCTCTTGTTTTCTCTGGTCTTCCATTATCAGACCCTGATGTCCTTACGATTACGATTGTCCTTACGCCCCTACGATTTTTAAATTACCCCTTCATTGTTTTCCATGTTCAGATCCTGACCTGGTGACTATGGGACCACCTGGAAAGTATACCCTTTCAAACAAAAAACTAATTTTACAAATCGGTCCAGGCGTCTTAGAGTAATCGGTGAACAAACATAAAAAATAATAAAAAACATAAAAGATTACGACGAATTGATAACCTCCTCCTTTTATTTGAACTCGGTTAAAAAATAGCGAGCGCAGTTGTTACACTGGGATGAAATTGCATTTCCGAAATCTTGATCAGATCCGCCACTTCCATCTCCTTCAATTTCCGTATATACATACATATATATATATATATATATATATATATATATATATATATATATATATATATATGTTTTTTTAATTGGGCACCTTATAGATCACTCACGCATCACCAGGGTGGGGCAACTGCCCCAGCTTGCCCCAGCGTGGCTACGCCCATGTATACGCGCCACTTTAACTAAAATTTTGTACATAAATCTTTCAATACATTATAAAAAAAAGTGTGTGTGTCAGCTCCGACGCACGACTGGAGTTTACTCCTTAAGTAAGAGAAAAAAAAAGAATTAAAAAAAAAATAAAAAAAAGTATTTTAAAAATTATTTATAAAATAAATCATAAAAAATAAAAAAAAGTGTGTGTGTCAGCTCCGACGCACGACTGGAGTTTACTCCTTAAGTACGAGTATCTAACTAAACGCAAAAAGAGTTTAATAAATAAAAAAATAATAATTGTTATTTATATTAATACAATAATAATAATAATTAATTAATAATAATTTATTATTATTTTTTAATTAATAATTAATTTAAAAAAAATTTTAATTAATAATTAATTTTTAATTTTAATTAATTTTAATAATTATTTTTTTAATTAATTAACATTTTTTATTTATTATTATTTTTTAATTAATAATAATTTATTATTTTTTTTATTTATATTTTTTTTAAATATAATTTTTATTTTTTAATTATTATTTTATTATTATTTTTTTAATTTTTTTTATTTATCATTCAATTATTTTCATTAAATCTTTTAATCAAGCCCAATAACATATAGTATATAGGTATAGTCGCCTATACAGCATACCCTATGTACGTCTTAATACACTCACAGCCAGATTAGAAAGTTGCGCACCAAAGGTGCGCACTAAAATAGTAACGCTTAAAATTCGTTACTCGTTAGTAGGTTTTACCCCTCGGATTTTTCTCATACCGGGCGCCTTATATATGAAAATCGATTCTTAAGGAGTAAACTCCAAAAATACCGAATAATTATTACATCGGAAGCGATGACATAAAACTGGAAAAATGCGACTATTTTTTCTTAGACGCATTTACCCGCTGTCAAATCAAACGTTCAGAACATTTTCTTTTTGAAAGCAAAATTAAAATGAACTGTCTTGCAAAATTACTTTTATTTTAGGGTGCTAAATAAAAGCTACATGTGCATTTTCGCGGTTCAATCAAAATCAAGTTACATTAGGTAGATGACCTTCTTGTATTTGCAGTCAGAGCTCTTACAATTCAGGTTTTTATTGCCGGCGGCGCCGTTTTTACAACATAAAAGCAATAGTTTTACAGTCATAACCAATCTCGGTATAAAGATCTCGTCAACACGAATAAAATAAGACCAAACACGAGGTAGCTACGATATATCGTTGAAGAGTTCTCTCGATTCTCTGTTGTCTCTATCATCAGATCAGCTCTATACCTCCATTGTATTAAAATATCGTCAAACATACACATCAATATCAAGTCTTTAACCGATGCTCGCCTACAATTCTCGAGCGTCGCCCTCGATTTCTCAGGGTTTCCATCACCATATCTTGTACCTGATGACGATGGGATCAAATGGCGAGTACTTATACCCTTTCAAACAAAAAGAGAACTTCTCAAATTTAATACAAAGAAAAACCCAAAAAGGCTTTCAGATCCCTGGTTTTGGGGCAATGCGTATCATATAGACGTAATAGCCCCGAAACAGCAGACGCTTTTACCCCAAAAATCCAGACCAAACCTAAAAAAATTAAATCTTCATTTCTCTACAATAAAACAATTTCAATAAAAATAACTATCGGTACAGGCAGGCTATAACATATAGTGTATAAACATTTCACATTAAAAACGGAAAACTTAGAAACAATATGGATTCTTAAGGATTTTAATCACTCATCTCGCGGAGCACGACTTGACAAAATGCACGCTATTTTCAATATGGCCGATATTTTGAATTTGTGCGGTACAACGCCATCTATTTAAACTATACGTTATAGTTTTATTCAAAGTAAACAAAACAAGATGGCAGGAGAGGTTGGTTTTCAAATAGATTTTAAATTATTTCGATTAGACGCAATTGCCCCCAAAGATGCAATTGCCGCGGTTGTATTAAAACCACAAAGTTATGGAGCTTGCTATTCTACATGGTTGACCCCAACAAAAATATGGTCAAAGTTCCGCTCGGGCGGGCGAGCGGTGCGTTGACCTCTGTTGCCCGCGGGCAAGTACTATAATATATCGTAAGCTGCGTGCGCATGCGCTCGAACCATACTGCAACAACTTCTATTAATTATTAAGGTATTTTAATTAAGGTATTTGGGAAAAAATAACATTGTGTAAAAAATGATTGGAATTGATTCAGTTGCTTATTCTAAAACTAAACAAACTCTATTCAGGTTTCCTTATAAACAAAAATAATAGTGTATATGTTAAAGAAAACCCTGTTCGATCCATGAATCGTGATCGATAACTGATTCTACTAATGTAGGCATTAGTAGAATCAGTTCTGATCGAATCAGCAGGGATGACTTTAAAACAATCCTCTTAAAAAATAAATATTATTTCGCAAAATGAGGCAACTTAAAACATGTGCGGAAAAGCAATACATGCGCGAGCGAAGGGGGCAGGGCAAGCGGCACGCGGGTCGCATCGCTCATAAAAATACAGTCAAAATAGAGTCGTCACTTTTGAAATTTGCCGTATATTAAATTCGCGAAAAAAAAATGATTCAAAAATTCATTAGTATTGTTACTATGATGATTATGTAAAAGTTTCATATTTTATGTGGTCTTGTGTATACCTAACCCCTATTGTCTTTTTTGGGTCGGACGGGGTTTTCGCGTGGCGTTCAAAGGGCTACATCTTCTCGTCGTCAAAGATACCATAGTGACTCAGAATCTTTGAACAGTGTGTGTTGCTGGTGATGAGATACAGAACTGAAACGTGGTCACTTACAATGGACCTCATACGAAGACTTAAAGTCGCACAAGGGCGATGGCAAGGGCTATACTCGGAGTTTCTCGCGATCGGCTCAGAAGTGAGGAGATCCGCAGAAGAACCAAAGTCACCGACATAGCTCTTCGAGTCGCTAAAATTAAGTGGCAGTGGGTGGGGCACATTGCTCGTAGAACCGATGGCCGATGGGGCAGGAAGTTTCTGGAATGGCGGCCACGTACCGGATGACGTAGCATAGGGAGGCCCCTAACAAGGTAGACCGATGACCTGGTGAAGGTGGTGGGAAGGCGATGGATGCGGGCAACCCAAGACCGGTCATCATGGAATGCCTTGCAGGAGGTCTTTATCCAGCAGTGGATCTCAAAGGCTGAGAAAGAACAGCAAGAAAATGAGAACGTCAAGCAGGTAAGAATTCCTACAACATACGAAATGAAGGAAGTAGCAGATAGTACATCATACTTACCATCTGCGTGCTGGCTGCACTTTGATGTCCTCCGTGTTACAGATGGCAAATGATAGAAGTTATAGCAGATAGCATATTATACTTACCACCTGCATGCTGGCTGCACTTTGGTTTTCTCCACGTGAAAAATTACCACTCACGCTTACCTTAACTTCATTTCTGCGACGACTAATACTACAAAAAGTACATAGTATAAACAAACGCTTTAGCGTATTCTAATACACTAACTGAAACGCTATCAATAAAGAAAATTGACGAGAGCTGCGCGAGCTTTGCGCGTTTAACCGAGGCTGGCCGAGAATTGCGACTGCACCCAGACGGGAAAGGGTGGAAGAGGAACACGCGGCAGGAATTACAGGAGGGGAGGAATGAGGAAAAGGAGGCAGGGAAGGGAGCGGCTTGGTAGCGGGGCGGGGGCGGCTTGGTCGCGGGGTGCTGAGGTAGGGTTCGGGCAGCCGGGGCAATATTTCGAAGCCAAGCTTTACGGCGGGCCAACCTCGTGCATGCGCGGTGTGCATCGGCTTTTTCCGCCTGTGACTCCACCCACCCGAAATGCACGTTAGGACAGTTGCATATCGGGCGTACTTATTTAATTAGTATTCCATTCCGTAGCATAGAGTAAACGTGGGTATTACTGGATATTTAATAAGTATTGACCTAATATTAAAGGCAGCCTTTAATATTATGTCAATACTTATCAATATATATGATACCAAAACTTGACGTGAGATTTACTTGTGTAGATAAACAAGTAAAAAGTGGTATATGTAAAAGCCTAATCAATGAACAATTCATTAAAATCTTTATTGCTAAGCATTATAAGAATATTATTACTAAAAAAAATCTGTATACACATACATACTATTACCAACATATATACAAAACTTAAACTTGGGAGAGAGGTGTTGAGATGACTGTACCCTTAACCTACCCAAAACCTTTTGTATCAAATTTCGTAGTAGAATGCACTTAGTGTGTCTCCGGCCCTAGCCCCCAGTTAGGTTTTGCCGGCGAGCTAAGTATTGATTTTCACCGGTTCGTTCTGTGCCTAGGCTATGTAGCTGCTAACGCTGGGGGCCTCAACATTTTGTCGTTCGATTGAATTAAAACAAGAACCATTTGTAAAGGCATGATTTATGAGTGTGTGTAATTATTAATAGCTGTTATATATGTGCATAAGTTGGTAAGATATGTATTGTTTTTTTTTTTAATTTTATTTTTTACACTGATTAGGGATTGTACTTACATTTAATTTGGTCTGTTGTGTCCCATCCGTAGGTACCTACTTATTTACGTATTGTGTAAATTATCTCCAATTGTAAGTAAACTTTTTTTTTGTTGGAATCATCAAATGACTTCTCCTCTCCCGCTCTGGGCGGAGCGGAAGGGCGCGTCGGACTTTTACTGACTAAAACTCACACGTGTTCCGTCACTTGCTTGTGCGACGGCCAGGGCCACGCGGTTTCTTTTTTAACTAACCCGCAACCCTGACCCAGGACGCACCGGTCTTCGTGAACCCCGTCACGATGTGCTGACATCTTTTTAAGGCGCGCGTGAAACACAACACGCCGTCGACTCGGTGTTGGTCCTTACCGGGCGGCGAGTTGCCCACTGCTCACCGCCCGCAAGCCCGCGCCTACGGTGGCTGGTCATCTCCCGACCAGGGCGTGAGGGCGCTGGGATTCCCGCTGCCTCATGCGCTCCGCCTCTTTTGCCAGCATCACTGCTTCGCAGAAGGAGGTGACGGCCTGCCATGCACTCTCGCTCCGGGCCATGGCCTGGACCAGGGTCGAACGCAAGAGCTCGCCGCCGATCGCTGCTACGAGGACACGGCGGTGCTCTACCCGGCTTGGGTAGACCTCCACTGTATGCTCCACCGTGTCCTCAGGGCGATCCACGCAATTGTAACACCCTGGTGTTTCCTCCCACCTTATACGGAACAGGAACCTCCCGACACAACCTGGTGAGGACCTGCATCAGGCGGAAGGTGAGGGCGCCATGGCGCCTCTCTAGCAACTCAAAGAGGGGACTTACGCTATTGTGGCGTGCCCAATTGTAAGTGAACCTAAATAGTCGTTTCATTACGTGACATTGCTGCCAGTCTTCTGGGCACGTATTTCGGCCCTGGTTTTGTGTAAAACCAAGGCACATTGCACATTGTTAGTTACGTCTTTACGGTTTTTGATGGTGTCATCAAAAACCGTAAAGACGTCACCAGTGACTTGACTTCAGGACCCTCCCAAGCCATGAAAATTATCTCTCCTTCTCTGTCTCTCTATTATTTTACGAGTAATAAGTATGATAGTGTAGCGGTAGCTACAACCGCCACATACGAACAACACGTCATACTGACGTCACACGAATTCTACATCTCGCAATCAGAGTTTACCGTGCAACTAGCATAATATATACAACTTCCCAATTTCAAACATTGGGCAAGTGCCCGCCAGACATAACACCCGTCCGGTCGGAGGATCCTCCCTTTTCAATGGGGGAAACGTGAACTTTACTCCCTATTCCTCTTGCCTCCACAATAGGAAGCGTTACGCCACATTTAGGTAACGCTATTTTGTTACTTGAAGATTTCAACCAGTTTACTCTTAACGCGAGACATGTTAAAGCACTTTTTTCTATGAAAAATAACTTTATGGTCCTATAGCACCAACCATCCACACCAGTATTCCCTGTGACGTGGAATCTGATTATTTTTACATCATTATGGTTATATAGTGGGTAGGTCCATTCTCATCAACTGATAAGAGTTCTTAGGCTCTTGAGAAATACCAACCATAATTATAAAAAAATAAATTAACAAATACCAACAAACTAAGGACTTTATTACAGAACCTTACTCAAGACTCAAGTATTACTAAAAACTAGTTCCAACCAATCAAATTGCTAAAAACGAGATTTAAATAATCCTTGAGTTTTAAGCGAGGTTATACAATATGGACTAAGGTCCATATTGTATAACCTCGCTTCCAAAGCTTTCGCTTTTTCTTCGCTTTCGCTTCTTTTTTCGCTTTCTTTTTTTTATTGTAAAACCTTAAGAGGTTTTATGATCGTATAAGATTCGAAGAATAGGCTGCTTAACTCAAATTGTAATCAAAACAATAATTTGTGATTTGTGTAGTAATTCAAATCAGTTAAATCGGTTTATTTGCATAAATTGTGGTACTTATAAAATACGTGTAGAAAATATCATCACACATAAGATCATAGAGCAGACACATTCCGCCCTGAAGTGATGGCATTCAAATATTGATTATTCGCGATTTGTTTGCCATAAATGCAATTGTGCATCACTGCGCAGTTTTACTATGAAATGTAGTTGGTGTACCTAGTAGTAGATTGTGAGTAAAACAATGATGAAAATTTCAGACCTTTTTACATAAAATGTCAACTAGTCTTCATGAAAATTCAATATACTTAGGTATTAGAACCCAAGAAAAAGTTTTTGTTAGCGCTACAAAGGAAGACCCAATGGAGAAATCTAATAAAACATTTTTTTCCACCTGCGTTTGCAATCACGAGATACACGGGACCATTCTCGCGCTATGATTTTTGACGATTTCAAATGTCGCCTGTAACGAAACGAATCGTACGATAGACTTCAAATCGTATTCATGGATTAAGGCCCTTCTAAGGCAACCGTGTATCGGTGGATAATGAATTTAAGCGCGGTCAACTAATTTTGGGGGATGTAGACAGAACTGGTCGCCCTTTGACTGCTGTTACAGAAGAAAACGCGCTAACAGTGAAAACTTTGATCCAAGACAATAGACGAATTACATACCAAGAAATTCAGCATAAACTGCAGATTGGATCAGGAAGTCTTCACGAGATTCTACAGGTGCATCTAGGTGCATCTTCAGTTGCGGAGGATAGTTCCACGCTGGGTGCCGCACAATCTCATCGATGCACAGAGGCAGTCATGGGTGGAATGGTGCTATGATATGATAGACAAATTTGAAGCAGGCTTGTCTCGGTGTGTTTACGACATCATTACAGATTAATTATGAATCTTAGATTTATCAATACGATCAAGAAACGAACCGCCAGTCGATGGTTTGGGTGTTTCAGAACGAACCAACGCCTACCAAAGTGAAGCGATCTAGAAGCGAGGTTAAGACTTTGGGTCGCGTGCTTTTACAGTTTGATAGGCTACTTGGTGTCCATTCTTTTACGAAACCAATGAAGCATTAACGCTGTATGGTATACTACCAAATGGTTGAAAGAAGTTTTATGTGTTGTGAGTAACAAGCGACCAAACTCTCCAGCTCCGCGGGTTAATACTTTACCACGACAATGCGCCTGCCCACACCGCAATCAAAACGAGGAACTTCCTGGACAGTATACGGTCAAACTCCTGGGTCACCCTCCTTACAGCCCTGATCTAGCACCGTGTGACTTCTTCTTATTGCCTAAAATAAAGGTCAGCTCAAAGGGATACAATTTTCAGCGCCGGATGACGCGCTGTCAGCGTTCGAGCGGGCTGAAAACGAGGTGTCGAGGTGTGTAAACATTTTTTTTTACTATGGCAAAATTTTTTGAGTGTCCCACGTAGATGTTCTTTTTATAGTATAGTTTGCTGATAGTGTATCGTCAGCGTACGGCTTCGACTCGCATTGGGTTATTTTGTAGGTACAGTCAACCACACAATCAGAACGGTGACGGTTTGTATTGAATACTCTAGCCTTCGTGGAACACAAGCGTGAGTTGACATGTGTTAATATATTTTGTCTACGTAAGGAACAAGTATTTTGTTTGTTGAAAATAGATATCGAACTTTGACCTTTTACTTAACGTTACAACTCGCGCCGAAGGTTGTCGTTCCCCGGTGTAACGCCCGTGCGGCGGAACTCGGCCGCCGTACGTCGGTCCATTTATTCCTGGGAGCTGGCAACGGACAGTTGTGTGCACTGAGCATCCTACTTTCTTGCCAAGAAAAGTTTCAGGCTTAACAGCGATGACGGCCGCGACTCCAGCCGGCAAGCAACCACCGGGCCCACCTGTTCCACCAAGTCCACCAGGTAAGTGACAACTTCAACTGATAAGCTTCCCCTTTGGCAACTGTATCGGTAGTAGATCACCACATCGATCCAGTGCAGCATGAATTCATGAAGCGACTTAGTCATTGTTTCTTTTCTTGATGCTGCTTTAATACCTAGATAGTATCAAGCTTTGTTAAAGTAATTGTGATTTTTCATTGTTGTTTTCATAAATGGTTCATCAAAAGTCTATGATGCTTGCGGGCGACTCGCGTCTAATGCGTAGGTGGTATAGAGAGCAGATATCGATCGACCTAATTATCACAAAGGAATTCTTAGAACCTGGTTAAGAAGACATAGAGGGTGACTTGTTGAATGTTTGTTCTCTTTTGTCCATTGTTAAATTAGGTTCCTATTATGTAAGGCTGAGGCGATGGTGTAGGTCTTCACGAGGACCTGGTTATTGCAAAGCAAAATTATGTCTTCATGAAGGCTTCTTAGGTAACTACATGTCTATTTTTTGAATTGAGCCTTTTCTAGGGTGCACTGGCGAGGCAGCTGCGCGCGGCGGTGCGACGGGGTAGGGGCAGCGCTTGCAACTCATTGAATGCGCCTCCAACCCCTTGTGCTATTACCAATGCTCTATCTAATCAACACACTAGCTATCTAAGCGAATTGTAGACTTATTTTAGATAGGGTTTGTCTGCCGTACGTACCTACTATACAATATTATTTTTTTGTTTATGCGTTACTTCTTCTTCCATCTTATCTCTTCACCACCTGTTGACTGTGGTTGACTGGTAGAGAATGCCTAAGGCATTAAATCCGCCTCTGTACATGTCATGTGCGAAAGAATAAATAAATAAATAACCCGAAACACGTGTCCAGTATTATATATTTACTTAAAGTAAATATTCTATGTACAGACGACAGCGCATCAAACTACTACAATCTGTCAGATTTCCTTAGTAGTTTTTCAACTTTATCTCCAAGTTGATTGGGAATATCTGACAGTTTGGGGTAGCTTAACCCGCTGTCGTCCGTACAAAATTTCAAAAAAATAAAATTGAAAACCATGAAGTTACGAGCTTGCTATTCTACTTGGTTGTCCCAACAAAAATATGGTCAAAACTCCGCTTGGGCGGGCGAGCGCGGTGCGTTGACCTCTTGCGTCAGCTGTGAGGTGCACGCAAGTACTTTAATCCATACTAATATTATAAATGCGAAAGTAACTCTGTCTGTCTGTCTGTCTGTCTGTCTGTCTGTTACGCTTTCCCGCTTAAACCTCTCAACCGATTTTGATGAAATTTGGCACAGACAATCTTTAGACCCCGAGAAAGAACATAGGCTACCTTTTATCCCGGAAAATTTGATGTTCCCGAGGGAAATCTAAAAAGCGCGATATAACCGAACTCCACGCGGGCGAAGCCGCGGTCGGAAAGCTAGTATACAATATGTAAAGAAAACCCTGCCCGATCCGTTAAGGTATTGTTAGGTATCGATAACTGATTCTACTAATGCCCACAAAGACAGACTAAACTTAAGAAAAGTCCCCCTAAAAAAATAAATATTATTTCGCAAAAAGAGGTAACTTAATACATGTGCGTTATGCAACCCCTTCCACGGGCGCAGGGCGGGGTGCGGGGGGCAGGGCACGCGGCACCTGTGACGTGGTCGCGTCGCTATTCGCTTTAAAATAATACCGCGGTGTTGTCACTGTTTTAAAAATTACCAAATTTCGGGGAAATTGGAATTAATTCCCGGGAAAAAAGGATTATTTCAAAATTCATTACTATTGTTACTATGATGATTATGTAAAATTTTATATTATATTTGGTCAAGTGTTTACCTAACCTTTATTATCCTTATGGGTCGGACAGAGTTTCCTTTACATATTGTATAGTAACCGCTCGGTGACCACTCTGCAACAATTTCTAAATGTATTTGGGAAAAATATAACATGGTGTAAAAATGATTGGAATCGATTCAGTTGCTTATTCTGAACAAACTATATTCATGTTTTAAATATCGTTGTAAGTATACAACGTTATTTTTTGTTTATGCGAAACCCGAAATACGTGTTCAATAATTTTATGTAAAGAATCTATGTACGGACGGCAGCAGGTCAAGCTACCCCAAACACCTAAATATTCCCAACCAACCTTGAGCCTTTGTGCTTTAGAGATATATTTGAAAATCTAATCGGTCGGTGTCTCTCGGTAGTAGGCAACAACATCAGCCGCCGGCATAAGTTACCACCCACCAGACAAAGTCTTACCGCCAAGCGATCCGTCGTGTTCTGGCATGATGTCTGGTGAAGCCGTACGGAGGACGGGTCTGAGCAGTTGTGTTGCGATGTGTACCGGGTACGATGTGCCTAATGTTGCTGTGTCGGGAGTTTGGTCGTGGAGGGTCTCCAGATCATCCTCTGGCGCAGCATCGTTGGTCGTGTTGTTGGGTTAAACATTGCATCACCTCGCTCAACTGCCGTCATCCTTCCTATTCCTAAGTTTTTTAAGTGAATAGGCTTAATAAGCTAGTGCGCTTTACCATCAACGATTGCATCACTGCTTACCATCAGGCGGGATTGCAGTCAAGAACTAGTTTATAACTAATTAAAAAAAAATCTAATAAAGAAATCTGACAGATTGTAAACAAATCCAAAGTAAGGAATAAATTATCATTTATTTATTTATAGTTAGCTAAAACGGTACTAAACCTACATTAACTAACATAGGAAACAAACAATTACATTAATTAAGTTAAAAACTACTATTAAAAATAACAAAACTTTTCTTCAGTGAGTTAGCAGCATCGTGATGAGCACTCCATCTTGTCTCTACTAGTCTTTTGACCGATACGCCTACACTTTTCATTAGAAATTCCCATCTATGTGAAGATGACGAAAAGAACGTGTCTGACAGATTGTGGTAGTTTGACGTGCTGTCGTCTGTACAAATAGAAGGTATGAGAGATGTTACTCACTCAGGAGCCTGAACACCCACTAAATTTAGCGAATGTGCCGCACATAGAACGTAAATCGCAAATTCACAAACTTCTTTTATTACTGACCGAACATCAGAGTAGGGACTTTCCAGACATATTTGATGTATTGTCGTAGCTCTGCCCACGACAATCTTTTATAGATATATCAGACTTTCAAAAAAGTTAAAATGGTATCCACTTTATATTGCACATTATGTTCTTAGACAAAAATTCCAAAAATCTCTCAATAGACGGACTTTTACATATCTAACAATGAAAGTCAGTTGTTCAACGTGGGACAGATCTGCTGGTGTAGAATCTACGTAACGGAGTGGTACTTTGCTGTTTTACGATTTTTGGCAAGGGTTTTTAAAACTTGCTGTTCCATTAAATTAATAAATTCATTACAAATATTTGCCGATAAATACGGTGTGGGGGGGCCTTTTCGGAGCAGCCGCGAGGCACACATTGCTGCTATTTTAAATCGGGCTTCTTATGTACTTTTTATTTGATTTTTATTTGTTGCTACCTGATGTATGATTCATTTAGTTCTACTTATTCAAAAAAAATAAAAAAAGGGAAACAAAAGTCATTTATTCAAATTAGGCTGAGAATCAGCACTTTTTGAACATCAATATTACCTAAGACAGTCCCCCAAAACGCTTACCCATCGACATTTCCTAGTGCTTTCGCTGGGAAGAAGTAGCGGAAGAAAATTCCCAGCAGCACAGCTGTCTGTTCATTTAAAAAAACACATGAAATAGGTACAATGGTACAATGTATAGTGATGAACACAAGAAAATACAACAACAATGAAATTATTTACCATAAGCCAGTTACCACGCCAAAATATCAGCAAAGCAAAACAATATACCTACCTTTATACTATATATATATATTTAAATGAAAATATAAATAACGGTAAAAACTTTTTTACAAAAAAAAAACAACCGACTTTCGAAAAACACAACAAATTGAAAAATAACAAATTTGGGAAGTCGATGTCTTTTTTTTTAAATAAATTACAAACTAGCGCTTGACTGCAATCCCGCCTGATGGTAAGCAGTGATGCAATCGGTGATGGTAAAGCGCGCTAGTTTATTAAGCCTACTCACACAAAAGAACTGAGTAAATAGGAAGGAAGACGGCAGTTGAGCGCGGTGATGCAATGTTAAACCCAACAACACGACCTACGATGCTGCGCCAGAGGGATATTGATCTGGATTCTGGAGGCCCTCCACAACCAAACTCCCGACACAACAACATTTCGCGCATCGTACCCGGCACGTACATCGCAACACAACTGCTCAGACCCGTCCGCTTCACCAGACATCATGCCGGACACGATGAATCGCTTGGCGGCATGACTTTGTCTGGTGGGTGGTAACTTACGCCGACGGCTGATGTTGTGGCCTACCACCGAGAAGGTTAGATTTGGTTTTTGTATATTTTTTAACACCGACTTCCGAAATTAGTTATTTTTCAATTTGTAGTGTTTTTTGGAACTCGGTTGTTTCTTTTGTAAAAAAGTTTTTATTTTACACTTTTTAGTTGTGAGAAGTACTAAGTACCTATGTATTCAGTTGCATCCGGTCAGACTTTAAGCTGTAGCAAATATAGTTGGGAATCGACGTAATTTTGTTTACTTTAATTTTTACCCGCAATTTTGAAGAATTCCCTCGATTGCCTATTTTCTTCATATGGTCAGATTTACTACAGACCATTATTTTAACCCAATGGGTGCAAAGTTCTCATCAATATACTTCAATGAATTAAGTCCAAACACAAAGTAGCTACTGTAAACCCATGGAGCAAATATTTGCTCTAGGTGTAAACCGGTGAGGAGTACAGTCACAACCCATCTATAAGTATGTAAATTTCTTATCAATACAAATTAATCAAGCCCAAACACATGGTAGCTGCTGTGAATTTTTGACGAGTTCCTTCGACTGTCTCCCGGCTCTATCATCAGATCTACTCCAGACCTTTATTAAATTGTAGTGCTTTATAATACTTAATGAAAATCTAAGAAATGCACTAGTCGCCCCCTACGATTTTTGAAAGTTCCCTTTGATTTATCTGGTGTTTCACAATCAAACCCTGATGTCCTTATCATGGGACCACCTTGGGAATGTCCTCTTTCCAACAAAAAAAGAATTTTCAAAATCGGTTCGTAAATAACGAAGTTATCCGCGAACAACATAAAAAAGAACCATATACTGTCGAATTGAGTAACCTCCTTCTTTTTAAAGTCGGTAAAAAAAACTTATTTCTTAAATAAAAGCCCCAGGCATAAAGGGCGTGATAGCTTACATATTTATGTATTCTAAAAAAGTAAATTAAGTATATGAGCTCACATAACGTGTCAGTAAGCTAATTCCGGATAAAAAAACACACACATTGTCCTGAGTTAATCAGAGCGACCAGCTATTCTTATCATTTAAATAATCATTTACGGAATATTATGCCTATTGTGTCCTTAAGTCTGTGCTGAAAAAAATATTTTCTTTCTTTCTTTCTTAGTACATTAGTTCCGTTGCGTTCAAAATTATTATTAATTGGTACAGTAGGAATAGTCGCAGTTATTGATATAATGGCGTACTTAGTACATGCCACGAAAATACCTTCTTATAAGGTTAGGTACTAATTTGTAAAAAAAAGTTTTCTTTTTTAATTTGTTTTAAAATAATTATAAACTAGTGCTTGACTGCAATCCCGCCTGATGGTAGGTAAGCAGTGATGCAATCGTTGATGGTAAAGCGCACTAGTTTATTAAGCCCATTCACTTAAAAAATCTTAGTGAATAGGATGGAAGACGGCAGTTGAGCGAGGTGATGCAATGTTAAACCCTAGACCAACACGACCAAACGATGCTGCGCTAGAGGGAGATTGATCTGGAGACTCCACGACTAAACTCTCGACACAACAACATTTGGCGCATCGTACCCGTCACACATCGCAACACAACTGCTCAGACCCATCCTCCGTACGGCTTCACCAGACATCATGCCGGAACACGACGAATCGCTTGGCGGCAAGACTTTGTCTGGTGGGTGGTAACTTCTGCCGACAGCCGATGTTATGGCCTACCACCGAGAAAAAGTAATGACTAATTTAACTAACAAAAATGTTTTGAGAAGAAATGTGTACCTAATTTTAGGTCCTCCGCACGGTTGGCACGAGCCCCGTGTGCGCTTATGGTAATGTGGAGGCATGAGGAACAGGGAGTAAAGTTCACTCATCCTCCGTAGAAAAGGGAGGATCCTCCGACCAGACCGGTGTTATGTCTGGCGGGCACTTGCCCAGTGATTGAAATTGGGAAGTTGTACCTATGTATGCTAGTTGCACGGTAAACTCTGATTGCGAGATGTAGAATTCGTGTGACGACAGTATGAAGTGTTGTTTATTTGTGGCGTATGTAGGTACCGCCACAGTAAAGACTGTCTCAGGACCCTTTCCATATTTAAAAATCATAAGTTTGGTCTTCTGAACATTATATATCAACCGATGATCAGCTGCATATCGCTCACAAATCCCTAACAATAATCTGAGACCATTGGCCGAGAGGCTGAGCAGCACCATATCGTCTGCATAGCTGAGGTTGTTTACGCTTCAGCCGCCAACATTGCACCCGACTTCGGAATGGCTCAGCTCCTCTGACAACTCGTTGACATACAAATTAAATAAAACTGCAGAGGTCACACCCCCATGTCTTACACCACAAGTCAGGCTGTAGGGCTTAGAAGAAGCACTGCCCCACCTAACTTGGTTAACTTGATTGTCCTACCAATATTCTCCATTCATTTAATCCCATAATATTTCATAATTAATAGAATCGAAGGCTCGGCTTAAATCATACAGGGTGTATCTGACATCGTAACGCAAACTTCGCGAAAAGGCTACACCGCATGCCACTAACAAAATTATGATAGTCATTTATGTCGTTAATGAGCGGTTACAGAAATAACAGTGTTTAAAAAAAGTGTCGGCTCGGCCTTTGAACGTTGCAAGCGTGCCGCCGTGTGTGTTTGTAGGTATGACGTTGACCCCTGATGCGAACTTTATTAAATCAGCTGATAGGATAGTTTTTGTAGTATCGTTCACATTGCGCTTTTTGTGTAATTAACGATATAATTAATTTTTACTTTAAAATCTTATTGGGTTATAAAAGTATAGCAATTATAAACGGTCTGAAGTGAAAAAAACTACATGTATATTTTTTTAATTCATGAAAAAGCCGACGAAAAATTCCACCACTGGGGGGTTCAGAATCATGTACTGCATCCATGGTACTCGTTTGTGCGTCGATGTCAGATACACCCTTTATATATTAGGTATATGTACGTACATTATATTTTATAGTTCGCATCACTTAGTAGAATGCTATCCTTGTGCAAATTTTGAGAAATGAGTCGTTCAAATATCTTAGAAAGCACTGTTACTAATGAGATCGGCCTACAATTAGACAGACTAAATGAGTCTCCAGCTTGTTATCCTACTTGACTGTCCCAACAAAAATATGGTCAATGCTCATTTCGGGCGGGCGAGCGGTGCGTTGACCTGTGAAGTCGGCTGTTGCGCGGGCGTGCACAGTACTATGATCTACCGTAAGATGCGTGGCGCGGTAACCACACTGCAACAATTTCTGAATGTATTTGGGACAAAATATAACATGATGTACAAAATATGATTGGAATCGATTCATTTGTTTATCCTGAACAAACTATAATCAGCCCCTTAATCGGCGAACACATATTTGTCAAATGCTTGCGACTAGTTGGGATCGTTTGGAACGAACGGACCAATGGGCGGGCCGAACGATCCCAACTGGTCGCAATCATTTGACAAAAATGTGTTTGCCGGCAGGTTTCGTATAAAAAAAATAACGTTGTATAGGTAGGTACCTATCCATATGTATGTACTTTTTAATGAAAACATACTTATATCCATTGATAAAATATTAAACTAAGGTAGATATGTCACTAGCGCACTAAAAATGAAGCGTACAAAAGGAAGTAAGTCCTTTATCTCGCTTTAGTCACTCTCGATACACTCGTAAAAACAAACGACAAACACTAACAGCGCAAACGACAAACACTAGCCATCTTTTTCTTCTCTATGCTTTAGATTGCGCCCCATCTCACTCACACTGTATCAATGTATGCCGAATAAAAATATGCATGTGTGCTGCTGCTGTGTTCGGCACATTTTTTTTGGTCAGTTTGTTAGAATATATCGTATCTGTTTAATATTTTATCAATGCTTATATCACTGTTTTATTTGATTCCAGTGTCTAAGAAAAAATCCATGAAGCGCCGCAGGAAGAGGCTGAATAAGGGCAAGCAGAAGGAGAATGGCGCAACCACGCTGTTCTACTACACCGTGTCGCGGCCCCCGTTTATAGTCGTTGAGAATTAAGTTTTCATCGACGGAGTAGCACAGTCAAACCTATAAATGGATCTTTTATTATTTACTCTATTTCTATTCTTCTGTCATTTCTGTATTACTTGTATCATCTGTAAGCGGGACATCTGACCTTGAGACTGATATTCCGAAGCCATCCGATGTGCACGCCTGTAGACAAATCAGTCTCCCGTTTTCTTATAACAACCTCGCAGGTAAAAGCATTGAGAGGTATAGAGACGGACTATTTACATTCTGTTCTACTTACTTCAAAAAACTATCCTTCTTCGTTGGCCTTGGTGCAGGTTTGATTGTGTGACGGTGGGAGGACGGTCCTTAGTATAGTGCTGTGCTTCTAGAATGATAATTGTTGTCGAAATTATTTAGAATTGTAGCGAGAGTACCTCCACGCCATGACTCCTCGCACAGCGAGCTTCAGTCTGGAGAAGGTCTCGTGCAATCTGGCTGACTTAAATGTCGGTGATCCAACATAGCGGTGAAGCCTGTCTAGTGGGTTACCTGTTTAATCGAAGTGCGTCTGTCTACCTTAGCACTGCTCCCACTGTCGGGTCAGAACCCGGTGTTGGATAGTAACAGCGACAATGATAAAAGGGCTCTAAACTTCACAGGTCATGAAGGGGACCAGTGTCCCAATGGGAAGGGTAACATCGGACAGACTGTAGGGCATTGTCCTCAAGTGCTGCAGAGTTTATCCCGTGTCATTCTAAGAACTTCACATAGTACATATTTATGTTTTGTGTTAGTGAATATTATATATCATTGTTAGTGGTTAAGTTTTGGATTGTTAATTTCCTCAGTGTATTAAGTTGTAATTTATTAAATTACATGCATTGTAGCTAAAAATAACTGTGTTTTATTATTCAACAGATCTATTGGTAGCAACAACTGTTGTGAAATGATATTTTTAATATAAGAACATCCTTAAGGATTTAATGACATATTGTTACGAATGGACCTTATGTCGATGGCATAAGGTTCAATATCGACATGCAGTGTGTCACTTTTAAGCCCTATTTCCCCAGATCTAGACATTTTCTAGGTACAATAAAAAAACGCATTGCTAGACTTAGGGTGGCCTATCGAATGGTACAGGTCTCAACAATTTTGACAACAAAGTGTCGACATCGAAATTTCCAGAAACCCGTTTCCGGGAACTACCGTAGGCAGTGGCGGATTAAAGGTCCAGAGCGCTCTAGGCAATGACTTTATTGGCGCCCCTATACCGGCCATAAACGGCCATCCTAACTTTAGTACACTAGGACCCTTGTACTTACGCTAATGCATGTAGATGTATGTAGCTTATGTAAAAGCTTAAATAATTTATTTCTTTTATATGACCGTATTTACATATTAATTATGGTTATCATCAGGGGTCACTATCCACAAACCTTCCGTTAGTGGCTCTACCCACATCTCAGGTTTACAGTAATGATCGCTAAGCCTTTGGATTTGCCACTCCTTGTAACTTTCCATCACTAAAACGGATAGTATGGACTCCCATAAGATCGCGTCTCTCATGATTTTTGGCATCATGTACCTAAGCTAACGGCCTCCTGACGCATACGTTTGATTTATTTCACCACTTTACTAGGATCGACCCCTGCTTTACACATCAAGAGTGATATGGCACATAAGGTTTTGACACTAGCGGCGGCTACATTATTTAACACCTTTTGGTACTTTGGAATAGCTTCTGCGGTAGGGATAGGTACCTCGAATTCACCCAGTTGGGTGAATCTTGGCTATATCTTTCCGTTCAATTCCGGTAACCAAGGCGTCGAATTCATTCCGTTCTCGAGCGAGTCCTTCCACATATTCACACGCCGCACCAACCGATCCCTGTCCGCGTCCGCCAGCGCGATATAATCAGCATACATAAGCAACCAAGGAGGTTGTTCATGTGAATCCCTGATGCTATCCAAAAAGACATCTAATATCACGCTGAACAGAAACGGACTAAGGACGGAACCTTGGTGGACTCCGACGGTGACGGGGAAGGGTTTAGTGTCACCAACAGCGGTCCTAACAACGGAATCGGAATTGAGGTACATGTTTCGAATTACGTGAACATAGGCTTCTGGTACCCCTTTGGACCTCAGTGCCCACCAGATCACCCCCCGAGGGACACAGTCGAAGGCCTTTTGCATATCAAGACAGAGCATATGCAGAGGCGTGTTCTTCGATCTGTATCTCTCCATGGCGATCCTTAGTGCGAAGATAGGATCCATGGTTCCGTACCCTGGACGAAACCCATATTGACACTCCTAGACAGCACACTCCTGCCGCATCCGGGAGTCTATAATCCTCTCAAAGATCTCCATGGTGTGGGACATGACCTTTATACCGCGATAGTTGCCACACTTCTGTACCGAGCCCTTGCCTTTAAAGACTGGAGCAATAATACTCAGTCTCCATTGACTCGGCATTTTGCCGGTCAGGAGCACACGGTTCAAAAAACTAGTTAACATGCCCACACCGCGAGGACCCATCGCCTTCCAGGCCTCAATGGGGACTCCATCAGCTCCGACAGCTTTCCGATTCGCCATGCGACGAAGAGCCGTATGGACTTCCTCAGACATTATCGGGGGCACCAATCCAAGATTTGGAGGGAGTTCCGGTGTCTGCACCTCCTGGTGCTGCTTATTCAGCAGCTCGTGGAAGTACAAGGGCCATCTATCCTTCACTGCGAGGTCTTCTTGACGACGCGACGATAAAGCTTAGTAGGGTTGGTTAGTCTAGTGGCTATTGCATGCGTTATTGTTCTGAGATGCAAAAAACACCGGACGCTCGAGAACGACGCGACGACGTAATATAGCATAATACGAGTATATTGATATTATTGTGTTGTGCAATATAATCTATTATAGATTATAGAACAGCATTTAGTCCTTAATCGTCGATATGTTATTTGCTTTATTTATTTAAAAATTCTGAGCTACCGCGCCCCTTGTAACTACGCGCCCCTAGGCACGTGCCTAGTTTGCCTTAGGGATAATCCGCCTCTGACCGTAGGTACTTACTAAATGATCTCGAAGTTATGCGGTATTATTCTTACGTCTAGACGGATCTGGAATGTTCGATCAGCTGGCCTATATATAGCGCCGTGACGCCGGCGCACAGTCAGTCTGAATTCGACTAGCGATACGAGAACAAGCGACAGTAAAGAAGCGATCTTAAAGAAGACCTACTGCGACAATTATAACGAGAACTTCGAGCACTACGAGAAGTAACATTTGTAGTGTTATTCTGTGTTTACAACACGGACTTCGTGGACATAGTGGAAGACTTCGGTGTAACGTCAGCGACATTCTACTTGTCATTGCCTACAATCGACTGTACCTTCGTTGCCAATAAACTTCGTAACCCTTAACTGGCATTTTAGTACCCCTAGCTCGTAATAATATTATAAAGAAACACATATCCGTCACTCCACAACACTTTATAAATGTATCATACAACAATGTCTTTATTTTATATTCGCTTTTTTCTGACAGTGACTCCAAATCAATGTTTCACACGTTGTATTCTACCACTGTTAGAACAAAACAGGTGAAACATTGATTCAGAGTCATGACCTTTTGACAAAGTTTATATTCCTACCCCTTTAGTTCCTTGCTCTTGCCTATTAAGTCTTCACTCCTCATATAATACCGGATCATTTGTTAACTGTGTACCTAGTTTGCAATAGTAAGTGTATATATAAAAAAAAAACTTGCCCCACATTAGGAATTTATCCTGTATCATGGGTGCATGTTCTATGTTATTGGTTTGGTTTCCGCACTCAGTCCCTCCAGCGGACCATTGTGCGTGGACCATGGCGGCCTTTGGCGGTTACTCCAACCAGCCCACCTCCCTCCAGAAGCCCATCAGGTCTCCTAGCCTGTTGAGAACATCTGTGTAAGATCTTGGTGCTCCTACGGTTTCGTTTCTAATTTGGGTAACGCCTGTACACTCGAAGAGTACATGCGCAACTGTCTCGTCAGCCTCTATGCAGGCTCTGCACAGAGGGCTGTCTGTTATGCCTATTGTGTGGAGATGCTTATTCAGCGAGCAGTGGCCCGTGATGATCCCCGTCATCAATCGTAGGTTCCTCCTATCCAGGCGCAGCAATCTTTTGGTTAGCCTGTCATCCAGGGATGGCATGGCCTCCCTGGACTGCCTGCGGCCCGGTGACGAGGACCACCAGATCTCCGCTTGTTCGTAAGTATGCTTTTGTAGCCATCTGCGTATTTGAATAAAGGGGATAGGCACAATGGGCTCCGGTCCGCTGACCAATGCGCTGGATGCCCTTCTAGCCAGCTCGTCAGCTGCGTCATTGCCCAGTGAACCGCTGTGACCCTTTATCCACTGTAGTGTCACAGTGTTGCGGTTTGGTATGGTTATCCGTTCCAATGCATCGTGGCACTCAAGTATTAGACTTGATGTGATGCATCCCTGCTTTAGGGATTGGAGGACGGAAGCACTGTCAGTGAGTATGCGGACACGCGTGTCCGCAACTCCTCTGCCTTTTATGGCTAGGGCCGCCAGAGTTATGCCCACACACTCTGCTTGATAGACTGTGTTGAGCATCCCTAGCGGTCTGGATATATTTATGTTGAGGTCTTGTGAGAACACTCCAACGCCCGTTCCTTGATCGGTTTTCGATCCGTCGGTGTATACTCTCAACTCCTCCGGTCCTGAGTGGTCGCACTGTTCTTCTTCAAGTACTATCTGATAGTGCTTTAGAAAGCAGTACTGTTTTGGTACCCTGTCATTGGGTGCTTGTAACATTGGCCGCCTCTCGATTGCATCGAGCATCAGGCGTGTATGTTTGACCCTGGAGTCTTTGCTCAGGGTTCCCGATAGGTGGAGTCTGAAGGCAGCCAATGTCGCTTCCTCCCTCACAACGAGGTGAAGGGGGGGCAGTCCCAACATCGCCTGCAGCGCGGCAGTAGGCGTGATTCTCATGCAACTGGTGATTGCCACACACGCCAACCTTTGTAGTTTCTCGAGGTCTTTTTGGGCTGTGCTCAGACTAGTTCTTGGCCACCAGACTAGTGAGCCGTATGTTATAATTGGCCGGATGACTGTGGTATAAAGCCAGTGAGTGACCTTGGGGCTAATTCCCCAGTTTTTCCCAAGCATCCGCTTGCATTGCCACATTGATATGCTGGCTTTAGTTGTGATGTAGTTGGTGTGTTTCGCCCAATTCAGCTGTTTGTCCAGGTATATACCCAGATATTTTGTTTCAGCGGATAGACTTAGGGTGGTGCCAAAGAATCTTGGTAGATTTATCGGTGTGAGCTTCCTCTTTTTTGTGAAGAGAATCAGCTTGGTTTTATCTGGGTTCACAGAAAGTTGGTGTGTATTACACCAATTTTCTACGATTTTTAGGGCCTGGTGCATTAAATTACACAGGGTGTTTTCATGCATTCCGCTTATTATTATTGTTATGTCGTCGGCATAACCCACGGTATAGTAGCCTTTGTTATTTAATGTATTTATTAGGCTGTCAACAACCAGGTTCCATAGTAACGGCGAAAGAACGCCCCCTTGCGGACATCCCTTCGCCACGATGGCCCTTGTGGTGTTGTTCACGGTAACTTGTACAGCTCTTTGGCCGAGCATGTTAGCGATCCAGCCTCTCAGTGACGGGTCTATGTTGTGCCTGTTCACGGCCTTGAACAGGCACAACATAGACCTGCTGATACTTGTGAAGGTGGTCTTGTCAAAGGCGCCTTCAATGTCGATGAAGACGGCTAGTGCTGAGCATTTGTGGTCCACGGTGCATTCAATCTTGGATTTGCCCATGGAGTACGCATGCTGTTGTTTGTGGAGTGGATTTGCCCGGAGAGGTCCGTCGCGAATATACCGGTCGCAGATCCTCTCCAGGGTTTTTAGTAGAGAGGATGTAAGGCTTATGGGTCGGTATGATGTAATGGGTGCATTTACAAATATATAAACTGACATACACAAACATCCATACCAGGAACAACGACTTGTAGGTCATACAAATATCTGTTTTGTGCGAGAATCAAACCTGCAACATGCTTGTTATTAAAATTAAATTAACACAATTCATAATTTTTATTGTATGTAAGTAAATTTAATATCTAAAAACATGACACTCATTATATACTAGACTAGATATTACTAAAGATTTTTATATTGTCAAATACATATGTATATTTTGTATGTAACCAATAGAAATATGTAACTCCTCAAATAAATTAATTATATCACAAGCTAGGATCACAAAAATGTTATTTAGTTATGCATAATTTATAATTTTATTGCACAATGCATTATACTGAAGTAAGTTGTCAACAATAACAACACCTCTGTAGCAAAAGAATAGGGACCTGTCTATCTCTGTCAAGAGATACTTCATTAGTCTAGTGAGACAAGTGGTGTTAAAATCTACCAATGCAGGCCACGCTGATATTGGACTCATAGTTCATTTCCTGTCAACATAAGTTATATAATTTTATCATAGTCCTGTGAACACCAGTTTACATACATCATAATTTCAAATTCCTGTGCTCAACAGCTTTACTCAACTCTTCCAAGCTTCTGAATATGTGCTCCTGTAATGCGTTGGACTGTTTTTTAAGTTTAGGATTCACTAAGAGGGCATGCCAACCTGCAGCTCTGGCACCTTCATAGTCCTTTACCACATCATCTCCTATGTGGAGAGCCTCTGAGGGTGTTACTGCTGAAGCACACCTCTCAATGGCAGTCTTGAATATCCTCTTGTCAGGCTTGCTATATCCAGTTTCATATGAAGTAACAATGAAATTAAAGTATTTGTGTAAACTGACATTTTGAAGTATGTCATTCAGGCGAGGATCAAAGTTTGATATGACGCCTACAGGTATACCCAGAGTCCTGAAGTGCTCTATGAGTTGGTGTCCTCCATGGACGCATTGCCAACATCTATCAGTTCTAAATTCTTCAATAAGTTTGTGAGCAATAATATCCAGGTTCGCATTGCTCGGAAGATGGTCTTTCAACGTCATACTGACTACTCGGGTCCACCATTCCTCCCATTCTATAGACTTCTTTCCAAAATTAGGATGCTGTTCCCACATTTGCTTGAAACTTGTTTTGAACTTAGTCTTGACTTCTTCCTCAGTGCCTTTGAACCCATGGTCTTGGGCAACCATGGCGTAATACTGCCATGCAGGCACCTTAAACTTTAATAAGGTATTTGTAACATCGAATGTAACTAACTTTATCTTTGCTAAACTCATTTTGTGCCTTATTTCAACATACGATTTTTTTTATTTTTCGGAGGTCAAGCCAAATATTTTCTTGATTGAATTTAGACAAAAAGTAACATTTCTTCGGTTCCTATCATTTATTGCCTATATTTTTCATGTTTACAAAATTCTGATTTTCTTTGACATGGTGACCCCTGTAATGTCAAATTGATGACATTACAGGTGTCAGAGAAAGAGAAAGATAATAATGTCTTTCTCTTTCTCTTTGTCATATACTAATGGACATGCCTTAAAGATGAGAATTGTGGCACTCCGAAAGAAAGAGAGGAATTAAAGTTTCGCCTAACTTTATCTGTCTCAAAATCATTAATCATTTATGAGGAAAGACATAGTGCTAGACCGAAAGCATCGGTCATCTGTCACTCTTTTCAAACAATAAAATTACTGCAGATTATACAAGTTCGGCATGTCCATTAGTGGCCATCAATTGGTGGCCTCAGGCAGCTGCTAAAGGTATGCGAGGAGTACGCTGTGGAGCATGGTCTGAAGTACAATGAAAGTAAAAGCGAGTTCATGTTATTTAAATGTAAACATAAAAGCGATATCCTTATACCACCTTTATTACTTAATAGTGTACCTCTGGATCGTGTTGCACAGTTTAAATATCTGGGAGACATACTAAATGAAAATTTGTGTGACGATTTGGATATTGAGAGGGAGCGCAGGGCATTGTCGGTGCGTGGTAATATGTTGGCGCGCAGGTTCGCTCGGTGTAGTGCTCCTGTGAAAGTAACTATGTTCAAGGCATTCTGCCAGACGTTCTGCACGGGCAGCCTGTGGGCGAACTTTACCCAGAAAGCCTACAATGCCTTGCGCGTCCAATATAATAATGTGTTCATCAGGGCCCTGTTTCGGCTCCCTCGTTATTGCAGTGCATCCGGTATGTTTGCAGACGCCAGCGTAGATGACTTCTATGCAATTATGCGTAAAAAAGTTGCGTCGGTTGTGCGGCGAGTGCGGGGGAGCCCGAATAGCGTTCTGAGGATGATTGGCGACAGAACTGACAGCGTTCTGCTCGGTAGGTTCACTGAACTCCATGTGTTGCGGGACCGGTGAGCATACTGAGCGGGGGTGGAGTGTGCTGGAGTGTGCTGTTTGTGTGTAATTTTGTATTAATTAGGTATTAGTTACTAACATAGGTTAAGATTATTGTTACTAACACAGTGGATCTCAGTTATCTTAAACATAAAATAAATAAATAAATTAGTATATGTCTATGGTAATGTCAATGTCAATGTTCAGCACTAGAGATGGGCAATCAACCGTACTATTCACCATATTGAAGTTATACTTTTGTTACAAGACAGACGCGGCCGCTGCGCAAAGAGGCGCGGTTTCGATCCCCGCACAGTGCAAGTATTTGTATGCAGGAATATGAATATTTGTACTGGTCTGGTCGTGCCTCGGAAAGCACGTTATGCCATTGGTTCCGGTTGCCATACGAACATCTAGTGGCAGTCGTTACAGGTTGTTGGAGCCCTCAAAAGTCCAACAATTGGTCTAACTGCAATGCTTCGATGTCGCCTTCCGGTTGCTGTCGATGGAGGTCAGACGGCAGTCGCTTTACGGAAAATGTCGGAGCGTAGCTATATCAGTAGTTGGACTGGTAAAGCGGAGCCCAGACTCCAAAGCTGAAAAGGCTTCGGATGCGACTGGGATTAACGCTGTGGTGATGATGATGATGAATTTCGAGTGCAGAACAACCAACTAGAATTGGAGTGGGTGCGACATGAGAGTTCGACATGATCTTCGTCTTTGTACATCTTTAGACCCACTTGTTGGGAAGCTCTACTGAGGTCATTGAGCATTATGCCCAAGTCTTCCAGGGTTATTTTATTCCCTTTATTTGTCCATATCTACATATCGCTTTACATTTTTAAATATTTATATAAAAACTTACAAAAACATATAAAAATAGTGTTCCATCGATGACGGGAGCAAGGTCCAAGCTACCGGTGGTTAGGGCTCCAGCGACAGGAACCTCCTCACGATGCGGGCCGTATCGAGGAATACTGCCTTTTGTATCAGGCCCTTGATCCAACTGCCTAACGAGAGCCTCAATAGATGTTTGTCGAGGCTCTTGGCTATCAAACCAATGGCCGATACGACAATCGGTACAATGACAATCTCGTGCGCCAAGTCAAGACATTTAATTTGTTTCTCTTTCTCAGCTTTCACGAGATTCCCGTAATGAGGAATGGTAACATCTACTATTACTATCACTACTATATTAGGCTTATCTGCAACAATAGTCCTGTCACTAATAATAGACCCTTCCCCGAAAAACGTGACATGGTCATTTTCAAGAACTGGGTCGGGCACAAACTTATAATACGGTACCTCAGAATCCACAAGTTTATATTTCAAAGCAAGTTGCTGGTGGATAATACTAGCTACTTGGTTATGTCTGTGCAAACCGTGTTCATCATGCGGTCATCAGTGGTAAGTATTATAGTCTTGTGCCAGTTCGCCACGTTCTTTCGCCATGGATAGCGAGGTAAGCCCCTTGTCTAGTGTGACCAAATCATGGTGCATACCCACTATGGTTCTGTAAAATTGTTCTCTGAGACTGCATACCTCTCGGTTGTGGAGGGTCTTCGCATTTAAAAAGCCTCGACCCCCGCACTTCCGCGAAATATACAGTCTCATCACCGATGATCGTGGATGATGCATTCTGTTTGATGTGAGCAGTGTACGGATCCTTCTATCCAGCGCGCCGAGTTCGGTCTGAGTCCAATTAAGTCATGCCAAAAGAGTACATCAAAAGCGGCATGACCCACCCGTTGAAGGCGCGCACCTTATTTCCACCCGAAAGAAGACTATTTAATACCTTTTTTAGGCGACCAAATAAGTGCTCCTTCAACAATTACTTCATATCAGCATCATTGATACCTAACGCTTCCGATGTACCCAAATATTTATAGCTCTCGAATGAGGAGAGGGCTCTAAGGTGTATGGAATCCGGGAGGTTAATTCCCTCGGATTCCATAATCTGTCCCCGCTTTACATGCATGACTGCACATTTATTCAAACCAAATTCCATTTTGATGCTACTACTAAAAGTTTCAGTTACATTCAGTAGCTTCATCAGATGTAATTTATTGGGGGTAAAGAGTTTGAAATCATCCATGTAGAGGAGGTGTCAGGTGAGATATGACCTGACCACCTCTCTTCAATCGATAACCCAAACCTGAATGCTCCAGCAGTGTGCATAGAGGATTTAGAGCCAAGCAGAACCAAAGTGGACTCAGACTGTCGCCCTGGAATATTCCCCGCTTAATCCATACAGGTTCATTAATCCCCTGGATCTGTCGACTCCCTGGATAGCGAAGGACTGTCCTCCATTGCCCCATACACGACCTAAGGAAAGTGCGTAGAGTTGCATTTATCTTGTACAACTCTAGCACCCTCATAAGCCATGTATGTGGCACCGAATCGTAGGCCTTCTTATAATCTATCCAGCAGGTTGAGATATCCTTGCGCGATCGACGAACCTGTTGGCTGATGGCCATGTCTATGAGAAGTAGCTCCTTAGTACCACGGGACCCGCTCCTACATCCATTTTGAGACAGTTATGATGGAGTTCCTGTCAAGATGTTTGTTTATTGAAGCTTTCAAAATGGATAGAACAACTTTATAGAACGTTGGTAGACAAGTGATCGGCCTATAATTTTTGGGTTCCGCGGTCCTACCTGATTTATGGAGCAGGTGGGTAATTCCAGTGTTAAGAACTGGGATAGCGAACCAGACTCTAAGGATGACTGGAATTGATATGCCAAACAAGTGTGTGAACTACTTAGCCATTTTAACCAAAAGTTATGCAGCAGATTTCCAATTCGGTAACGAATGGACTGCTGTGGCTACATCTAATGGTGTTATTAAGATGTTATCCATTTCTGGTATAATTTCACACACTTGTTTGACATTCATATCCAATTACCCTCAGAGAATGCACTTGTGGTGGCATCTTAATTTATTTATTACTAGCGGCCGCCAGCGACTTCGTTCGCGTAGAGTTAGTTATGCTCCGCTCCTATTGGTCGCAGCGTGATGTTATGTAGCATAAAGCCTTCCTGGATTAATGGGCTATCCAAAGCAAAAATAATTTTTCAAATCGGACCAGTATAGTTCCTGAGATTAGCGCGCACAAGCAAGCAAACAAACAAACTCTTCAGCTTTATATATTAAAGTATAGATCAGTAATGTACTCACCGTTGAAGTTGATGCCAAGTCCTTGTCATTTTCCACAGCGACAAAAAAAAGTTTTAGGGAGGCGGCCAATTTGGCCTCGGCAGGCGGATCCTTAGTGGCGAGAAGGATCCGCCGCCTGGGCTTGAGGGTGGTGCTGCACAAAACGGAGGCCGTGTTCTTTCACGGACCCCGGCAGCGCCTGCATTTATGTGGAAGGGGTGACGGTCGAGGTTGATCATGTTGGACAGCAGGTGGCTCTTCGGCCCGCATTTCAGTGGGCTGTCGACGCTCTGCTGAAAGCTGTGGCTCTCTGCTGCTCCTCCCATGGCTTATGCTAAACTTGGGGGGGTCAAGCATGTGATGCTGGCGTCTATACGGCGCTACTTTTACAAGGACGACTGCCGTCTGACTACTCAACCCCGAAGGGAAAGCCGTCGTCAGCGCCCCGTTCGTGAGTCAGCAGGTGCACCATCTGGCAGGTGGGGTTGACGTGGGTCCCAAAAGATGGTGGTGGAACCCCTATTTTTTTTTTTGATATGTCATCTCGTAGGTGGCCATTAGAGGCCGTAACTACTTAACCGGACTTTCCTGTGGATGCCTTAATTAAAAATTAAAGCCTCCAGCCAGGGGCACTTAAAACTAACTTAAAATTAGGCGACTACGCACTAAGGTCACCCCCTGTGGGGTACGAACCTCGGCTTAGGGCATCTCTAGAGAGGACAGCAGGGGACGGCTGGATCGAAAGTTATACTTAATGGTTTGATGACCGCGGCGTTTCCTAGTACTAGCTCTGAGAAGAAACGCCGAAACAAACTCAGCGGTTATTGTTGGGACATTATGATATTACTGGCTCAGCTGCGGTGCGGGCTGGCCTTCATTGGACAAGGGACGGGGGAGGGGATTACTACGTGGAGCGCGTCGCGGTGGACCTCGGCGGCGAGGTCGGTAGGTCGGTCTGTGTTTGTGTAATGTGCTCGTGGCCCTATTGGCCTCTTGGAGGAGGGTAATGGGGTCATCGGGGTCTGAGAGAGCATGCCGAGGGCGGCGAAGTCGGGAGATGGTGGAGGGAGTGTAATTGGCGGCCGCTGCTATAAGAGGATTGCGGTGCTTGGCAGCAGTGTCAAAGAAACGCTTGGAAAGGCGTTTCATGAACTGCTGGATGGTGGGGATTTTGACATCAAGATGGAGGATCTCATTTCGGACGAACCAAGGGGCGTTTGTGGCTTTACGGAGGAATCGGTTTTGGACTACTTGCATCCTATGGATATGACGTGGCTTGGCATGTGCGAAGACTGGACAAGCGTAGGTCATAATCCGGCGTATGCAAGCTTTGTACAAGCGCATTTTGCACTTGAGCGATAGCTTACTACGCGGGTTGAGGATGGGGTGGAGTCGACCTAGAGCGAAGGCGGCGCGAGCGCGGACCGTCTCAATGTGCTCTGAGAAGTTGAGGTTTTGATCGAGAATCACACCTAGGTACTTGGCTTGTTTCTCCCAAGGGATTGGCTTGCCGTCCAAGGTGATGGGTCGTGGAAGGGTGACACTGAACCGCGGTTTCCTGTAGAGTACCACTTGGCTTTTTAGGGGGTTGACTTCAATCCTCCATTTCATAAACCAGTCAGCGAGCTTGTTGACCTTGAAGATGGAGGCGAATCCAGTCTGGACTGCGTCCCGAGCAGTAGATGGCTGTGTCGTCTGCGAACAGAGCGAGTTGAGCCTTATTGCTTTTCGGGATATCGCTGGTGAAAAGCGTGAAAATGAGGGGGGCTAATACAGAGCCCTGGAGAACACTGGCACGGATGGGGCGGGGGAGGTGAGCGCTCCTTTGATTTTATAGCGAAAGGTGCGGTTTGATAGAAAGTCCCGTAAGTTGAGGACGAGACGATTAGGCACACCGAGTTGGTACAGCTTGTAGATTAAGCCGTTGTGCCAGACTTTGTCAATCGGCTTCGCTATATCGAAGTAAACTACGCCTGTGTACATACCACGCAGGAACCCTGCGTGAATAATTATGTTCAGTGATGCGTAGGATCTGTTGCGGACAGGAGTGTTGGGTACGGAACCCGAATTGTTCTAATGGGATAAGGCCCTTGTTCTCGGCGTAGGCTCTGAGACGCTTGTATATAAGCCTCTCATAGATCTTACCGAGAACTTTGAGTAAGCTGACGGGACGGTAACTGGACGGTTCGGCTTTAGGCTTACCGGGCTTGGGAATGCCTATGACTGTGGCTTCTTTCCACGTTTGTGTGAAAATGTTATTCCCCAGTGCACCATTGAGGATGGTGGTCAAGAGGATGATTAGGTGGGCAGGGAAGAGGCGGATCACTCTGTTGGTGATGCCGTCAGAGCCGGGCGCTTTCCTGGGTTGAAGACCTTTGACGATGTCCTGCACTTCATCAGGGGTGATGGGAGGCAGGGGATCCTCAGGGTCGTCAACGGGTGGGAGGGAGGTTCTACGTTTGACTTCAGCGTCAACCTCAAGGAGATGAGCTTGGTCTACTGGTAAGAGGCTGGGGGAGCACTGGGCTTCCAGGCAGGAGGCGAGGCATTCAGCTTTCTCATCGTCATCGAAGGCGATGGAATTGTCAGGACGAACTAGGGAAGGCATGGTCACAACTTTATTGGATTTTAGTTTCCTCTGAAGGTTCCAGAAGGCTTGATGGGTGGGCTCTAACTCATCCAGCATCTTATCCCAGCTAGCCTCACGCCACTCCGATATGCGTCTTTTTACAGTTCTCTGTTACCGCATATGGGTTTTGTTAGCCGCGCAGGGGAAGTTGCTGTAGGCACGGACCGCCGCGTTCTTCTCGGTCAAAAGTTCACGCAAGTCAGCAGGGAGTCTCCAGCGACAGTCTTCTGTCACTGTAACCTCCCTTGAACATTCGTTCAGGACTGACTGTACGTGATCCGTGAACGAGTCGATCGTGGCTGTCGTGTCAGCGATAGAGTCGAGGCGTGCAGGTATGGAGTCCTAGTGGGGGGATGTGGTGGATTTCAGCCGATCGCTTACTTTCCTCCAGTCCGTTACCACTTTCGTCTGGAGTGCTTGACCTGGGTCAGAGAGGCCAGTACGGGGAACCAGTCGAATGATGACTGGGTGATGGTCAGACGAAAGCTCTGATAGCGCTTCTTTAAAGTCTAACCGTAGATTGACGTTCTTTAGGAGCGCTACGTCGAGGACGTCTGGGGTGTGGTCGGGTTCATAGGGGAAGTGAGTGGGGGTCATGGGGCCCACGACATCGAAGTTTAAGTGGGTGGAGAGGTCAAACAGGAGTCTGCCTCTGGAATTGATCCTGGTGCTATTCCAGGCAGTGTGTTTGGCATTGAGGTCGCCCGCTATTATAACGGGGTCACTCAACCCAAGAAGTAGGGCAATGTCGTCTGCTAAGAGTTGATGATTCTCTGCAGCGGAGATGGGTGGGAGATAGGCCGACACTATAGTAATAGGTCGGTGGCCTGTCATGCCGAGACGGCATATTGAAACTTCGAGTCGTGAGAGGGGTGGGGGGTCCATTGAGATCCAATGAAGAGCCCTTTTGAAATAAATAAGGGTACCGCCTTTGTGGCACCGCAGCCTGTCTTTGCGAACTACACGGTAGTTAGCAATTATGGGTGTGCGGTGACTAGGCTTGAGAAAGGTCTCTTGAGCGAGGAAGATGTCTATCTGGTGCCCTCGAAGGAAGGTTGAGATCTCGAACTACTGATCTCTAATGCCGTCGGCATTGAAGTGAGCCAGCTTGAGGGATCGGGGCTTGGGGTGGAACCCCTAAATACCCAAAATATAATATATATTATTGTAATATAATATTTTTAATTTATAAAAAGAAAATTTGTGGTAATTGTCATTCTAACATGCTCATGATTTCTTTACGTTTAATAACAAGACTACATTTATAATTTTTCTTTTTTTCAAGTTTCATATTTTTTAAATGTCTCTTTGCAACACTGTTTTGAACGTCAAATCGAGCAAGTCTGATTATGGTCTGATTAGACAATCCATCATTGACAAATTGAAACAGTGAACTCCGCTGGTTGCTTTGTTTAAATCCTCAAATCAATTATTCGAAACTATTCTGAATCATTTGTTCACACCTGTGATTGTTATTCTATAACCATGGTATATGTTAAAGGGGGTACGTATTGAAATTGATTTGTGTACTCTGACTTTAAGTTTCTGTAATTTCAGATTAGTTCTAGCATCCTGGTTACTATATTATGTAGGACACGTCAGTGATTGCAAATAGGAATGATAACATTATTGAGCAATAACTTCAGGAAGTTATGTTTTATCTTCGATTAGCCTACGTCCCCATAATGTGACTACCTAATAAATACAAATGATTACATAGGTCAACAAATGCAATAATTGAATTTGTAGCAGAGAACTTTCTAGTCACTTTGATTAATTATTTCGATAACAACAGTATTTAAAGGCAAATGTATAAATAATAATCATATACTTTTACTTTGAATTATGTTTTTTTTCAGATGGTACTGTTGTGGAGCAGACCCCATTCAGCTTGTTCGGGTGGTTCTGGGGCATTATCAACTTTTTTTACCTATTGTAAGTCTGTAGTTTCTATTTCAAATCATCAATTAGAACTTGGGGTACACCTACAATATGCAACATTTTGTGTTTACTGGTGTCAGAACTGATGATGCAATCATAGTCTGTATTGCTTGTTTTATTAAACCGCCTCACTATAAAATTTGTATTTACACAGCTTTGCAAATAGTTTGTATGGGTAATACCTATAATATGATCCATAGCAGATTTTCAATTGAACTCAAAGAAAAATTATTGTATTGCAATTGCAACAAATATACTTTCATTCTTATTCTCTCCAGGAATTTCTAGAGAGAATGTCATGAATGTCAAGTGTTTAAAGAAATAATGCTTTAGATATCATTACACATTGTTAAACTTGTTGCCAGTCACCTTGGATTTTATGATTGCCATAAAACAATTTATTGCTAATCTGCGTTTGCAATATATATTCCCCACAAATATGAACAAATGTGAGTTTATAGAAAACTAATTTTATTATCTACACAGTTAAATTCAGTTTAGGCTACAGCTTTACGTGTGCACTAGCAGCGCACAGTGGTTTCACCTGTATAAGTAGTAGTAATATAAAGACTTGATAAAAAAACTATTTTTATGCCTAACAAATGTATGTACCTATGAAATTTCTTTACAATCGGTTCAGCTATTCTTAGGAGTTCAAGGCCAAACACTTTGATAGGAGAATTTTATATAATAAGATGTTGGTCCCGAATCCCTTGTTCATTAAAGTTCAATGGGCAAATAGTATGGGAGAAAAACACATTACTTATTCGGCAAGATCAATATCTACAGTGATTTCATCAAAAAATGCCGCAGGGGCTACAACTTGTTGTTAGTGCCTAGCCCAGGATAAAAGTAAACTATACTGGCAATATTATTTAATTATTGTATAATATGCGTGCAGCCACCGACGGTCCAGCGGCCGTGTATGCATGAGCAGTAATAATCTTCAACACATTGTCTTTCTTGCCTTGCTTGGTTTATTAAAATATATGTGTAGGATTGTTGATTGTCTCTTATGAATATTTTGTGTTTTAATTAAGCCTTGGTGCCTATAAAGCTCTATTAAGTAGACACCATTTGGTCTCATGTGTTCATGGCAGTATGACTTGGCCTGTCTTAAATGATAGCTGCCCAATGTGAACAATATCAGCTCTTCATAGATTAACTGTCGGAAGTCTCTAAAATCAGGATTGTTTCCATCTAATGGCATGGAAGCCACTCTTTGTATGTATATTCACGTTATTTTCAATTACGTATTGCGCCAGTCCGTTCTCTCTATTCGTCCTGTCATTTATAATGTTAATAAACTGTTCGACGTGTTAATTATATCGTATCTTCTATACGGACTAATATTTAATAGTAGTACACGACTTTTGACTAAATATATTTTTAGTTCTAACCTGGTTCTCCCATCGACTCTAAATAAAATAACCATGTATAATGCTGCGTGAATTTATACTCTTTCATTTTGTATCATTTTCGTTTATGTCCTCGACTGGGTTGGATTGCGCCCAATGACCTTTAAGTGCACCTTTTTCTATGTATTTCATTAAAAAAAGGACGAAAGATAACATGTGAGTTTAGAACTTTAGACCTATCGAATTAGTCCGCTCCTGACGTAAATTGGCGTATTTTTGGTCGTCATGTTTTTAACCGTGTCTATTCTGTCTATGGATATTTGACAGAATTAAACTAAAATGTTAACTTCTATCCTTTTCTTACAGAAATAGAAAGCTATAAGCTATATGCAATAGCTTTTGAACAAGAGAATCGGCGCCATTTTAAGCTAAATTTGAAATAGAAATTTGACATCATCATCATCACCTTTTTATCGTCCCACTGCTGGGCACAGGTCTCCTCTCATACAGAGAAGGATTGAGCGTAATCACCACGCTTGCTCAATGCGGGTTGGCGATTTCAGACTTAAAGTCCAGGTTTCCTTCCTTCACCTTTTAATCAATCATTGGTGTCCAAGATATACTTAGAAAGTACATATAACTTAGAAAAATTACATTGGTACTTGCCTGACCTGGAATCGAACCCGCACATTCATACTTGAGAGGCTGGTGTTTTAACCACTAGGCCACCACGACTTAAATTAAGAAAGTTGACATAAGATGCGTCAATATTTCGTTCATAACACCAAAGTATTGTATTTCAGGGGACAAACGCTAATCAACCCGAACTACAGCAAACATGGAGACAAGTACACAAGAGACTTCAGGCCACCTGGTAGCGGGTATGTAGCCTAAATATTTTGTTTCCCCAAAAGACCAACTCCAATAACAATTCTATATGGTCCTAAAGGACCCACAGAGATTTGAAAAGAGAATGTGACCTCTAACTGTGTTGCAGCCTTTCTTCTCAGTGTAGTCAAATAGGAAACGCCGCACACATCTAGTTAAAAAAAATGGTTGACTTGTAAAACTGAAATACTTTTACAAGTCAACCATTTTTACAAACATTCTTACAGAAATAATTCATTTAACATTTATTTATTACTAGCCTTTCGCCTGCGGCTTTGCCCACTTGGAGTTCGGTTATATCGAGCTTTTTAGATTTCCCTCCAGAATATAATTTTTTTTCCGGGATAAAAAGTACCCTATTATTTAATCCGGATTTCTAACTTTCATCATCATCATCAACCTTTTTATCGTCCCACTGCTGGGCACAGGTCTCCTCCCATAGTGAGAAGGATTGTGCGTTATCACCACGCTTGATCAATGCTTTTTTTTAAATAATTATAAACTAGTGCTAGACTGCAATCCCGCCTGATGGTAAGCAGTGATGCAATCGTTGAGTGTAAAGCGCACTAGTTTATTAAGCCTATTCACTTAAAAAACTTAGGAATAGGAAGGATGACGGCAGTTGAGCGAGGTGATGCAATGTTAAACCCAAGACCAACACGACCAAACGATGCTGCGCTAGAGGGAGATTGATTTGGAGACTCTCCACGTCCAAACTCCCGACACAACAACATTTGGCGCATCGTACCCGCCACACATGGCAACACAACTGCTCAGACCCGGCCTCCGTACGGCTTCACCAGACATCATGCCGGAACACGACGCATCGCTTGGAGGCAAGGCTTTGTCTGGTTGGTGGTAACTTCTGCCGGCAGCCGATATTATGGCCTACCACCCATAGAACTTAGGGTTGGCGATTTCAGACTTTAAAGTCCAGGTTTCCTCAAGATGTTTTCCTTCACCTTCAGTCATTGGTGTCCAAAATATATTTAGAAAGTACATATAACTTTAGAAAGTTACATCGGTACTTGCCTTCTAACTTTACGTCTGCAAAGTTTCAAACCAATCGGTTCAGTTGTTACGGCGTGAAAGCGGAACAAACAAACTCACTTTCCCATTAAAGTATATTAAAAGTAAGGATGACAGAATTCCATAAAAGGATACTCATCATCAGCCTATATCAGTTCACTGCTGGATAAGGGGCCTCTCCTATTGCATGCCATTCAACTCGATATAGGCCTTTCTTATTGCATGCCATTCAACTCGATATAGGCCTCTCTTATTGCATGCCATTCAACTCGATATAGGCCTCTCTTATTGCATGCCATTCAACTCGATATAGGCCTCTCTTATTGCATGCCATTCAACTCGGTTTGCGGAAGCTCATCCAGCTGTTACCAGCCATCACAACATCTTTACCAATTCACAATCTCCACACAAGAACACGTAAACCCCAACGGACACCGAATGTTGTGACTAATATTGACTACTTATTGCCACTTCTGTTCGCTTATTCTGAGAGCTATGTTGACAACTTTGATTTTCTCAGAGAGACTAAGCACCTTCCATAGCTCGCTGAGCGTCTTTGAATTTATGGACCAACCGTATTGTGAAAGTTATAACTGGTAGGACTCATTAATTGAATATCTTAGTCTTTAGGCTGTGTGGAATACGCGACGAGGAGACTCGAATGAAGCTTTCCTAACGTTGTCCAGCCCAGCTGAATTCAGCTGTTAGCATCCCTCTCAAAACTCTCTTAGTTTTATAAGTTTTCTTTTAAAGTATTCTTTAGAAACCCTGAGAGCACTGCATTGACAGCAATCTGTTCTGGGGTAACGCGCTTGTTGAACATAATAGTTTCATTCTTTTGAAAGCCATTTAAATGTACAGACCATATTCTGCCGACAGCCTCCGTGGCGTAGCGGTAGCGAACGCGGCCGTTGCGCAAGGAGGCGTGGGTTCAATCCCCGCACAGTGCAAATTCTTGTATGCATGAATGTGAATATTTGCACTGGTCTGGTCGTGCCTCGGAAAGCACG
Source organism: Sesamia nonagrioides (assembly GCA_017933935.1). NCBI lineage: Eukaryota > Metazoa > Arthropoda > Insecta > Lepidoptera > Noctuidae > Sesamia > Sesamia nonagrioides. Next base: position 698,684 of record JADWQK010002042.1, on the reverse strand, counting down.
TTAAGCCGTTGGTCCCGGTTGCCATACGAACATCTAGTGGCAGTCGTTACGGGTTATTGGAGCCCTCAAAAGTCTAACAATTGGTCTAACTGCAATGCTTAGATATCGCCTTTGGGTTGTGGAGGCCAGACGGTAGTCGCTTCACGGAAAATATCGAAGTTTAGCCAAAATCAGCAGTTAGACTGGTAAAGCGGACCCCAGACTTCAAAGCTGGTAAAGCTGCGGATGCGACTGGGATTAACGCTGAGATGGTGATGATGACCATATTCTGCCGATCAAGTTACAGCTAACCAATATTTACAGTAGTCTATTTTGTTACCAGCATGTGAGTATTCGGTTGTTTTGGGAGTTCGCTGTCTCATCTGAAACTACAAATATATGTACCTATATTTTATAGTAGACATGATCAGTGTCCAGTGATCAGCCTATTATTAGTTTATTTGGACTAGCTGACCCGTGTCCTCTTCGTTGGGCGGTAAACATTTTTATTTGTGATGCAATCCGACTAACACAAAAAGACTTAATTTTTCTGGTTTGTATATTATGACACTCCACACAATTTCACTCCATTAGTAATCATCACAAATCGCTTCAGTAGATCCAGAAATTACCCCCTATAACCTCCCAAACTACTTCTTTAATTAATAAATAAAGATAATGTGTCGGTTGCCGAGACACAAGAACGTTCACAATCCAATCTGTTTCAACAAAAATTGAAGAGAATGAATTAATTTAATATTTTTTTGTTTTATTCTTTATATTATAGCTTAAAAGAAAATTACCAGAGCCCACAATATCATCACCAAAACCTACCACCACAAGTGATTTAAATGAATTTTTGATATTTCATGATTCACCTAGAAAGAAAAAGTTAAAGCAAGAAATAGAACAACTTCGTAATTATTATTTTTTGTAGCGAGAGCCTGCGTAAGTATCTAGTACGAAAACTTAAAAGAACAGAAAACAGCGATAAAAATAAGTAACATTGAAAAAACATTGTTATACATAAGTAAAATCTCCGCAACAATATCAATAATCTGAGTCTAATCGAACCATAATCTAACTTAGTCCTTTAATATCATTCATAAAACTAAATACAGTTAACGATCAGGTTACTGCATTAGTGAATAATCTGCATTCTTATAACTAGTTAAAAACGTTGGTTTATTTGTTTGTTTAACGTTAGTTTGTTTGTTAGTCATAACTAGTTATGAATCTATACACAACACAACATTTTACTTTAGGTAAATCAAATAAGTACTGGTATAAAATTTAGACGCTCACAGGCCCGTGTAAATTGGAATTTATAGTTGTATAGCCTCAACTATCTACCTACATATTTATATGAGATAGGAGAGTCACACAAAGGGCAATGGAAAGAGCTATGCTAGGAGTTTTTCTGCGTGATCGAATCAGAAATGAGGAGATCCGCAGAAGAACCAAAGTCACCGACATAGCTCTGCGAGTCGCTAAACTTAAGTGGCAGTGGGCAGGGCACATTGCTCGTAGAACCGATGGCCGATGGGGTAGCAAGGTTCTGGAGTGGCGGCCACGTACTGGAAGACGCAGCGTAGGGAGACCCCCAACAAGGTGGACCGATGACCTGGTGAAGGTCGCGGGAAGCCGATGGATGCGGGCAGCACAAGACCGGTCATCGTGGAAGGCCTTGGGGGAGGCCTTTGTCCAGCAGTGGACATCAATAGGCTGAGGAAGAAGAAGAAGGTTCCGTCGCAGTTTCGGGGGGATTCCATGTTTTCGGTACACGGCGCTCCGTGTAAATAGCACTGCACGCGCCATATGTAGTATATTCCTTTATAATAGTGTTTGTCAATAAAATTTTGTTCGATATAATTTGTTTATTATTTGATCTGCCTCTGAAATTAACATTACTTGACCACACACACACACACACACACACAGCTGTGTGTGTGTGTATGTGTATGGTCAAGTAATGAAGCTTCATTCGCATTATGCTACTTTTGATTTAGGAAAGTATTACTTGTTTACATGATAGGTAATAGTACGAAAATTAAATTCTGAGTACGTCCCTGTAGTAGTAGATGTTATGACATCTAGTGTGCGGTAGTTAAACTACGTAGTAACGTCAAATTCAGAAAGAAGCAAGCAGTTTTGCTTTTGACCGGTAGATGGAAAACAAAAAAGGGGGCAGGATCTAACAACATCCCGCCCACTTTTTGTACCCCTCATCCCGCAAATTGTCACGCGTTGTTTCTTAGAGAAATCTAATTACAACACCTCCTCTCTATATTTGCTCCATGATTCAGCCCATTGATAAAAAAGGTCGCTTCGCTATTCAGCCTTGTCTTTTCTTTCTTTCTCTTATGGCTTCGCACGGTTTGTGCATTTAGCCAATGACCAATGTCACGTAATGAATTATTCATGTCGAAAAAGACTGCCGCGCGGACCGAACACTAATGAAGATTTGGTTCAAAGCCATGATGTGGCCACTATGCTACAATATTTCACTGTTCTTTATGAATTATTCACTGAATGCACTTTTTACTACATAAATCACGCGTTTTTATTTAGTAAACGACACTATAAATAATTTAAAAGTCCAATGAAAAATGAGCGTGGCACTCATCTTAGCTTCCCGCCAAAACTCCTTCAGCCTTGTCTTCGTATGAGTATAATAGTCATTAATTTTAAATATCGAATGGCGAAGGTCAATTTCATTCTTGAAAAAATAATTAAAAAAAAAAGATGAGAAACGGTGGGAATAGAAAACTTTTACGTTGAATATTGTTTATTCTTGTAATGCCGGTTTGTTCTACTTAACCTCACGATCGTGATGCAAAGCAGAGTAATTAGCTTGGGTGTAAGCATCAATTGCACAATCGAATTATAGATATCTTGGGCTGCAATTGATGCGTTATAGACCTTGGCTACTAATCTTATATTACATCACAACGTTATTGTGCAGTGATATTGGATTTATTGTCACTGAGATGAGCTTGTCGATTAGATTTCGAATGTTACGAAAATTGGCGATCAAATACACCGCTCGGCAAAACAGACTGGTAATGTAAAACACTTGTTTCTATTTCCAGCCCACCAAAGCCGCCATCGAGGAAGTTCGGAGGCTTCGGCCCGTCCGGATCTGGCCCCTCCGCCCCGCCCATGGGAGGCTGTGGCTGCGGATAATGCAGTGCACACGGGTCACCAAGTAAACTTACCTCTACTAAATATGGCTCTTAGGGTTACTCAAACATAATGTTGACGAAGGATGAGTCCTGACGGTTTTACTATGAGATGGACGGGTAAAGGTACGGGTATGGTTGACATATTTTGTTACCTACTTCATGAAATTTAGAGTAGTCTAATCTTGACCGATCAATTAGTATCTGTTATTTAGCTACGAGGCTTTGTGTAATTTTTGCCAGACCCCTCTATTACATTGGGCACTCCGGGCAATAGACCAAGACTCGGCGCGGTCTTCAGGATCCTGAACTGCTCTCCTAAAATATAATTTTTTGCAGCCGCCTTTCCATTCTACTCATTATTAGGATTCAATGACAAAATAGTTGAGTTATTTGCAGTGTGTGCTACAATAAAATTGTTGCAGAAAAGTTAGTAAGTATATTTCTTTACTCTCTCCTATGTACTCAGGAGCCACGACCCTGACGACATCCTCCCTTTACGAGCGGCGTCGCCATCATGGTCATGTAAATCTATGACGCACTGCCACGTCTGTCCATTATTTACCGTATTAACATTTATTAATAAATTTCTTCCCTACCGAGACATACTGTTGTTAACTTTCGACCTCTAACCTCTTAACATAATGTTTTGGGACTCATCCTTTGTTAAAATTAATAGTGTAGTGTGCGAGCGGGACGCACAACCAGAATGTCTATTGACTATTTAGATCTGATAAGAAGAGAGCTAAAATTAGGAACATAAAATTTTAATGTAAAGAATGGTATAGTCATGAAGTGAATATTATTTTTAGGATGTTTTGTTCGATATGTAAAGTTTCGCGCGCTCACTACACTCGGCTTATCAAGATGCAATGAATATTCCATTTTCTTTTTCCTTGTATACATTAGTTAGCGTTATTATTATTAATCAATATTTTGTTTTAGCTGTAATATGAACTGTATTCAGATGATTTAGTATGACTTGTTGTGTACTTATTACCTTCATGTTCTTCCATATCGTCAATATTTTGTTTTTATATATACCGCTTTGAAACATCACAAAATGTCTTCTGTATAATAAAATAAAAATCGCATATACAGAAAAGTTGTAAATTGAAACACAGTTTTAACTATTAATAAGTTTATTATCAGATATTTTAACTTTAATAACATCAAACAGATGTTTTAAAACTAAATAAATTATATTAACTAATTTTATGGATGTATTTTATTTCTTTAGTAAATCCTATGTGTTCATGGCAATGAGTGTACAGGTAAATAATTTATAAAGACATTTTTACACAATTTAGTGCAACTTAGAATTTGTACACAGCTTTGTATATTCAATTAAATGGCTCGAATTGGGGTTCGACTTATTTTTGCTTGCCGGAGCAGCTTGTACGAATACAAGATGGAATGTTGCTGTTCGTAATAGTACTGTATTTTTCTGATAACGCTGAGAGGGCTGTCTTATTTAATATAAAAAAAATTGGATGTGCAAATTGTTATGATATTTTTCATATAAAACTTGCATAAATATTTGTGAACTTACTTTTGCGCTAAATAAATTGAATAGCTGAATATAGCGTACAACTTTTAGACTTTTATTATAGATACATATAATGTACTCACTTGTTTATGATTGTTTATAATTTATTGTGAGGCTGTTTTGAATTTTTTGTAACTTACTACATCCATACTAATATTATAAATGCGAAAGTAACTCTGTCTGTCTGTCTGTTACGATTTCCCGCTTAAACCTCTCAACCGATTTTGATGAAATTTGGCACAGACAATCTTTAGACTCTGAGAAAGGACATAGGCTACCTTTTATCCCGGAAAAAAATGATGTTCCCGAGGGAAATATAAAAAGCGCGATATAACCGAACTCCACGCGGGCAAAGCCGCGGGCGGAAAGCTAGTATTGTGTATTTTTGATTCATGAACATTCTCAGCAGTGCGATTATGTAACAATCTCACAGTGAAACCTTCATTGAATTGAGTTTCCAACACTGCTAGGATATGACACCGTTGACTCACTTTACGCTTACTTCAGCTAACTTTCTTGGGTTATTTTTTTCACAGAATCGATCTGCATACATACATTGCAGAACTCTACTGTACAGTTATTTTGACAATATTGGTAAATAACAGTCTGACATGGTTTTCCTGTCTAATATCCTAGCTAATACAATGGAAAACGAGGCATTCATAAGGGACAGAATGAAGAGCCATTAACTAATGTTCAACTAATGCAGTATTTTTATCTTGCGGAGAGCCGCGCGCTTTTCTTGTGGTTACTACGTACACATGTTACACACTTTAGCGCAGAAGCTTTCGTCACTGCCCGACACCATAGCGAAGTCGACAGAAAGAAATTAAATACATTTATTTGCGGTAAACAAGCGTTGCAATTAGGGAAAAACAACTTCGAGAAGGATGCAAATAGAAGGATCCAGCTGGGATGGGCAGAATTTGGTAAACTTCGTCGGGTATTTTCGTCGCCCATACCCCAATGTTTGAAGACAAAAATCTTCAACCAGTGCGTCCTACCCGTCATGACTTACGGAGCCGAGACGTGGACACTAACGGCCAGACTAGTCCATAAATTTAAAGCCGCTCAGCGAGCTATGGAGCGGGCTATGTTGGGCGTCTCTCTGAATGACCGCATCCGAAATGAGGTGATCCGACAGAGGACCAGAGTCACAGACATAGCTGAGAGGATTAGCAAGCTGAAGTGGCAATGGACTGGTCACATAGGCCGCAGGACCGACAACCGATGGGGTAAGCGAGTCCTCGAGTGGAGACAGCTTCTCGGCAAACGTAGCGTAGGACGCCCATGGGCGAGATGGAGCGACGACATCAAAAAGGTGGCTGGTAGTGGCTGGCGGAGAACTGCTCAGAATCGAGCTTGTTGGCGTGCCATGAAGGAGGCCTATGTCCAGCAGTGGACGAGTAGAGGCTGATGATGATGATGAAACAAGACGCAAAAACGAACAAATAACAGCTTGTGTGTATGCTGCGCCAGAATAACCAGAATAAAACACTACTATTTATGCCACGAGTCGGCACAACCCTGACTGGCCACAGCGTATGCACGATATAGTTTATAAAATTCTAATATAATCCGAAATATGTACCTACGAAGTTTGTGAATCCAATGTAGGTATTTATGAAACATGGCACCAACTGTTTAGTAGATACATTTTCAATAACAAAATTGTTTTAGGTATTTGATTTAAAAATGATACAGAAGATAAAATATCCGTACAAATGTAGGTTTAACGCCTAGGACTTATAGAATCTGAGCATCATTAGTGTATCATAAAAAGGGAGGAAAGCAACTCCAGTATAAATATGCAGCCGTCAATTCAGTGACAAAAACTCGTTTTAAAACTAAAATTTTATTTCTATATGTCAGCCTGTCTATGTAGATTAACTCGCGAATATTCCTAGATTTGCCTGTGTGGTTTCTTAATAGTCTAGAGAAGAGAAAGTGATGGGCAGGACGGCCACGGGCTCGGACAGCTTCGGTTTGTTGATGTAGATGCTCCAAGTGCGCTTGTCTAGGTCGAAGATTCCTGAAAAACGAATTGGAACCAATATTTTAATATGGCAGTGGCGAAGTGATTAAGGCGTTGTTATCGTGTTCAGATAGGAATATAACATACATCATCATCATCCCAGCGTTAATCCCAGTCGCATCCGAAGCCTTTTCAACTTTGGAGTCTGGGGTCCGCTTTACCAGTCCAACTGCTGATATGGCTAAACTTCGACATTTTCCGTGAAGCGACTGCCGTCTGACCTCCACAACCCGAAGGCGACATCGAAGCATTGCAGTTGGAGCCCTCAAAAGTTCAACAATTGAACTTTTGAGGGCTCCAACGACCCGTAACGACTGCCACTAGATGTTCGTATGGCAACCGGGACCAACGGCTTAACGTGCTTTCCGAGGCACGACCAGACCAGTGCAAATATTCATATTCATGCATACAAATACTTGCACTGTGCGGGGATCGAAACCGCGCCACCTTGCGCAGCGGCCGCGTCCGCTACCGCTACGCCACGGAGGCTGTCAGGAATATTACATACATACTGACAAAATTTGTGTACTGTATTTATGTTACTGTATGTATGTAGGAATATTACATACATACAGTAACATAAATACAGTACACAAATTTTGTCAGCAGGAGTTTCTTTCGTCAATGTCGCATGCCATGTACCTGCAGCTATAGTCATAATGATGTCATCGGGATGCTCCTGGAACAGCCGGAAGTCTTTGCCGCTGGTGTCCGACAAGATCTCGGCGATGTCGGTGCGGCTGCGCGGCTTCGGGTACCCGTGGATTACCTTCAGACGCGCCTCGCTGCTGTCGATGATCGGGCCTATCACCTCCGTCACGTTTATTCGCTGGTATCTAGGGAGGGATAAGCTCTGTGAGGACGGTTGTAGACGACGGGTAAAAACGTACAACGACAGTCTTGCTATGGAAATTTATCTACTGATGTGGAGATGTGACGTTTGTGCTGACGTTAGATGTCTCCGATATCTTTGAGGTATTAAGTAGGAGACTGATTTGAAATGTATGCTTATCATAGCAATAAATCTAACGTTGTTTGAAAAATAACAAACTAAACTCACTTATTGCAGTGTATCAAAGGCTCCTTATCATATTTCTGTATGTTGACTTGCGAACGGTCTCCCTTGAGGTCGGGAGACACCTCTACATTGTAGACCTGGCGGTCCCCCCAGCTGTTGGTCCAGATCATGTTGACCGAGAAGCCGTTACCGATGCCTAGGCCTTCGTCGCGCAGGATCTGCTCCGCTTCCCCGAAGTTCTTGGCGGCAAGCATGGCTCGCGTGATGAATGTTCGCGCTGCATAGCATGTTGAAGGAGTTATTGAAATTGTTACTGTGTGTGGGGGTTCTGTCCTACAACTACTTAGCAGCGTTTAGACAGAGTTACCACAAGTATATTCAATTTATTTAGGGCTGATTTTTCCAATGCCAGATAATTTTATTTGAGAAATAATTTGTAATATATATTCTGAAATAACTGTCACAACACCAAGCAATCAATTTAGTTCCAGGAATAAAAAAACGTCAGTCCATTGAAAATTCAGCCCTACATTACATTTATATGCTACTATTTGGAGCCTAGGTTGTTCATCTAATGAGCAAAGACGCTGCTTTTGAAAAGCTTTTGTTTCTTTATTGAGTCTATTATTGCAATTCTAACGGCTTGTTAAAAAGGTCACGATCAAACTTTGCGTTGTCCGATCTGTCATGATAACTCACGTGTGTTGCCATGCTTCAGAATCAAGGGGCTAAGAGTGTTGATGGAGAAAACCAGGCCGTTCTCGTTGTAGCCCATGGTGTACCCTGGCATGTGGCCCGCGTAACAGAGCGACGCGAACCTTTCCTCTACTGCCTGGTAAAGAGTACCGTCGGATTAGTTACATAGTTCAGTGAGGGCAGTTTCGTCTAAATGGATGGATGGATTTTGTGAAAATTGTTTTGGCTTTAAAATGTGTAACATAGAAGTAAGAACGGAGATAGTTATGACGATAGAAAATTAGTTGAGATGCAGTGATGAATATTGTACGCGCATTGTCCTCATGTTATATAAAGTAGGTAAAGTGAACAATGAACAATATATACTCACTCCAGCCTCTCTATCCTCTGGTGATGGTATGATATGTGCAGACATAATGTAGAAATGGTTCAGAGTCTCGTGAAACGCATCTTCAGTGTGACCCAGTAACGTCTGAAAACACAAAAAAAGTCTAAAGTACCTTCGTAGAATGCATTTAAATTACCTACAAAGGTTTTGTTAAGTTAATAAAATTAGAATTTATTAAAAAAAAAACTTAAATAACTATTAACTTTTTCATTCCACAACTGTAAGTGGTCAATACGCTTCAAATTAGTTTAATTTAGGTAAGTCTTACAGCTTGTGGTGTTTTAATGGCTACGGAGCTGCAGCCGCCGGTGTCATTGCGTGGGATGTGGTTGTCGTTCACGTTGCCGATCAGGTCGTCCATCTGCAGCAGGAACAACTAAGGGAACAAACAAAATTCAATGTTCAATGATGATACTTTCTTTCTTCCTTAAAAGCTTCAGGTTTCTAGGGATACCTCTTATAGCGTGTGCCAAGTCTAAGGCCGCCTTCTGCAGCTGACCCCTGATCAAGCTGGTTAGCTGCAGTACTAACGTAGGTGTTGGCCGAAACTCTTCGCTATCATATGGTTAAATATATTTACAAATAAAAGATAACATTATAAATAGGTTTCATAATGGCGTCTATTCCATTTTCATGAACTAAACATAAGTTCAGTGCATATTTATTGTTAATGAAATGTGAAAAGGAATGAAGAGAAAGAGAGGGGGGAGGGGGGGGAGAGACAGAAGGTAAATATTTAAGATACCTACTCCATAGGTATCCATGGAATAGACAAGTGACCACCATTAAAAACATAGCAACTGTAATTAGATAAGTACATCGATTTACGTCAAACGCTGACCTAATTAGAGATCATTAAATTTATTGGTTTAATGATTTTAGACATTATGATATTGAGGTAATGTATGTAGTTATGTACTTTTAGGATCAATGGAACGTTTGTTTTTTGTTGTGATGCGATGTAGTATCTAAGCTACTGGGTAGTAGCTTAGATTGCATAGCATAGATTATACAATGTAATGCATGTAAATATATGCGAACTTAAATGCTGCACACCTCCAAATATAATATATCGGAAACCGTTTCCGTTATATTTAAAGAAACATGTAGATACATAATATATGTATGTATGTATGGTATGATATAGTGCTTTACCGAGACATTTTTCGTTTGTTTAAGTGCCCCATGTTCATAAAAACTTTATTCCCGCCAAGCTCCATAAAGAATACAGGTAAACAAACCAATTTAGGGTTGTTACCAATACCTATAAGTAATTACAAGTCACGTTTTACAAATCTCCTGTTATTTATATGATTATCGACTTTTACATGCTAGCTATTTATTAACAATTCCTATTGCAGCATATTTCAATAGAATCTCTAAAATAACATGAATAATAACTTGGTATTTCGAAAAACCATTAAAAAGTCGACATTAATTTTACACGATAGCCCTACAAAAAAAGAAAAATGGATGAAATCCAGGTATTAAACACATTTTGTGGAATTCAACCAATGAATAAAGTTGAGGCATTTGTCAATAGAATTTTGCGTATTTTAAGTACTTTTAAATCAACTGCATAACACATGCATTGTAATACTTTCAAGTATGGACTAAGTATAATATATATGTATCAAAAAATTTAACCCATTAGGAAATTAGCTTCCATGTTTGTCATATTTCATTCAAATCGGTTAAGCGTTCTATGCAAATCATAAATATCTAAACAAATAAACTGTTTACATTAGTAGGAAGTAGAATTATTAGTTTTACTAGCTTTCCGCCCGCGGCTTTGCCCGCGGCTTTGTCCGCGTGGAGTACGGTTATATCGCGCTTTTTAGATTTCCCTCGGGAACATCAAATTTTTCCGGGATAAAAGGTAGCCTATGTTCTTTCTCAGGGTCTAAAGATTGTCTGTGCCAAATTTCAACAAAATCGGTTGAGGGGTTTAAGCGGGAAAGCGTAACAGACAGACAGACAGACAGACAGACCGACAGACAGACAGACAGAGTTACTTTCGCATTTATAATATTAGTATGGATGAAAATCATCTATCTAGACAAGGTTGTTTACATCTGTCTTTTAGGCGTAAACTACTCGTTGCCTAGCAACGGTTTGTTTACCTCTATTATTTATCGAATTTGGCCGACATATAGGTACCTACATTCAACGTGCGTAGAAACATTGAAAAATTAAATGGATATGCCACAAAGGTTGAACCTCTGTGGTGAAAACATGATTGTGTGTGATCGTGTATTTAAACTGGTACAATCGACTGAAGCTGATGACTATTATAAAAGTTCAAAAACTTTATATAATTCTGCGTGATGAGTGAATACTGCAAGAAGAAGAATACTGGTCTAGTCTAGTAGTTTCTGGTCTAGATTGTATCGAATACAACAACATCTTGATTGCATGATGGCCTATATATACCTGATGGAAAGGCACTTTAGCGCCATCTGCGACTCCCTGTATCTCCTTGACGTAGTAGGGGAACCTCTTCTTCATGTTGGCGAGTGTCTTGTCGTATGCAGTTCTGCCCGTGTCCGTCTTGTATTCCTTCTCGAAGTCTCGCAGGTTCTCATACGTGGCTATGAAGTCCTTGATCACTGATGAGAAGGTGCGGCCCTGGGAATATAAAGGTCTTGTTTTAACCTGTTGGCTTTAATTGACAACTACTTTCTACGTATGCTTAAAAAGTTCCTTTTTGAAGCGATCTTTGAGAAGAGTAACAATTAGGATTATGTAATAGTTGTCATTGGTAACAAAAATAGACATGAAATTAATAAACAGACTAAGTGAATTCATCGTAGGTACATATATAGTCCAGGTAGCTGCATCTGGATAGAATGGAAGCCTGCCCAACATATACATATGTGAGATGTTAGGTAAATGGATTGAAACTCATGGTGTTAATAATTTTATTAAGCCAATAGGTACTTACGACATCGAATCCGACATCGTAGTGGTTTCCTTGGACGAAGATGACGGGCACTGCCGCGCGTCTACCTAGCGGCTTCTCGCACGAGACCCCTGGAACGAAGAACATTTTATACCTAAGTATTATTTTGGAATTAGGGAAAAACAACTTCGAGAAGGAGGCAAATAGAAAGATCCAGCTGGGATGGGCAGCATTTGGTAAATTTCGTCGGGTATTTTCGTCGCCCATACCCCAATGTTTGAAGACTAAAATCTTCAACCAGTGCGTCCTACCCGTTATGACTTACGGAGCCGAGATGTTGCACTAACGGTCAGACTAGTCCATAAATTTAAAGCCGCTCAGCGAGCTATGGAGCGGGCTATGTTGGGCGTCTCTCTGAATGACCGCATCAGAAATGAGGTGATCCGACAGAGGACCAGAGTCACCGACATAGCTGAGAGCATTAGCAAGCTGAAGTGGCAATGGGCTGGTCACATCTGCCGCAGGACCGACAACCGATGGGGTAAACGAGTCTTCGAGTGGAGACCGCGGCTCGGCAAACGTAGCGTAGGACGCCCTTGGGCGAGATAGAGCGACGACATCAAAAAGGTGGCTGGTAGTGGCTGGCGGAGAACTGCTCAGGATCGAGCTTGTTGGCGTACCATGAAGGAGGCCTATGTCCAGCAGTGGACGAATAGAGGCTGATGATGAAGATTATCTTGGATGAAGGAATAGGTTTGAGAAGACTTGTCCACTTCGTCATAACTTCAGAGGGGTGATTCTCGTAATTTTACCAACATTCACAGTCTGATGTAATTTTAACTGTTTAAAAAAATACTTTTATTTGCTCTACTTTTTTATAAGTTTGACTTTTTTTTGTCGCCGGGTTACTACACCGGCCGGCGGGTCCCTAAAAAAATCTAAATCAAAGCATTTATTTCAAATAAGCCAGTTACAGGCACTTTTAAATTGTCAGAAGATCGGTCAGTCAGTAAGATGAAGCTAGTCGCCCATTACAAAAAAAAAAAAACCTATGGAGAAGAACGGGCAAGGACACTCTTAAGTTATCAAGCTATTGATACAAATATTTAATTACATCGAATGATACGAATACGTTGAAATCAACCGTGTGAGAACGATGCAGAAATATATTGTAGGTACGCTGAGAGCGTCCATTAGAAAAAAACAAAAAAAGAAAACAACAATTCAGAAATTAAAATACGCCGTGGCAGCTAAGAGATGACCAGTCCCCCCTGACGGCGTCCGTTCACTAACATGACGTATGGATCGGCATCATTCAGCTCAACCATATTGAAGGGAAGCTAATGACCCAACACACACGCCACCACCAGTGAGACATTTGATTGACATACTCTCAACAGCCAGAGCACAATCAAGTCAATAAAAAAGACTAACTCAACAAATAGATGTTTTACAGCAAGTACATTGTCCTCACACTTGTGCCATGCAATTATACAATACTAAAAAATTTAATCTACACAATGCAAAGATAGTTCTGTCCAAGGTTCAGCAGCTCCAACAGTGTTCCCGAATACTAAGGTCCGTATTACAGAAGGAAACTCAAGCATTGATCTCTGCTTAAGCATTACTTAAAACTAGTTTCAACCAATCAAATGGCTTGAAACAAGACATAAGTAGAGCTTGAGTTTTGAGTGACGTTCACCACGTGCACGTGCACGTACACCTAAGTTTAGATCCTGTATACCAGTGCCGAACACCCCCATCAGCGATGCAATTCCGTAACGTACAATATGCTTGGCTACATAGTGTGTAATACTGGCTTTGAGTAAAAAACATAAACAATTACAAAAACTACAAGAGGAAAAATCAAAGAACAATCAGTGTATAGAAATCGGACGCAGCTCAAGCCCAAGCCTTTTTGTCCTCAACATAATCCATAATATTATAAAATGCTTTCTGACACAACTTACGTTTAAAGAATGACTAGATTTTTAACGTTTTTAATTACATGACTCGGTGTTCTGGTTTCAGTGTTACTGCTACCTACTGAGTAAGTGTAGGTAATGTGACGACACATATAGGTAGGTAGCCGTCTTGAAGCGGACTTAATGTCATGCGACCACATGTGTGGACATTTAATATCTCACCCAATTTTAATAATCGTAACAATCAAATGAAAATGCGGAGAAACGGTTTTTCATATACCTACCTACTTAAAGGCTTAGAGTGCACAAACTTTTGTAATTATTATGTTAATCCTAACTAATACATATTATAATTGCATTGAAAAGGTTTTGATGTATTTTCGAGTAACTAAATATACCGCATTTTTTTACTTTTGTTAAGTAAAATATTTATTTATTATAACATTTATTTTTATGGTGTTGCTATCAAGTGAACACTGACAAGGGTTCAGTGATTGTTCAGTGTAGGTAACATAGATTAGTATAAGTACTAACGGTAGGTAACGTCTAATGGTGTTGCGTTCCGAAGTCTCTGTTCTGGTGATAGGTAGAGAGATGATGTGGAGACTTAGTGACTTTTACCTACCTAACATTCGAATTTATAGTGGGGGATTTGTTTGTTTATTTCAAGTTGCTGAATGTACTCTCATTTGTTACGTCTTCTTCTTCTTTTTTTCTGTCTTTAGAAGTCCACTGCTGGACAAAGGCCTCTCCAAAGGCTTCCATTCCATTGGAGACATTGTCATAATCCCCACGCTTGGCAGGCGGGTTAGGGATCGCAGTAATTTGTTATTCCACAGGAGAAGCGCTGCTGCCCGCTTCCTTGGTGAGAGTTCCCTTAGTCGCCACTTCCGACACCCAAAGGAGGATATGAGTTGGTCCTATTCTATGCCCGGTACCACACGGCAACGTTACATCAATAATTATGTTATGTTACGTCATAACATAACATAATTATTAGCCTGTAAAGTTCCTACTGCTGAGCTACGAACCTCCTTTCTATGTGAGACGGCGGGCTGTAAATATATTCGATTATACATATTGTTTTGGGATAAGCCGGTTTACTTGCGATGTTTTCCTACTTCCTTACTGTTTGAGAAAGTTAAAGATTGATACCCACGATCACCACTGCTCTATCTGAAATGTCATAACTAATCCAAATTGTTTTTGGCACAAAATCACTATAGGCTTTTTCGAGACGTTGCTTGAGGCAGCGGTGCGGGAGATGCGGAGCACAGTGATCCTTCAACTCGAGTCTCAAGACAACTATACCGTTTCGGCTTATATTTTTATGTAACTAAGCAAGCGTTCCAACCCAAGTTGACAGAAGTATTTCTCGACAAGCTCCTTATAAAGAGCAATGAGTATATTACGTATAAGTAAGTGTGAAATCGAACTTTTTTAAAACGATGACATGTCACAAGGATAATAAGGAAAACATGACGGAATATATTTTTCCATAGAAAAAGCTCCTGTTTTGAAGAAGTCAATAGGTGCATTACTTACACTGACAATGATGTCGGCTTCTCATGATAACAACAACGCTATATGTAGAAATATCAAAGTTAACTTTTGATAACGTAGTTCCATAGAATATAGAGTGTCAAATATTGTGTCCATAGATATGAAATTGGAGTTTTGTCGTAGCTACCTACTAGCTATTTCGTACCTACTATGTACTTTGATCTTAAATATCTTCTCTTTGGTAAGGAATTCCAATTTTATTCAGCTATTTAATCGTGATATTGTTTTTGGAAACCGTAATTCTTTTGTTCTTTCCTCTATTGATTTTTCCTTTGCGTTACTCAGTTTACAAAATGGAAAACTTTAAAAATCGCGTTATTTACGTGCGTGAGTTCCGTCGTGGTACCAGTGCTGCAGAAACGGCTCGAAGAACTAATGGTATGTATGGCCTGGCGACGGTGTTGTGGGCAAAAAATAAAAACTTCAATGAGGCAGTACACAGCGCCTTCAAATATTTTATTGACTCCCGCCCGAAAGTTTTCTTTACTAAAGGGATCAGTGAACCACCTATGAAATGGCAAAAGTGCATAGATAGCAATGGTACATACTCTGATTAAATAAATATATTATATAAAAAAAAAAAAAACGACTTTATTCTCTCCCTTAGCAGACACCAATTTCATATGTAAGAAGCTAATATTTGGTTACTGCACCAACGATGTTAATCCAGACAGGTCATGGTCGTACAGCCCCAAAGCAATTGTGCCCAAAGTATACTAACGGACGACATACTGGACAGTATGTCGTCCGTTAGTATACTTTACTAGTAGCGTTGAGCAAGATAAAAATTAAAGTTAGACTTACATAGCATAGCCAACATCACTGCCGTGTTATGATTTATTTGATACGTTCCGGAGTATCCACTTACATAGGTACCGATGCCATGATTTGTTGGTTTTACTCTCTTGATATCAGTTTTATTGCTCTCACTAATGTAATAGTAGCTTGGTCCCTTTACCTAGCTACTAAGCTTACAAGGCAAGAAAATAATAAGTAAATACATATGTGGTTGATTACCTTCCACCACCTCTCGTTATTAATTCAACTTATGAATTCTTAAAACGCTAATCAATATTAGGTAGGTACCTGTGACACGTCTTAAAGGTACGGTCACTAAAAGTAACCAGGGTCGTCGGATATACATGATGATTAGTAAGAAACCGACAGATTATAATCAAATTAATGTGATATTAAATATGCTTTAAATTTAATTTTCAATAGTATACATACGTACCTATTGGTACTAATATATCCTCACTATTAAATATCTTTGTAAACTTGTAGAAACATTCGCTTGCTGTTTCTGTCTTACAACACGGGAGAACTAATATTATGTAACCATCTATCTGCATATAGTTAGGATTGGAATATCCGTGGCCTACCGCCGCAAGCCCCAAAGCAATTATGACTTCCGTCATCCTATTTATTTATATTTAACAGAAATAAAGTCAAAATGGAAGGTCTCGGTCACATGACATTGACACATAAAAATGTCTATGCCAAGGTCACTGTGACCGCTTAAAAAACATTAGTATTTTGGAGCCTGCTCGTGACGCTGCTTGCAAAGCCGTCAAACTGCTCTTCTGAAAACTAGTTTCCACGCAACGCAGCGGCAGGCCGAGTCGATGCTGTACCTACCTATGTGTTTACGATTGGGCGACGTTGCCCCTTGCGGTTTGCTGCAGCGGTCGTCTACGAAAGTGCACCCAAACTAATTCAATTAATCTCGAGACGAACGGTGCCTATAAGGGGTATCCAGTTGTAGCCGGTTAGGTTGGATGCCGATCTTAATATAGCTGTGATAGGGTGGGCAGATTGTTGAGGGTTACATATTATAATGTTATCCACATTATCCACCACTTGGAAAATCATTAATAATGAAACTGGCTTAAACAGGATAAACAACTTGAGATTATGATCGACAACAAATTAGTTTATAAAGCCGCTGACGTAGCTGAGGCATTTAATGAGTTTTTTTGCTAACATACCAATAGCTACGACACGCTCCTTAAAGTCACCCCATCTAAACCTGAAAATCTTTTGGCATAGTAGTGTATCTAAGAGTAGTCGTCTATTTTAATTTGAACATGTATCCCCGCGTGATGTAGTTAATGTTTTTAACACACTTAAGTCTAAAAACACCGGTGATTACTGGGACATATCCATTAAAGTATTAAGTAATATAATAGACATCGTGACATTTTCCTAATGTAATGAAGAGTAGTAAAATAATATACACAGTAAGAATTAAAAAATATATATACATAAGATACCATTACTTAAATCAGGTAATAAAACTAACGTTGGCAACTTCAGACCCATTAAGTAAGATAGACTTACCTGCATTCAGCAAAATATTTGAAAAATTAATACTTAAGCATTTGCTAAGACATTTTAATTTAAATAATCTCCTACATAGTGAACAATATGGTTTCACAAAGGGTCGTTCAACTACAGATGCGGGTGTTGCTCTACTGAAACACATATTTAACGCATGGTAGAGGTCGCAAAAAGCTATTGGAATCTGTTGTGATCTCTCCAAAGCCTTTGATTGCGTGCGAGTTTACGCAAAAGTATATCATCATACTTTTGCGTAAACTACGCCATTATGGTGTCAAAAATCAAGCTCTCAATGCAATTAGTTCTTATTTACATAATAGATTTCAGTATGTAGATATTAAAGATGTGAAATCTTCCGGGCTACCAGTTCAGTTAGGTGTACCGCAAGGCTCATTACTAGGTCCATTCTTGTTTTTAGTATATATTAATGATTTACCATTTTATTTAAAGGGCATCTGTGACGTTGTACTATTTGCAGATGATACCTCTCTTATTTTTAAAATAAAATCTTAAGAGTTACGGATTGGTTTACGTCAAATAACCTAGTTCTAAAAACTAAGAAAACGAAATGTGTAAAGTTCACCTTGCCAAACGTTACAAATGTGGGACCCGACATCGTTTTAGATAAAGAGGTGCTTGAAACTGTGGGGTTTGGCAGTTTTTCTGGGAATAACAGTAGATACCAAACTTCAATCGGGACCACACATATCAACCTTAGCAGGAAGGCTCAGTTCGGCCGCCTATGCCGTCAGGAAAGTAAGGCAATACACTGACGTTGATACAGCTCGTTTAGTCTATTTTAGTTGTTTCCACAGCGTTGTGTCCTACGATATTCTACTGTAGGGTAAAGCTGCTGAGATACAAAATGTATTTGTACTCCAAAAACGTGCTGTCCGAGCAATTTATCAGCTCGGTGTAAGAGTTTCTTTAAGAGATTTCTTTAAAGATATTGGTATTCTCACGGTTGTTTCGCAATTTATCTTAGCTAAAATCTTATATGTTAGGCAAAATATTCACATGTACACTAAAAACAGTGAGATCCATAATGTTAACACCAGAAATAAAGAACAAACTACGAGCTTCTTTGCTCTCTTTCTCTACAATGAACAGACAGCTGTGCTGCTGGGGAGTTTCTTCCGCCACTTCTTCTTCCCAGCGAAAGCACTAGGGCTTCCGCTGGGAAGAAGAAGTGTCGATTGATGGGCGTTTTGGGGGACGGTCTTATGTAATATTGACGTACAAAAAGTGCTGATTCTCAGCCTAATTTGAATAAATGACGTATGATTTTGATCCAGGCATCTGAGGTAGGTCTCAAAATTCAAGTATCTACTCTAATTTTTTGCTTTCTGCAGGCCATTGTCAGGTTGTATTTTGTTTAAAAGGCAAAATTATAATCATTAAATATAATTACACAAATAAAATAGAATTCGTTTTAAATGTCGTCATTACCTAATAAGCCTTTTACCGGTTGCACCCGTTTTAGACAAGTAGAGACTACCTGTCTGAGTCCCCACAACCAAGTAACTGGTAACATGGTGCTGAATGCCACGTCTGATTGTCAGACTTTCGGGTTTCTGACAGGTGGGTCCTTCTAACTGGTAATTTTTACCCGACTGCCAGGAGGGTTATGTTTTTAGCTCCTATCTTGTATGTATTATTCTTTATTACCTAGTATCTCCAGAACCGCTAAACGGATTTTCACATTTGAGGTATTGTTAGAATTGCCTTAATCGCCCAACTGCTACTAGAAAGGTGACATTTAAAAAAACCCAAAATGGCGGATGTATGACGCCATATTATGAGGTATAAAGAAATAAATTTCTACCAAGCATATCGAGTGGGATATCAAAATGAAGGATTTTAAACACTGATTCTAAATATGTATATAACATAATATTAAATGGAACAAAAAAAAAAGAATAACATATTTTTTTCTACCGAGCATATCGAGTTGGGTATAAAAATGAAGGATTTTAATCACTAAGTAAACTAGCTGCCGCCAGCGACTTCGTTCGCGTGAAGTTAGTTATGGCCCGCTCCTATTGATCACAGCGTGATGTTATATAGCCTAAAGCCTTCCTGGATTAATGGTCTATCCAACGAAAAAAGAATTTTTCAAATCGGACCAGTAGTTCCCGAGATTAGCGCGAACAAACAAACATACAAACAAACTCTTCAGCTTTATATATTAGTATAGATATACTGATTCTAAATATATTTTACATATTAAGTCATTACCTATAAAATTGTCGTTTATTATGAAATAACGTAAAGGAATTCTTTTCATGTATTTTTTGTTTGTATTTATTAAAGTGCCTTGCAATCAATGTATTTCTGCCAACGCAGTGGCAGTTTATTGATTCTTAAAGAAATCAGCTGGACGAGAGGCAAAAAATTTTACAAAGGCATTTTATACTGCCTCTTGGGTGTAAAAATTTTTTCCCGACAAGAATCTATTCAAATTCTGGAAAAAGTAAGTAGTCTGTAGGCGAAAGGTCTGGTGAGTAGGGCAGATGATGAATAGCCTCCAACCCCATTTTTTTGCAACTTGGAGACCGTCTGTTGTGCGGTATGAGGTCGCGTGTTGTCGTGCAGGAGCAGCGGAGAGGAGCGATTGACCAATACTGGTTGGAGATGTGCCAGTTTCTCCATCATTGTATTCAGTTCTTCACAGTACACATCTGCAGTAATGCTCATCCCGTTTGGTAAGAAGCTGTGATGAATCACACCGATTAGACCACCAAACAGAGACCATTGCTTTTCTAGGGGTAAGATTTCGTTCAGGGCAGTGTTTAGGTGCTGAACTAGGATCTAATCAACTTTCTGAGCGCTTGCGGTTATCAAAGAGAATCTATTTTTCATCGCAGGTAACAATGTGTTTCAAAATTTCTTCATTTGTTTGTCTGTTGAGCACTGCCAGGCACGTCTCGCGTACTTCGCGCTGGTGATCATTGAGTACGTGGAGCACCCATTTGGCAAGATACTTTACCTTGCCAATTCGACGTATATGGTCCAATATAGTTTGTATTTTTTGTTTGTTTTGTCGAAAGCTGTTGCTATTTCAGCCGCAGATCGTTTATCATCAGCTTCCACAATCGTCTTAAATTCGTCATTGTTGACCAAAAGTCTTCAAACGACCGCGAGGCTCATTTTTCAAGTCGAAATTCCCAGAACGGCAGTGAGCAAACCAATAATAGGTGGTACGTTGGTTTGTAGTGTTAGCTCCGTAAACGTCGTTGATGTTTCGTGCCGCTTGTGTCGCGTTGTTGCCACAACGGTACTCATATTCCATAATTACTCGAATTTTTAACGTATCCATGATTACGAAAAAGATGGAAATGTATCACTAATCAGTAAACAAATGACTGCTTTTGGAAAAAGAGCTCCATGATTTTAAGATAAAATTAATTTGAAATTAGAATTATTAGCCAAACGGGATTTTTTTTTTTTGAAATGGCCAATATTGTAGGATGGCAATTTCATAAGTAAAGAACTATTATAACGTGTAGTATAAATTATAAATGGAAAGATAAAAAATCTGCTATATTAATATGAATATAACGCGCACATGACAGTTAAGTTAGAAAAGCTCACAAAAGTATACAATGTTAGTGCTGTAGACATTTCATTTGACCCTAAAACATATGGCCAAAAACCACGAGAGGAATACATACCTGAAGATCCCAATAAATCAGATAGTATACCAAAGTAACTCAAATTAGGTGTAAGCTCTCGAGCCATGCTAAGACGGAACACCAATATTAACCATGGGCTGGTTAGCGGTACCATGGGTGTTATCCGACGAATAGATTGGCCAGTACTATGCAGAAAGCAGTTGGAGCCAGGAAAACTACCACAAGCGGTATTTGTGGAGCTCGATGACCCATGTATAACAGGGAACCTATCTGGAATTGGAGTCTGAATCCAGCCTCGTGCTACAGAATTTAATGCTTTACATGGTAAAGGCAAGGTTGAGCGACGAATGTTTCCCTTAATTTTATACTGGGCAGTGACGATGCATAAATTACGGGGCACAATTTTAGACCCAGCAGTTGTAGATTTAAGTAGAAACTTATTTGCACAAGGTGAAGCTTACGTTGCTTTGAGTAGAGTGAGGACTCTTTCCGGATTTGATATCAGTTCTCTTAACCCTAACAAATTGCTAAATCAACCACATGACATAAATTAATTTAAGGAATTAGTCCAGTTACGTAATATTTCTTAACTAAAAGACATAAATAAAATAATAATTTAAAAAACCACCTGCATGGATAACTACGATTAAAAATCAACTGAAAAGACTAAAACAAGATGAAAGTTCAATGATAAGGCATTTAAAAAAATGACAAGGATTAGGTGCTTAAATTCAGAAACATACATCGAAACAGTACCAAACCTATGTACAGAAGACATCACATCAAGCTACTACAACATGTCAGATTTTCTTGTTAAATAGTTGCAACTTTATCTCTACAGCGTTAAGGCTCTTTGTTGATTGGAAATATCTGACAGTTTGGAGTAGCTTAACCTGCGGTCAACGGTACCTACGTAATTAATATACACTTAGAAATTTTAGCACAAAATTAAGTCAGTTTCAATTTTTTGCAAAATTATAAACAGAATTTCATTCGGAGGCATGCACACAGCGCTTATCTTGTACATATGAATGTATGTATTATTCTTTATTATCTTATATCTCCAGAACCGCCTAACGTATTTTCACATTTGAGACGTCGTTATATTTGTCATAGACGGTGATATTAATAAAAACGAACGACGCCATATTATGAGGTAAAAAAAAATCTACCAAACTTATCGAATTGGTTTTAAAATGAAGAATTTAAAATACTCATTAGAAAATATGTATACAACATGCAGTTTTAATATTAAATGGAACGATGAAACAAGAAATTAAACATTTTTTTTAAGTTTTCCAACATTGGTAACATAATTTGTTAAAACTAAAAAGATAGAAATAAAAAAATATTATTTGAAAACAAAAAACCCGCCTGCATAAAACTCTAACGAACTGAAAAGGTAGAGACAAGTTGAACAATCGCAGTTGGGGGACTTCTTAGCTAGATAAACAAGTGTCCATAGAAGAGTCCCCCAACTGCGATTGTTCAACTTGTCTCTACCTTTTCAGTTCGTTAGAGTTTTATGCAGGCGGGTTTTTTGTTTTCAAATAATATTTTTTTATGTACTAGGTATATACAACGCAACATTTTCAAGAACCCAAATATAAGTAAAATGCAAGCGATGCCGATCGCCATGGATGCCTACAAAAATAATATACCTGTTTGTAAATTTAAAACATAAAATCGCATAAGCCAAATAAGCGAAGCACTTAAATATTTAAAAATTTAAGACAAATAAGCACAGCACTTAAAATTTTAAGACCTTTTCGCAGTGGCAGTGTTATAGTAATAAAAAATTGAATAATATGATACGTATGTGATTCGGTAAAAATACATTCATTATAACTGTAGGTTTAATAATATTTGCACCAATGACAGTCCCATTTGTGGTTCGGAAGAATCTGTCCATTCCTTGGTTGCCTGGAAGAGATCGCATTAGCGATAAGGCCGTCCATTGTATGTCTTTTTTTTTGTGTTGATTGTTTTGTTTGATATTTGGTGTACAATAAAGAATATATAAATAAATAAATAAATATAATAGGATTTAGAATTTGTTATAGGCAAGCTGTAACTCAAACCTGGGGATATAAAAATAGGTAACAAAAAATCAACCTTGATTCATATGCACGATTGGTTATTATTGACTGGCCGGAAAAATCTGCCAGAATGGTTTATTTATTTTCTCACGACTTTCTCGCCAAAGTTACGATGGTTTAAGATGGTAATGTGATCTAAGACTTATTAAGAGAATGGTAGAATTAATTATGCTCGTTAGGAAATTGGAATATCCAGTATCGGATACTTAAGGCGAAGCGAACTCAATAATTGGAGTAATTTGGACCTGGTTAAGTTTCACTTTAATTTTAATAAGAGAATGCAAGATTGAGAAAATGGAGCTAGAAATTACAGCATTTTGGTCATTAGTTAAGTACTCATTGTATGAGCGATTAGATTTGTGTGATTTTATTTAAGTAGGTAGGTACTGCATCAACAATGCGATTCTGATACATATCATCTCGAAAACGTAGGTGGAATAAGCGTGGAGTGAGTTGTCAATCCAAATAATGCTATCTTCTTCTTTGTTTTCGTTCTTGGTCACAATGACTGAATTCGAGATGTTGATGTAGCTCGCCACACGATCTCTCTCATCTATCTCTGTTGGACGACAGTCTGGAGCATTCATTTACAGGTCAACCCACTGCCGACTTGATTCGGTCGGTCCACCTCATCGGTGACCTTCCCCGAGGTCTGTTCCCTTCTGCCTTGGACGACCAAACGTACTATGGAGTTATTAAAGCGCCTTGACACGTGACCGAAAAAACCGAGTATACTGAGGGGGCTGTACCAATTCTGAAAGTCGCTGTTTAAATAATGCTAAGGATGGATACTAATGATTGATCGCTCTAAGCTGACTTTAACTGAGATGAGATGAGATTGTTGCAAAATTTTAAACAAATGACGCAAATGTTCATATTGTGTCTTATTTTACGAAGTATTGCTTACACATGTGGGCATTTAGCTTGGAGGCTCTGTATTATTGATACGGCGGTAGCAAAATCCCTGATCCACAGTTAGGTACACACTAATGCATTTGTTGACATTTTCATCAGATACTTTCGAAACTAACCATAGCAATACTGGCTACTTCATAGACCTGGAACAGGTATTTTATAAGTTTACTGTATAGGAAACGGTCAAAACTCCCGTGACATGCTAA
Source organism: Sesamia nonagrioides (assembly GCA_017933935.1). Lineage (NCBI taxonomy): Eukaryota > Metazoa > Arthropoda > Insecta > Lepidoptera > Noctuidae > Sesamia > Sesamia nonagrioides. The sequence goes on along the minus strand of JADWQK010002042.1, from coordinate 674,252 downwards.
AGACTACATTGCTTATGAAAGGTGTCAGCGTGTATCCAGTGCGTGTGCGTGTATGAGTCATATCGCGTTAGATGATGACTTCAGTATTCCTCTAAAACAGTGTTTTTCAACCTTTTTCATGGCACGGCCCTCTTAGTGTCATAAAATATATCGCGACCCCCTTCACTGCTGCTTTTAACATTGAATTTATGTCTGTCACTTGAGTATCTTTTGGTTAAACAGAAAAACAGAATTCCTACAATCACAAAAAAATTTAAGTGTTTGATTCCATTTGGAACATTCTATAATTTAAAAAAAAAATGGCGACCGCCTCAATGAGACTTGGCAACCTCCAAAGGGGTCTCGACCCACACGTTGAAAAACACTGCTCTAAAACAAAAAGTGATATAAGGCAGACAGTAAAAACACTTTGGTATTTTGTTTATAGATACAAATTTAGTATTTTGGTACTGCCCTAGTTTTTATATAATATAATAATAATTATTCAATATGATATTAAAACTCTGCGTTAGTAAATCGGCCAAGCACTAGATTATAATTATATAAAAAACGTAAACAGACATTATGGCCTAAGCCTCATGATTGATTTAAAAACAATAAAAAGAATTAATCAATGTCACCAAATGATCTAAGATATATATAAAGAGATAATAAGTATTTCAAATAAAAGTTCTAATTACAATTATGATAGGTATAATTTAAAAGTAAAAATTTCACGACTAGTTTTAATATCATATGAATTGTGCCAAATGTATCACATGTGAAATGACGTTATACTTAACTGTTATAAGTTACGTAACAATAAAAATTTTAGTCTTAAAGTTATTAAAGCTTTTAAATAAGCGTGTTTTTAAAAAGATTTTGTATTGTTTGGTTGGTTTGAAGCAGGGATGTTATGGAGCTTCGACTCCGACTCCGTTAAGTCTGAACTTCCGAGCACTATCTTACCTTCGGTTCCGATACTTTTAAATCAGAGGTTATTAAAGCATAACATAGCGGACGCGGCCTGCCGACTATTATGAACAGCAGGCTAATTGCGTAACATACTATCTGTAGCAATGGAAATGCAATGGAATGATTTTGACAGTTCAACAACATTCATCGCGTTCTTTACGTTGTTGAGCAGACACATTTATCGAACATGTGGAGCAGTGGACTAGCAATATGCTTCAAAATGATTCCAACTGATAGTAATAGTGCGTTACGCGATTGGGGTGCATACATATCACGCGGGGAATTCCCTGACTCCTGCTACGTGCACTCTATCGTCAATTATTTTTTCACTTGTTGTTACTTTGTTACGCACACGACACTTTTATTTTTATATTTATAAACTAGTGCTTGACTGCAATCCCGCCTGATGGTAAGCAGTGATGCAATCGTTGATGGTAAAGCGCACTAGCTTATTAAGCCTATTCACTCAAAAAAACTGAGTGAATAGGAAGGAAGACGGCAGTTGAGCGAGGTGATGCAATGTTTAACCCAACAACACGATCAACGATGCTGCACCAGAGGATGATCTGGGGACCCTCCACGACCAAACTCCCGACACAACAACATTAGGCACATCGTACCCGCCACACATCGCAACACAACTGCTCAGACCCGTCCACCGTATGGCTTCACCAGACATCATGCCGGAACACGACGAATCGCTTGGCGGCAAGACTTTGTCTGGTGGGTGGTAACTTATGCCGGCGGCTGATGTTGTTGCCGACATGTTCATAAGTTATAGATATTTGTTGTGATATCGCTCGTTTTGGAGTCAACACATTTGATTTTATTGGTTTCAAAGCTTTTGTTCATTTAATGTAATATATTAAGCTACTTTGGGTTTTAATTAACGTCATTTAATTTCTTATTCATTTGGAAATATGCCAATTTTCATTTTAACTATTTGTGTTTAATTTTACAGTAAAAAATTAAAATGAAATAGTTAACTGAATAAGGTTTTTTGTGTTTAAATATAAAATCTCTCTCCTACCACCACTTCTGACCCTGCCTTCGCCTCCGGTTCCGACTCCGGTTTCGACTCCGATAAATCAAATTTAAAAACTCCGACACCGATTCCGGTTCCGATATAACAACCTCAGTTACATCCCTAGTTTTTGACAGCCTCCGTGGCGTAGCGGTAGCGGACGCGGCCGCTGCGCAAGGTGGCGCGTGTTCGATCCCCGCACAGTGCAAGTATTTGTATGCATGAATATGAATATTTGCACTGCTCTGGTCGTGCCTCGGAAAGCACGTTAAGCCGTTGGTCCCGGTTGCCATACGAACATCTAGTGGCAGTCGTTACGGGTTGTTGGAGCCCTCAAAAATCCAACAATTGGTCTAACTGCAATGCTTCGATGTCGCCTTCGGGTTGTGGAGGTTGGACGACAGTCGCTTCACGGAAAATGTCGAAGTTTAGCCATATCAGCAGTTGGACTGGTAAAGCGGACCCCAGAGTCTAAAGCTGAAAAGGTTTCGGATGCGACTGGGATTAACGCTCGGATGATGATGATGATGATGATAGTGCGACTGGGATTAACGCTGAGATGATGATGATGAGTTACATCCCTAGTTTGAAGTGAATACGTTTTAATAGATAAATTTAAGTGTTCTTACTCTGCCAACGTTGAAGAATGTAAGACAAATGTAACCCCAAGGTATTGCTTTGTGAGAATGTCTATGGACTTTTCGTTTGGTCACTTTAAATTTATTTTAGGTACCGATATGAAATAAATTCTGATAAAATCTGTATACACTAAAAAATGCAAAAGCAAAATTTATAATTATGTATAATAGCACATATTTTGTGCCTTAATAAACCGAATATGACGTCAAAGCATGCTAAATTGATTTTTTATGTTATTAAAATGATAACGTCCAAGTTGGTTCTATATTCATCATTCTCAGTGTCAAGGGCATCGCATGACGTTACGGAAAGAATCTCATGCATCCTAAACATTTGTGTGTGCTATGAAACTCATAGCAGGCGTTTATTTACTAAATACTTACACATTAATTACTGTTTTTATAATATTACATTAAAACGAAGTAGTCGTTTACAACCTTCAATGGTTATATATTTATAATCCAAGGTTTAAAACAGATTAAGTACTTCCCGTGTTCATGACAATAATCACATTTTAGAAAAATTGTCAACATACCTACTGCTAGATTCCATTGTTGACTGCGAATTGCCGATTTACTTTCAGGAATATTTAAAACGGATGGTGAATTCTTTTTCAAACTTTAAGGAGCTGACCTTAAAGTTTGAAAAAGCATTCACCATCCGTTAGGTATATTATCAGATTACATCTTAATCAAAATTGTGATTTGCGACTATAACAGGTACACGTGTTTACAGAAATTCTGTAGGTAACTTGTTACAAATGTAACTTAGAAATTATATTATATTATTATATTTTTGTAAATAGGTTACTGAAAGTCATAGAGCCCAAAATCTTGGGTTCATTCCGAGAATTTATAGAAAGGAGGCCTTCACAATAATTTCTAAACCATTGGTTATTAGTAACCACAATATAAATATTAGTGATAGTAAATAAATGAAATGAATTAATTAATCCTATAATGCAGCATTATTTGGCGCTTTACTTTGTGTATATTATTTCTTCAGAACTGCTCTCAAAATGGTGAAGGAAAAGATCGTGAGAAGACCAGCATGTGCTAGAGGCAAAAACTTCGAAGACATCTACCAACCCGCTCTGGGCCCGCGTCGTAGATCACGGCAGTGATGGGAACATTGTAGGCTGAATATGTATATGTAGGTATGTAACATTATCACCGTATTTCAAATGATAATGACATTGGTGTAGGTTTCAAAGTCAGGGAGGGTTATACATTAAATTAAATCTCTGAATGTCGCTTACGTAAATGTTTCCGTTTTAGCCTATTTTAACTCGTTATGGCGCAACAAGGTCTCACTCTGATTCGTAATATTGATTATTTGAGGGAGAAAAATGTTCAATAGGTATATAATTTGATTACGAATGAATATTTGTTTATTGTAGTTAGAAAACTCCAATTTATGGAAACCTCCATCGCACTAACATTCAAAACTAGACGTCATCGGACGACTCGCTACAATCAGGACGAAGGGTTTCGTCTCGTCTTTTATACCACGTATATCGAAGCACTGGAACAATTTGCCAGCGGCGGTGTTTCCGTCAAGGTTAGAGTGAATAGGCTCTTAGTAACTACTTTACAATCTTTAGCTAATTATTCATACCTATTTTACAATATTTAGCCAATTATTCATACTTAAGATGCGAATAGAAAATGACATGATAATAGCTTGTAAGCTGATCAGCATGCCGCATTCGTTACCAAACCAACAATGCGTAGTAAAGACAGACACTAAGACGAAATAGATGAATAAGTAAGAATCGTACGTCATGTCGCCATTGTTTGGCATCTGTCGACGATATGGTTTAATATTTTTTAATTTTGATATAATGAGGTTTCTGTCTGTCACATCAAGCTACTACAATCCGTCAGATTTCTTTATTAGTTTTTCAACTTTATCTCTAAATCATTAAGGCTCAAGGTTGACTGCGGATATTTGACAGATTCGGGTAACTTGAACTGCTGTTGTCCGTATCATTTTAGAAACACATGCCAGAAATGATTCGATGAAGTGAAGATCAATTATTATCCATTTTGTTCTTTATTTCATATAAATGTGGTGTTTATTTGTTATAAAAGTGTAAGTATTTAATATTTAGTAGTATTTACATATACCTACAAATCGCAAAAGTACTGAACCGGTTTTAATAATATTTGACGCAAGGTATTGTTGTGATTCCTAAAAAATCGGCCACGTGCGAGTCGGACTCACGTTCTGAACATTATCTACAAAAAATACTCTTTAGTCATTAGTTGTTATAGTGACAACAGTGTGTTAATTTCAACTATCTAGTTTTTAAATAATTATAAACTAGTGCTTGACTGCAATCCCGTCTGATGGTAAGCAGTGATGCAATCGTTGATGGTAAAGCGTACTAGTTTATTAAACTTATTCACTTAAAAAACTTAGGAATAGGAAGGATGACGGCAGTTGAGCGAGGTGATGCAATGTTAAACCCAAGACCAACACGACCAAACAATGCTGCGCTAGAGGGAGATTGATCTGGAGACTCTCCATGACCAAACTCCCGATACAACAACATTTGGCGCATCGTACATGGCAACACAACTGCTCAGACCCGTAGGGCTTCACCAGACATCATGCCGGAACACGACGAATCGCTTGGCGGCAAGACTTTGTCTGGTGGGTGGTAACTTCTGCCGGCAGCCGATGTTATGGCCTACCACCGAGAAATAATTATCACGAGTCATGAGATACGGTTGGGCGACAGTCTTAGAGTCTTAGTAAAAAGGTACAGTTTTTACCCTTTGTGTACGGATCAATAAAAAGAACTAAAATGCCTTTTAGTTGGTACCTACGTTATCTTCGAGAGGTCGAATCCACAGGGCATGGCGGGTAGCTCATGATAGGATGATTTTTATTTTCGGAGGGTAGTTTAGATTTAGGTAAACCATAACCGGGATCGGCTATGAACTAAATCGTAAACGGACACATACTAATCAGTATACATTAGTAATTGCTTTCATCGCGAAATAAATAAAACTACTAAATTAAAATACTTAGGAATAATAATAATGAGTGTTAAAATCTCACCATTCAACTCCCTCATAGCTGAACAACAACTTCAGTCGAATTCAAAAAACCGCGGGAAATAGCACCAACGACAAAACGGATAAAACTGGCAACACTTGGCAGCGGCTCTAGATCAATAATATTTATTTAAAATATTTCTAATTTTATTCTACACTGAATAATAATTTCGTTACGACGCAGGCGACGGTCCGCGGTACACTGAGCATTGTTACAGGGTTTGTGTCTAATATAAAAGCCTATATCAAGGATATAAATGCTATATCTAGCCTTAATTATGAAGATTTTGTACTTGTGATTGGCAGTGCATTTGTTTTTCCAGAAGGTCCTGGCTCGTGTCAGCTATTTTCTTAAAAATCTCAGAGTATGAGGTTTATGGGTGATAGCAGACGCGTTTCCAGTTCTATTTGAATGTCCACACCTATTTTATTGCTTTCATTGTCTATATATTTGTGAGTTTTTGTTCCCATATCACCAGTCGTGATGGCCTAGTGGTTAAAACACTAACCTCTCAAGTATGAGTGTGCGGGTTCGATTCCAGATCAGGCAAGTAACAATGTAACTTTTCTAAGTTATATGTACTTTCTAAGTATATCTTGGATACCAGTGACTTATTAAAAGGTGAAGGAAAACATCTTGAGGAAACCTGGATGTTAAGTCTGAATCGTCAACCCGCATTGAGCAAGCGTGGTGATTACGCTCCATCCTTCTCTGTATGAGAGGAGACCTGTGCCCAGCAGTGGGACGATAAAAGGATTATGGTGGTGGTGGTAGTCCCATAAGCACAGCTATAAGTATACTGTATTACAGAGTACGTGAAATATTACGAGTACGACGTTTATTATGAGTACGTGTTATATTACTTACAAATTTTGAATTTCAATATTATTTATGACGTAGATTATAAACAGTGTTTTTCTGCCATCCGGGGATGTAAACACCAGCGAGGCAGTCATCAACTATTTTTAAAACTGTATGAGTTTGTGATGTATTGGACTGAGAGCCGACTCCATCGTACTTGGGGTAAGTCTAAGCTGATAGAAGTTTACCCGATGTAACAGTGGCACAGACATCTTTGTTCATAACCTAAACTAAATTTTAATTAAGAAAAGAACAGAAGATACGTATTAGTTTATCTTCTGTCCTTTTCTTTGTAGGCTTCCGACGCAAGTTCACGCGAAATACTCGGCTATCGGCACGCTGTGAATGCAGGCGGACAATATTTAGAGCGGGTCGTATCTTGTATCATAAGAAAACATGACACGAACTTAATTACCTATTGAACGTGTATCGGAAACTGTATATACATAATATGTACATATCAAGGGCACGGTTTATTAGGATGATATCAAAACAGTTGAAGGGTGTTTTAACAGTTTCGAACATAAAGAGAAAATGTTGAAACACCCTTCAACTGTTCAACTTATACCATCGCCTAGCTCCGTAAAGAATAGAGGTAAACAAAACAATTTAGGGTTATCACAACACACGTTTTACAAATCTGTTATTTACATGATTATCGACTTTTACATGCTAGCTATTTATTAACAATTCTTATTGCAGCATATTTCAATAGAATCACTAAAATAACATGCATAATAACTTGGTATTTCGAAAAACCATTAAGAAGTCGACATTCATTTTACGTGATAGCCCTACAAAAAAAGAAAGATGGATGAAATCCAGGTATTAAACACATTTTGTGGAATTCAACCAATGAATAAAGTTGAGGCATTTGTCAATACAATTTTGCGTATTTCAATTACTTTCAAATCAACCACATAATACATGCATTGTAATACCTTCAAGTATGGATTAAATCAAAACATTTAACTTATTAGGAAATTAGCTCACATGTGTGTCATATTTCATTCAAATCGGTTAATCGTTCTATGCAAATCGTAAATATCTAAACAAATAAACTGTTTTTACATTAGTAGGAAGTAGGATTATTACTTTTATGAAAATCTTCTATGTAGAAAAGGTTGTTAACATCTGTCTTTTAGGCGTAAACTACTCGTTGCCTAGCAACGGTTTATGTACCTCCATTCTTTATCGAATTTGACCCAAGTATAGGTTCAATCAATAACTTTCATCATCAGATCATTAACAGTTCGGTTTCTTGACGGCTTAATGACCAGATAATGATCTAATGATGAAAGTAATTGATTTACGTACCTAGTGCAGTAACATGTTTATTGAAACTGGTAGGTGGTAGGCCATAACATCGGCTGCCGGCAGAAGTTACCACCCACCAGACAAAGTCTTGCCGTCAAGCGATTCGTCGTGTTCCGGCATGATGTCTGGTGAAGCCGTACGGACGACGGGTCTGAGCAGTTGTGTTGCGATGTGTGCCGAGTACAATGCGTCATATGTTGTTGTGTCGGAGGTTTGGTCGTGGAGGGTGTCCACATCAATCTCCCTCTGGCGCAGCATCGTTGGTCGTGTTGTTGGGTTTAACATTGCACCACCTTGCGCAACCGCCGTCTTCCTTCCTATTCACTAAGATTTTTTAAGTGAATGGGCTTTATAAACTAGCGCGCTTTACCATCAACGATTGCATTACTGCTTACCATCAGGCGGGATTGCAGTCAAGCGCTAGTTTATAATCACAAAAAAAGGTACCTATTAATGAGTGATTATTATCTATGGTAAGTGATAATGGCGGTGTGGTAATTAATATAGTCGTTAATTGAGTATTTCATTTTGATTTTAAACTACATATGTATAGTGATGCAATACCAACTGCTATCTTTAGTGCTTAAGGACAGTGTAGAGTTTTTTTTTACACATTGTATAGGTCCAACCTTGAAGTAGATTGGATACGTCTCGCGTGCCTTGAGAGATAAGTAGAAGAAAACATGGCAGATAACAGAAAAGAATGGAAGAGGAAAACATTTTGCCATTTTGCACTTGTACATACATAAGACCTCATACCTTTTAAATTTTATTATTATTTAATGTACAATGTGTATGTTGTTAGCATTTAAAACAAATAAAGAGAGCAGCTGAAGGAAAACTATACAGATATAACTATGACTACCTATGTTTGTATAATTTTTCCTTCACTTACTCAGAATTAGGTAAGTACCAATCCCTAGCAATTTATTTTTTTAATTTTGAATTGCTGACGATGATCTGGAACGCTGTGCTCGTAGTCGTGGACCCTCATGTACCAAGCACAATATACTGTTCAGTTGGGTAGGTACAATTTCAAGAAAGAGAGCCGATTCGGCTGGGGGCTCAAGGGCTTTGACAATTGCGCGTTGCCACTGATGACTTATAGCACTGTATCGTGGCGCGGGCAATGGTGAAGAATATGCTTGGGGTTGTCCTACAAGATCGAATCACAAATTATGAGATACGCAGGAGAACCACTAGATGATCGATATATCTTTTAGAATTGCTACATTTCAGTGGCAGTGGGCAGGGCACATTGCTCGCACAACAGATTTTGGCTAATGAGGCGGCTATCCGCCTCATTAGCCAAAATCTGTTGTCAAATTCTGAAGTGGCGACTGTGTACCGGACTACAACATTGGCCTAGACCTACCACAAGGTAGACCGAAAACTTTGTTAAAGCCGCACCAATACGTTAGATTCGAGAAACACAGAACCAGGCGAAATGGAGGTGCTTCGGGAGGACCTACTTTCAGCAGAGAAAGTCTTTCGCCTATTTTTTTTTATAAACTAGTATTTGATCGCAATCCTTCCTGATGGTATGCAATGATGCAATCGTAGATGGTAAAGCGCGCTAGTTTATCAAAAGCCTATTCACTTTAGCCTTTAAGACACTTAAATTGTAGTCAGATGGAAAAACCGCCGCTGGCAAATGGTTTCAGTCCTTCTATGTACGCGGTATAAAAGGCGAGTCCATTCGTCCGATGATGGAACGGAGATGGAGGAATTAAGTCATAGAATTCTCGCGCGCATTCTCTAAAATGCATCCTATAGAACACCGACAGGCTAGCTACTCTACGCTCGTGCTCCAGGCTTTGGAAACCTTTTTGAACCAAATCTAGCTCTCCAATTAGCTTATTCGCACGCCTCTCCATCGAATCCAAAGTTGCCAGGTGACATTTTTCAACGCCAGCCCAAATGTGTGGTTTGAGTACTCCTCACAAAAACTGACCTGCGCTTTGTATAAAATTAGAAGCTGTGAAGTACCATCGGACCTTTGTAATAACGCCAAGTTTCCTGGCAGCCACCTTAGCTTTGGATTCGATGAACCGCCCAAAGTTTAGGCTTGAGGAAATCTCAACTCCAAAAAGCCGAAGCCGGTCGGTGCACTCCAAGAATACATTCTGAAAAGTAGGTAGAATCGCTGAGGGCAACCCGATATAAGCCATAACCTAATAAACCAAGGGCTGAATCACAAGCTCACACGTGTGAAGTTCTTGGTTCATACTTAGTCCATGAACGCTACGTTGGCTTATTATTTACGACCCAGAAGCACAGGTAAAGAAGGAAAATATGACTATGACGTCATCTCCGGTTTTCACTGCTAACCAGTGATGTGGCTCTATTTGCATAGGTCACATAGCGCTTAGAATATTACTATGCTAAGCGCTGGTAATTTTACGTGGATGTGTTGCATATAATAACTGTTTTCCCTATTTTGCTCTTTTTTATTTATGTTTTTATGGTTCCGTACACAAAGGGCAAAGTCTAAGACTCTACTGTCAGTCTGCCTGTCACCAGGAAGCTTATTTTAATTGTTTACATCTCAAATCAACTATTAACAATACTTTAGGTCTTAAAAAAATGTAGTCTAAAAACGCATATCGTTGATATCAACTTACATTCTCTATTCATATTATATTTCCGCGTACCGTGTAGATGAGGAAATGTCAATTTGAGAAAGTGTTGCCTTGGAGTTGTTAGGTGATCTGTGTCACTTAGAAGCTCCTGATAGTACTTCGTAGACAAACCAGAATCGATCGGTAGAATTAGGCGCTTCTAATGCCATGCGATGTCAAAAATGGCCCACGAAATTTATTAAAACCTTATCCCGGTTCCACGATCGTACAAAATGCTAAAATTAAATCAAAATACCGTGATCAAGATTGGTAATAACAATACTTGAGTGTGGGCTGGTCCTTGAGCATCGACAATACAATACTTATTATAATTAGGCGTGGCTTATGTTAACATTGACAAGCCGAAATGGGCGTTTTAACAGTGAAGAGGCAAATACAATGTGAGACTTGATCTGGCTGGCATGGAACACGACCTAGATAAATTGGGCATCATAATAAAACAACAGCAAATGCATGCAATGAGGTGCGACACATGTGACTAAAAATAGATGAACATATAGAAATTGATAGTTGGAGCGATAGTGAGAGAGATGTTCGAGGAAAAGGGGGTAGGACTGTGGAAGCAGTGCCATCAAGATCTTGTGAAGAAAAAGAGTGTATGTATAACAAGGATGAACACCAGAAGAAAATATTTTCACGGATACCGACCACATTGTACCCACATAGGACAAGAATAAGCAGAAGATGAGGAGGATTGCAGTCCTGTATGATGACAATCCTTCTATCAAATGTGATGATTACAACGCTCTGTTTAATACCATTTGACGCAGACTTATTTTCCAATAAATGCCAGTTTATAACATCTATCTTTGTCATAATTTTATACAAACTCAGTACCAACTACATATAATGTATAAGGTCGATAGTGCCTATCCGGATATTGTGGATCAGGCCCCATATGCTGTTGATAGATAGCGATCAATACTGTTTCTGAGAAGATTGTTGAACTTTGTACTTTATAGATATTTGACGATAATATACCGAATGCTATCAGAATGATGCAGCTGGTTTAAGTAACTAAGTTAATATAGGGAATGAATATTTATATAACACATCAACTGGCTTTCGTTTTGATAATTCGAGATGAATTTTTTACGTCATATGAAGCAATGAAGATTATTCGAATTGAGAATTAGAATAAATATTGGACCTTTGACGTTTCTTGCCTTATTGTCTGTAGGAGGATGCTTCGATAAGAGCAACTATCTTCGTTTTTATGAATTAATCAAATTGCCTGTTTGAGCTTAAGTTTCGCTACATATGCATAACGTAAATCATCAGCACATAGTCGCCGAGCACACAAATCATTAATTATTTTATTAAAAATGGCTTTTCACAAAATATAGTGTAAGATCTCAACCATATTATTCAAGATCGCAATTGTATTCCCTAGATTCAGCACTTCGGGGCCATCTAAACCGTGACGTCACATTAAATGCATTTTTGTCACAAACACCTTGCCTAACGCTGCTGACTGTTAAATGGTTTTACACCTATCGTTTTTTCTTTTCTTATCCAATTTTATCAGCCACATCACATGTGTGTGGGCGAAGAAAATGAAAGGTCAACCGTTGGGCAGCAGATCACAAAGAACGCACATCAGACGTAATGAAGAAGTCGATAGCGACTACTCCTTGCTGTTAAGCTACAATTTACTGACTAAGTCTTACATTGACTTGAATGAGCTCTGGACATTGAGAGTATGTCCTGTTTACTCTAGTGCCTCGTTGGTAGTGGTGTGTGTGTGTTGGAACATTCCCTTCAAAATGGTGCTGAAGTGGGGGCTGGTCATCTCTTAGGTAACCCGACTTACTTTAATTTCTGAATGTTATATTTGCTATATAACATAACAAACAATGCTACGCTTCGGAACGGGAGATTAGCTTCATCTTACTGAATGATCGACCCTAAGAAAATTCGAATGTTCAAGTATATAGTAATTGGTTTATTTGAAACAAATGCTTTGATTGTGAATCTACACAACTACGGTTCCTTCCGATACGTATACGAATACGTGCGGCATTATAAAACGCAAAATAGTTCGTGACATAACAAGTATTAAAATACACGTGCAGCCGACTTGTTGCCATCACGGACTGGCGCAAGCGCAGCGATGAAGCGATTGCCTTTATAAAATATCTTACGAATTTTATAAAAATAAAACTGATTTTTAACTTATTGACAGGGAAATAATAATATATAGGATTGTTTTAAGGTTTGATTGTTTGAAGGATTTGACAAAAACAACGACAGGAAAAAAGAGAAAACTAAGATGTTTGGTAACAAAAAAACAAAAAAATAACCTATACTGACTGGTCATGGGAACAGCAACAGAAGAGAAAAGTCTAAAAATATAAAACGCCGATCTCCTGTCCCTTGTGCCGTAGCAAGAAGAAATAAACGGCAGGCGGTTCGCGAATCTGTGGCCTTGCTCACGGTCGAGGACTAACAACGAGTCAATTATCGTCACAACAACGTATACAACCATATTAATAGTTTAACTTGAAACGATCAACAATTCCTACAAGCGGAATTATCGGACATAAAAATTACCGGAGCCTACAAGCACTAGAAGGTGGTGCTGCAGCCAATTAAAGAAAGCTTTTCAAAGCTTACTACCAGTACTTCTAAGTGTTCGCTTGTAGGTCAACTCAAATAAAGTCTCTTTACTCAGCGGACATACAACGACGCTTTCAAAATACCTACTACTGCGACTGCATACCGAGGCCGTGGTTTAGCGCGTTAAGGATGTAGGAAAATAATATTGAAGTTTTTCCCGCCATTATTTGAAAAAAAAAAAACATGTGTATCCTCTCCCTCGGATGACGCGTGTTCCTGATAGATCAACCCGTATTATTCTAAGTGTGTTCGCAGATCGAAGGGATTCCCCAATGGTGCGGAGGCGTATGCAGATCCATGCTGAATTTTAATTGTATCATTACAATTTGTGTCTACTATGGACTCTGTCTAAAATAAAGTTTTTTATTGTGTTTTATAGCACTTTAACATTATCATTGCACATTATCCTATTGAAATGTCCGCAGTCTCTGTCACAATGTAACACGAGAATCTAAACAAAAAGAACATGAATTGTCGTCGTCAGCCGACGTCATAATTGTAATAAGTATTTTTTCAATGCATGAGGTAAGTGACTCTTGAAAAGATGACTTTTGTACCTGACGTTAGGACGTAGATACGATCATAAACATAGTTGTTAGTTGTTAAACTGCTTATCAAATCAACACGCAATAATTACTTTTATTAATGTTTTTCTCATGGATCATCCGCGTGGGGGGTTCGTCTGTTTGACTCTTCAAGATTAGAACTGACTTTATCAGTTCTAATCTTGAAGAGTCAAACAGAAGAACCCCCCACAAGCACGTCCAAATGAGATAAACAATGTTAACCAGAATTAACTTGATTGTTCAGGATTAAGTAGAAAAAAAAAAGTCCAGGAGAATCATAGGGTTAGTTAATTTTACATAACTTCTAGTGTTTGTAGGTTACATAGTGACAGATATACGAATACATAATTATAACTTAGCGTGGAGCTACATCCACCTCCGCAACATTGGGAAGTCTCACAGATTTGCTAAAACACTTGGAAACTGTTGGTGCCTCTATAAACACACGTCACCAGGATGTGAATCTATTCCTAATAATAGCAGCAATATTGATATGTAAGCATCTTATGTAATTGGCAGTGGGTTCAATATTGCGTGACGTGTCTTATGTGACTTTTAAGCCCTTTGTCTTGAGACGTAGGCATTGTAGAGATACGATCTAAAAATGCATTGCTAGGCCTATGGCGACTTAGCCAACAGTACAGGTTTCATCAATATTGACAACGACGGGTCTACAACGAAATTACTAGAAACTCATCTCCTGTGAAGTACCTGTAACTACCTGCTGCATTGTAAACCAGTACGTACTGGAAATTGAACGCTATTAATATTACTTCTAGACAGATCTGGATGTTCGATTAGATTTCATATATACTGTCTACTCTCTGGCTCGGACATCATGCCGGAACACAACGTGGATGGTAACTTCTGCTGGCAGCCGATGTCATGGCCTACCACCGAGAAAAACTTCAAGGACTACGTGAAGTAACTTCTATAGTGTTGTTGTGTCTTACTTGTCATTGCCTACTGCCGACTGTGCCATCGTTGTTAATAAACTTCGTAACCCTTGACTGTTTTAATACCCTAGCCCGTAACAATATTATTATCCGCAAACATAGATATCTGATGCAATAAAACGCCTCGGCAGTCACAAAAGTACTCTCATTGTATTGTTATACTGGACCAGTTGGTCGCTGTATCTCTGCTGTGCGAATTAATTTCACAGGCTGCACGTGTAGAAGGACTGACAGTTGGCTTTGAATAGAGGAACTAGCGTCATGTTGGATTCACGATGTACAATTTGTTTTTGCGGTTACATGCCTGATAGAACACAGGACTGTGTCGCTGTTCAGCAGCTAAGCTACGCATCACCCACCGAACAATATACTGACCGCGGCATCATTTAACTACCTGCCTACTGCACTTAACCACGAGCCCTCCAGATGACGCGTAATTACAATATTAGCGCTCGCGTGCTCACGCCTGTTAGATTATACTTATATTAAAATTGATATCGCAACAAATAGTGTAGACATGAGTCAGAGATGCATTCTTGCGCTCTGGCCGTACTTTAGCTGTTTTTGGCAGCAAATTCCTACACCGCCATGAAAATATAGGCAAATTGAAATCTATTGTGATTTTAAGAATGTTCGCAGTCTGATCTCTGAACTCTTTATTTATGGGAAAGGGTCATATAAATCTAGCCTTGATAAATGAAAGATGTTTTAAACATCTTAACAGTTGACTAATCTTAGGGTTGTTTACAAGTACTTGTACTGACAGTCGTGGTCTCGCCAGTGTATAATTAGTACGGTTCTACGAAAAAAAAAGAGAGAGAGAGAGCAAAGAGTTTCGACCAAAATCTGGGAAGGCTCTCATTGAGAGACATATGCTCTGTGCAAAAAGAAGTATTTCTGGATACATCGCTAGCAGGCATACTACAACTTTCTCCTTTTGAAGACTATTTAGAGTTTGGTACCCAAAGTGTGAAATCGGAACTAAAACAAGACTCTACAATCTGTCTATCATCAGGTCGTATCTTATGAATCGTGATAGCGAGATGGTTTCATTGCCAATACAGACAGTGAATATATTTAATCAGTATATCGTAGGTATACGGAATCCATACTAATATTATAAATGCGAAAGTAACTCTGTCTGTCTGCCTGTCTGTCTGTTACGCTTTCCCGCTTAAACCTCTCGATCGATTTTGATGAAATTTGGCACAGACAATCTTTAGACCCTGAGAAAGAACATAGGCTACCTTTTATCCCGGAAAATGTGATATTCCCGAGGGAAATCTAAAAAGCGCGATATAACCGACCTCCACTCGGGCGAAGCCGCGGGCGGTAGCTAGTAAAGGTTATATATATCGTATACGGAACTCTTCGTGAACGAGTCCGACTTACACTTGACCCGTTTTTCAGCCTACTTCCAAGCCCTGCCCAAGGTATAGTTAATCCGATACATATCTTCCTATAATTAGCAGTTTTAGTTTATCATGGAAATTGATAATTAATCTCAATTGAGGTAAACTCTCGATCAATTGTGCGGGTAGCCCTGACATCGGCTTTGCGGGCGACGCCCAGTACGACAAGGTTGCACACGATCATCGTATATATAAATATTGATGTAATAGGTTTGTTTTAAACCCATAGTAGCATGCGGAAATTTAATTACTCTTTTAACAGCTTCTTTATCATCTTTATTCAGCGGAAAGACGTGAAATGAAATGGGAGGAGTCGAAGCATCAACTGGTCCTGTGTTTTTCGAATACAGTAAATTCCTGTTATTATCTTTTTGGGGGTTCTGGCACCGAGCCACATTGCATTTTCCGGTACGAAATCGTCACTCCAGAGCCTTGCCATACCATCATTTCAGAGCTCGATGTTTGCAGTTATAACATTGAAGACTTCGGTGAGTCATGTTTGGTGGCTACCCTCGTCTACTTCGAGAGCGACTTTAAGTGTCAGTCGTTCAATCGGTACTCACAATACAGAGGCAGGCTTTTACTTTGATGTCTTCAAAGTAGAAGCCTAGTAGTAGTCTTATAGAACTAATAACTGATATCTCATCTGTCTGGTCAACTGCTAAGGGAGTGAACTTTAATTCTCATCCTCTGCTTCGGAGAACATTCACGGAGACTCGACACACGGTAGTTGTGTAGTTTATTTGTTATGATGTACTGCTAAATTCGTTCTGGTTTTATTTTTGTTGGCATAAGGATGTACGCGGGTTGCTGCTTGTTTAGCTGTTAGAGGTGATACACCTGAAGGACGCTGTAGTTGCGGGTCGCTGTGGAGTGGCGCCATTATTTACTAAAAAGATAAGGTAATAAATGTCTCCTCTAAGATCACCCTACTTATCTCAATAATTACGTTGAAAGTTATAAAAAAAAGAAACAGTTAACCTTGCTACGGTTCCATTGTATGATAAAGCACGTTTTTTTATGGAAGATGGCAGTGATTAGAGTTCTGCGTAATTTAAACACTGACCGTAAATAAATAAATTAATGATTTATTTTCTGTAAGTAGGTTTTTACTGACACTGGGAAGAAAGGTCGAATCAAACTCAAAGGTCACAGACTCTTTTAAAGTCCAGACATATAAATCTTCGTGAGATCAGCTAAAGACCATAGATATAGAAACGATGTCTGAGATTGTCTTAGGAGGAGAGAACTAAACAGATTGGGTTGACCAGACCAGTCATTGCACGAATTTGTCAAAAATTGTGCAGCTCAACTCAACACTTAAGGAGCTCAACCATTTGATGAAAAATACAAAAAAGAAGATATTTGGGTAGGACGTGTGAGTTACTCAAACTGCCAAATCATGATTAAACCAGACAAGAAAAAAAAAAGGAAAATAAATAGTCATGACCAGAACACTAAAAAAAAAAAAAATAATAATATGTAATACTTCACAACTTGTATTCTGCGGTACCTACTTAATTGTTGAATCGTGATGTTCTTAAACGCACAGGATTCGAGTGCGTCAGGCGGATCTCTTCGATTACATCCGTTTAGATTTCGAGGAGACCCTTTACTCATATCGGCTCTAACAATCTCTATAAGTCCAACATTGGCGATTAGTGAATTTATTACAGACGTAAGCCGGAACAAAAACAAAATGCTTAGATACCTAGGCCGCGTGTTGCTCAGTAGTTCTAAGTTTCCGCACGTTAATCGTTGCTAGGTAAAGCTGCTTATTGTTTACCTAACAAAACATCGGTGTCAAAATGTCGTTTTATTAAATTTGTTTTTTGATACAATTTTCTATTATGAGCTTCTAAAAATGACCCTATCCTAATATCAATATCCGGTATTGGTAGGTTCATTATCATTACGATCATACATGTACCGAATGGTAAATAGCTCCTCATAAATACAATTTGTATAGAAAACTCTGTCCAATCCGTGAAGGTATTGTAAGGTATCGATAACTGATTTTATTAATGCCTACAAAGCTGGGCTAAACTTAAAAAAGATTCCCCTAAAAATAAATAATATTTCACAAAACAGGTAACTTAATACCTACATGTGCGATAGGCAATACATACGCGGGTGAAGGGGGACACGGCACGAGGCACGCGCTCGCGTCGCTATTCGCTCATAATAATACATACCGTCAAAAATAGAGTAGTCACTTTTTAAAAAAATACCAAATTTTGAGAAAGTTGGTATTAATTCGCGAAAAAAGAAAGATTATTCCAAAATTCATTAGTATTGTTACTATGATGATAACGTAAAATTTAATATTGTATTTGGCCATGTGTTTACCTAACCTTTATTATTCATATGGGTCGGTATAATTGTGAAATGTTTCTTTGATGCATTTCACCCCCACATCACCCCCCCCCCTTTACATCATAAACTACTAGGATTCTGAGAAAGTAAACACGAGAAAAAATAAATAAATTATATCTGACCTACCTCAATATGTGTATTATCTTCAAAACTTATCCTTGAAAAACATGTTTCCTCACTAAACAAATAATTATCTGTCACATATCTCTGGTAATAATGCTATCCTATGTAATGAAATTTACTCTAAATAATCTATTTCAGCTTTATTTACTTATCCTAAATAAATTCACTAAAATCCAACTATAATTCTAAGTAAATATTGTTTTATATCAACAAACAATTTTCAAATGTTATAAGTAGATGTGATGTATATACAATTAAATGTGGCACACAGCTTAATGTAGCACCTCAAGGCATTCCCACTCTATCCCGAGTGGCGACTAGACGTGCCCCTTAAGCTGTGTGTACTTGCTGATAATTTGGTGGTTTTACTTCAAACCTGAAAGCCCCTATAAGTGATAACAGTGAACACCATTAATATACTCAACGAATACAACAATCAAAATAGTTTTTAAATTCTAGGATTTTAAAACACTGGCTTTCCGCCCGCGGCTTCGCCCGCGTGGAGTTCGGTTATATCGCGCTTTTTAGATTTCGCTCGGGAACATCAAATTTTTCCGCGATAAAAGGTAGCCTATGTCCTTTCTCAGGGTCTAAACATTGTCTGTGCCAAACTTCATCAAAATCGGTTGAGAGGTTTATGCGGGAAAGCGTAACAGACAGACAGAGTTACTTTCGCATTTAAAATATTAGTAAGGGTGAATGTCTTTTCCCTGATCTCCATATACTTCCAGGTACCTGACCAAAAGTTGATTAGTTTAAGCGAGAGAGTTGTTCAATTAGCGATGTTACAATATGCCTTGACAATATTGTGTGTATTATATAGTTCCTGCAGCTGATTTTGTTCATGGATTGATTTTAGTCCATCGAAAGTTTCAAATCAAAACAAATTATTTCACATTACTTGGTGTTTGGAGCCTCCTGTTAAGCTGGTAAAGCCTGTGTTAGGAGACTCCGCTCGTCAAAAGTAGCGTAATTTTTTTCAAAACCTTGTAAATATATAGTCAGCATGCGTGCTTGTGAGTATCATTTTGTGTGGTTCGATAGTTCCTCAGTGTCTGCGTAATTTCACTCATTTAAAAAATTACATGACGGTCAAAAAATTAAAAAAAAATGGTTAAAGGCACTTCTTCATCCAATTTGTTAACTTTTTTTTTACAGTCATGTAATTTTTTATTGTACATATAATTATGTTTATTGATCCTATTATAGAGTTGACGCGATAACGTATTAAATTTACTGAATCGCAGCAAATTTACTTATTGTTTGTACCTCTGCTATAAGATCTTTACGCCTTCTATCAGGATCATATGGTAGGATCTTATGTTTTTTAGAACGGTGTTTATGATGATTCACTTTCTAACAGAAAGCAGACCACTATAGCGACAGAGAAATTCAAAATTTACATCTTTATTACTCCACGTTGTACTCGTTCGACATGTATATAAACTTTGATTCTGCTGCGTTTCCCATATGGGATGCAGTAGGCTATCACAGATTGTGGTATAGCGATGCATATTTCATTTAATAAATGTCCTTACAGTGCTCTCTTTGTTTTCATGGCAAATTTCACTTTAGTGTTAAAACACTCTAAAGTGAAATTTCGTCTAAATATTTTGCAGTAGATTTTAATGATAAAATCATTAAAATTTACTGCTAACTATTTAGACTGGTCGATTGAACAGTCAAATGTTTCAACATTATGTAATGTACATTGTGTAATGTATGTATTATGTGTTGTGTGTGTTGTGTGTTGTGTGTGTGTGTGTTCATTGTGTAATTGTGTGTTATGTGTGTTGTGTGTGTGTGTGTTGTGTTATGTGTGTTGTGTGTTGTGTTGTGTGTTGTTGTGTGTTGTGTGCATTGTGTAATGTTTGTGTGTGTATTGTTGTGTGTGTTGTGTTGTGTGTGTTGTATTGTTTGTGTGTTTGTGTTGTGTTTGTGTTGTTGTAATATTATGTTTTTATAGCTTTTGCAATAAGAAAAGTCATCTCTGCGCGACCCTTTGGAGAATACGGCCGTTAAGTAGTCTTATGCGAATCTATACTAATATATAAAGCTGAAGAGTTTGTTTGTTTGTTTTTTTCTGCGCGCTAATCTCAGGAACTACTGGTCCGATTTGAAAAATTCTGTTTGCGTTGGATGGCCTTATTAATCCAGGAAGGCTTTAGGCTATATAACATCCCGCTATGACCAATAGGAGCAGAGCAGTAACAAAAAATTTTGCGAAAACGGGAGCTAACGCAGCCGTACATATTGCCAATAGGAGCTGAGCATGACTAATTCCACACGAACGAAGTCGCTGGCGGGCGCTAGTATACAATAAAGTACTTGTTTACAAATTAAACTAAATTTCAGTTCAATCTCTAAATCTAAAAATGTTTGTGCATCTTTTTCTTTTTAAATGTTGAAGAAAAGGACAGAATATAATTATTTATTTCATACTGTTAAAGAAGTCGGCGCCTGATGTTATATTATTGTATCTTTAGTCGCCATATTACGTTTAGTCTGTTTTTTGGTGTTTCGTACAAAGGTGAAAACGGAACCCTTATTTTACTTAGTTTTCCGTCAGTTCTGTCTGTCTAGAAGGCCCTTTTTCAGGAACGCGTGGACTTATTAAGTTGAAAAGAAAATCAAGTCTCTAAGTCAAAATATAAAAAAAATACGGCCATTTGTGAGACATTATTGCTTGGTCTAGAGTCATGAAATTTGCCGTTGTTGTTTGTACCTACCTGTGTTTTGCGAACCGCTGTGCCTCGTCGGGCCAGGTTACTTAGGCTAGTGTGAGCCTCGAAAATGTATAATAAAACGAATATTTTTTATTCAAAGTTGTTTTTATGGTGGTCTGCCTGCCTCTCCTCCCGCGACCTTCCGCGACTCTTCATGACGCATGAAACATCTTACAAGATTAGTAATGTAAATTGTTAATTTTTTGTCCGTTGTTTAGTTTTTTTTTTTTTTTATGTATACAGAGCTTAGGTATATCTACTTATATTTTATCAACATACTCAATACTTTTATTGCTTTCCACATGTATTCTTAGATGGTAATACTTAAAATTTGTTCACGTGGACCCTGTCGGGTACGACAACATAAGTGAGTTAGGAGAGAGGAAGCACTTTTTTTTTCTAAGCGATTTCTAAGATTCAATTTCATGAGAGTTTCGAAATAAAAAAATAATCAATGCAGGAGTGAAGCCTACACTTCCTTTATGCGACAATATATAGTTTTCCGACATCCGCGAATGAAGTCAGGCACAGCTCGTTATAATATCTGAAAGGTATTTTGATGAATCTGAGTGAGCTTATCACGAATGGTGTATGTGAGGAAACGGGGTTTTTGAGTAAGTACATAATGACTATTACTTCCAATAGATACTCTGTACAGTCAGGAACAGAATTCGATTCACACTTTTGTTTTCCAAATCATAGGTCCGTATTACAGAACGTCACTCAAAACTCAAGCTCTACTTATGTCTCGTTTCAAGCCATTTGATTGGTTGAAACTAGTTTTAAGTAATGCTTAAACAGAGATCAATGCTTGAGTGACGTTCTGTAATACACACCTTAATTACTAAACAAAATATTTTATTAAAAGCAGCCCATTAATTATAGTTATTCGCTGATAGTCGTTTATATTTTTTACTTAAGGAACGTGTGATATTCGAACAGTCATTTGGGACACTTCAACTTGTTTTTATGTAGTATATTCTAATTAAGGACGCGAGATTTGGATCAAAGACACGATTCCATCCTGTTATGTCGCCTGCTTGGCAGAACCAAGGTTATTTATCTACCGTCCTTTACACCCCTTCTCACCCCGCCGCCCGCGCAGGATATACCGCACAAGACAGTTATGTACATAAATATAAAAATTTACTCACCTATCAGTGCCGTCAGCATAA
The DNA here is from genome assembly GCA_017933935.1 of Sesamia nonagrioides. Taxonomy (NCBI): domain Eukaryota; kingdom Metazoa; phylum Arthropoda; class Insecta; order Lepidoptera; family Noctuidae; genus Sesamia; species Sesamia nonagrioides. The sequence goes on along the minus strand of JADWQK010002042.1, from coordinate 651,796 downwards.
CAACGAAAGTATTAAATAAAATCATTTTATCAAACAATATGTTTCACGGGACACGTCGGTACGCGTCTGTAATCGTCCGCTTTTGACTCTGAATCAATTAACACCGGTTTTATATTCGTCCGGAGGAAAAATCTTGAAAATAAAACTTGAAAACTGTATGTTTGTTTTTCACAGATTTTTCCGCTCCTTTGTTTCCGTATGGATTAATGTTGTACAAAATCGCTTCGTATTTTTTTTATAATTCGCCTCACTCCTTTGCTCTTGGGCAGACATTATGTTTTGGCCTCTGAATGTTAGCCAAACATTAAGTCTATAGATTAAGATGGGAAGGAGTGCCGACGGCAACTCACCCTTAAATAGTTCTATCATGCTAGCTTTTAATAACAGACGAAAAATACTAAAAATTGCAACAAAGGGCTCAGAATCTAGTTCCGGATCCACACAGAATAATTTGAATGTTTACATTTAGTTTTGTGAAAGTACCTGATTATGAGAAAAGCTGCGCCATGCTGACAGAAGTATGTATTTTAAGTTAGCAAGTTGAACCTGTGGTGCAGAATGAGCCCCCGTTCGAGGTAGCTCATGGAATACCTACGAAACTATAAATATCGCTATAATGGACTGTTGAACCGGTTTTACCTAAAAAAACTAGTCGGCAAGAACCTCTTTCTAACAAGCATCACTTCTATTTCTTAATGATAGGTTGTTTACTTATAAAGTAGTCTGATACAGAGGCATCAGACTGCTTGAAACGTGACCGCGTTTGGATTTTTTTGTTGAAATCTTTTTCTTTGTTTATTAATTTTTTACAGGGCAGTAGGTAGGTACTTTACGATGGCAAAATGAAGAGTCTATTTTGCAGGTTAATCATCATCATCATCTCAGCGTTAATCCCAGTCGCATCCGCAGCTTTTTCAGCTTTGGAGTCTGGGGTCTAACTGCTGATTTTGGCTAAACTTCGATATTTTCTGTGAAGCGACTGCCGTCTGACCTCCACAACCCGAAGGCTATCGCTAAGCATTGCAGTTAAACCAATTGTTAGACTTTTGAGGGCTCCAACAACCCGTAACGACTGCCACTAGATGTGCGTATGGCAACCGGGACCAACGGCTTAACGTGCTTTCCGAGGCACGACCAGACCAGTGCAAATATTCATATTCATGCATACAAATATTTGCACTGTGCGGGGATCGATACCGCGCCTCCTTGCGCAACGGCCGCGTTCGCTACCGCTACGCCACGGAGGCTGTCCGCTGTAAATTGCAGGTTAATGACATGATAAAAAATCTTTCTCAAAAGCCGAAACAAAAATAAAGTTGTTTCAAACATAAAGAGTTTGCACGTGTACTTATATTAGTTTAAAAATACGTGAACTCAACCAACTGATTAGTGATTAGCTCATCAACTGCAAGTAATATATTAATTGGCATCTTAGAAAACATAAGAATACTTTTTATTATTTATACATATAAATTATTTTTTTTTTTTTTTTTTTACAAATCATAAACCAGCGCTTGACCGCAATCCTGCCTGATGGTAAGCAGTGACGCAATCGTTGATGGTAAAGCGCACTAGTTTATTAAGAGCCTATTCACTCTAGCCTTGAAGACACTCAAATTGTAGTCCGACGGAAACACCGCCGCGGGCAAATTGTTCCAGTCCCTCGATGTACGCGGTATAAAGGAGGAGGCGAAGCGCTTCGTCCGGATCGTAATGGTGTTAACAACGTAAGGGTGGAAACCAGCCGTACGACGGGTCGTCCGCTGGTGGAACGGAGATGGGGGAATTAAATCATGCAATTCCCTCGCACACTCCCCGAAATGCATCCTATAGAACACCGAAAGGCTGGCTACTCTACGCCTGTGCTCTAGGCTTTGGAGACCAACTCGAGTTAGATCAGGGTCACCAATCAGCCTCTTTGCACGTCTCTCCACTGAATCCAAAGTGGCCAGGTGACACTTGGCAGCACCAGCCCAAATGTGGCTGCAGTACTCCACACACGAACGGACCTGCGCTTTGTATAACATTAGAAGCTGCCCAGGTGTGAAGTACTGCCGGACCTTTGCGATAACGCCAAGTTTCCTGGCAGCCACCTTGGCCTTGGACTCAATGAACCGCCCAAAGTTAAGGTTCGAGGAAATCTCAACTCCCAAAAGCTGAAGGCGGTCGGAACACTCCAAGGACACATTCCGAAAAGTAGGGGCCAAGGTGAACGGGCTCCTTTTGGCGGTGAAAAGACACGCCTGTGTTTTGGCGGCATTGAAATACATATAAATACATATAAATTACAGATCATAAATATGAAGATTTTACGAAGGGTGACACAATGGGCGGTCTTATGACCATCTTTGGATGGAATACTAAGGGGAAGAAGAGAGAAACAATGTAAATAGTCTACAGTGTACTATTTATATAGGTTATACAATAAATATGTACTATATACATAAATTGTATCATACTTATTTAAAAATATATACATTTAATTATTAAACATCATACCAACAAGAGCAAATAAAAAGAAAATGATATGTTTTGTCTTAACACGCAATGTCACCACAATGTGGTCATATAACGTAGGAAGAGTTGTTGAATGGAGAGATGATTACTGGTTTAAATGTTATTTTTATACTTTAAAGATCACATTTAAATCAGTCCATTCATCGGATTTATGTTTTTTTATATATATTTTTCAATTTGCAAATAATCGAATTCCCATCGGCATCTCTAATAATTTTTTAAAATTATTAATACTTCATAGGACAGCTATTTTTTGGCCAAAAAATCAGCATTGCCATACAACGTGGCAATACCGCCAGCCTTTTGGGTACATTTTCTGTTGACAGCGATGCGGATGAATTTTTTGATGCTCTCTAATTATTTCCATTCCTATTTTGTAGACTTGTACATAGTACTATTTTTAAACTTATTGAATTATGTAAATATTATTAAATTTCTAATGAAATGAAGATGTCGTGACGGTAGTTTATACAGTAAAATTTTAAGTTACCTGGTGTACAATTCATACACGTAGATTTTTTTTGGAAACTATCTACATTCAAATAAAATTCATGAATTACAAAACTTGTTAAAATCAATCATTATGAGATCACTGATCGGCCATTCTGACACCTTTTTTATAGCAGACTAAGGCTCCTGAAATGAATACCTCTACTTACACGTCACTGTATATAAAGGCGTAACACCTCATCATAATCAGCCTAGCATTTTCCTCAACTATTTTGTGGTCGGCTAAGGCGTGACACCTAATTATTGAAATATTATTATAGTTGATTAGTTTTTAATGGACTAGATGTGCCCAGGGCCTAAATCTAACAGTAATTAGCAAAACGTCTATTGCAAATCTCATAAGGTCAAAATGGCTAAACCTATAAAATGTTCATTCTATATTTTTACCTTTGTAGTTCAAATTGTGTGTCACAAAGGTCATAAGATCACAGAAAACCAACAGGGCAAGTCTATAGTGTTTGTTTAGTAGCGAAGTAACAACAATTACAGTAGCCGTAATCATTATAAATTACTGCAATGCGCGTCAGATATCTACTATGTACCTACATTTGCCACTATCAAAGCGTGTTTCTAATGAGGGTTTACACTCAATAGTTCTAAGCCTAGGGTTGGCATGTTGCAAGATCTACTTGTTACCCAGGATAAGCAGGATAAGGTTGGAAAATCCTCCATGGATGTCCGCCGCCGTGGGGTGGGCGACGGGGTCTGTCAGACACTCAGACTCCTACTAACTAAAAACCACCCCGGTGTCTCTCCTTGTCCTTAATTCAGGCGCGGCCCCACACTGTCGTGCCGGCCCGGTTTGTCCGGGCCTCGCCTCCTGCACGGGGTAGTGAGGTGTTAAACTACCCCGTGCATCGCCTCTGAGGCTCAGACTCCTATCGCAACTACATCTTGTAGAAAAGCAATGGATAGAAGTGAGAAAAGAAGAGACATATCTTTGTTCAGCTATGTGACACTATGGGTTGACTTATGGTTGGTTTATGTCCATTTATTTTACTACCGACGGGTGGCGACCGATGCAGTTGTTTTAGTTGTTTATTTATGTATTTATTTTTTTATTAATAATACCTACTCTTTTTTCTTCTTTGGGCTCGTTTAATAATAATTCTGAATTTATAAATGACTCTTAAATTATGAAGTTCTCCATAACGACGATTCCCAGGTCACTCAGAAAGTATTGCGACAAAAAGCTTTTATGTATGAGAAAGTGGCCAATTATAATTTTTATAAATTATAAACTAGCGCTTGACCGCAATCCCGCCTGATGGTAAGCAGTGACGCAATCGTTGATGGTAAAGCGCACTAGTTTATTAAGAGCCTATTCACTCTAGCCTTGAAGACACTCAAATTGTAGTCCGACGGAAGCACCGCCGCTAGCAAATTGTGCTAGTCCCTCGATGTACGCGGTATAAAGAAGGAGGCGAAACGCTTGGTCCGGATCGTAGTGGCGGAGTAGAGGCTCCTTTTGGCGGTGAAAAGACACGCCTGTGTTTTGGTGGCATTGAATGCTACAAGATTGGCATTGCCCCATTCGGAGACTGCCTGTAGTGCAACACTCGTTCGCTCAACCATGGCCTCTCTTTCGAGCCGAAGTGATTCCATACTAGCCCGAGCATCCGGCAGGTATCTCTCTACAACTGGGCTCTCAAAAAACGTGCTAGCAGTGAAAATTTTCATCCAAGACAATAGAAATGAACTGAAATCCTTTATTATGCAAGTAGGATCACTTTACGCGTCATATTTTTTGTAAACTAGATGGAGCCGACATTTCCTGAGTTTCATCGTCTTTTTTCAAGTCCAGACATTAAAAATGAAAATGATTAAAATAATTTACGTGATTAAAATGTCATAATTGTAGCATTACGCATATTGCTTAATGACATTGCTTAGCAGAGCGAGCAGCTCAATCCCAAGCTTTATTGTTTTCTAAATAATCTGTGATTTTATAATACCCCTTTGTGCAATGTCTACTGCTTTTAAATCGTTTAATGGGTAAGACATAAGATACATACAAGATACATATAAGATACATTACATACATAAGATTTTCAAATATATATTGTGAAGCTACAGTGAGAATGTTCACCACTTTGAATTTTTCTCTAAAAGAATCTCTAGGACCAAGGTTGTAAATGGTTCGAACAGCCCTTTCCTGTTTTTTTTTTTTAATAATTATAGCTAGTGCTTGACTGCAATCCCGTCTGATGGTAAGCAGTGATGCAATCGTTGATGGTAAAGCGCACTAGTTTATTAAGCCAATTCACTTAAAAAAACTTAGGAATTGGAAGGATGACGGCAGTTGAGCGAGGCGATGCTACGTTAAACCCAAGACCAACACGACCAAACGATGCTGCGCTAGAGGGAGATTGATCTGGAGACTCTCCACGAGCAAACTCCCGACACAACAACATTTGGCGCATCGTACCCGCCACACATCGCAATAAAAAAAACAAAAAAAAAAAAAAAACAAAGATCTTTCTGTAAAACAAAGATGGTATTATGATGGTATCCGCACAAATTCCGTAGAGAAGAATCCCATAAGTCATAAGACTATGAAAATAACTAAAATAAACAATTCTGGCTCTATCTACATCAGTTATTTGTCTAATTTTCTTAACAACGAGGGCGGCAGAACTGAGTCTACCCGACAGTTTCTCAATGTGAGAACCCCATTGTAACTTGGCGTCAATAGTTAATCCAAGAAAAACTGTCGACTCGACAGGGATCAACTCTACTCCATTCAGATGAACATTGGTACTTAGCTGCCTGATATTTGGCGTAGAAAATTTAATGAGTTGGAGACCGGTAGTTTTTTTCATTTAAAAGGTTATTAACATTAAACCAATGGACAACTTTAGAAAGTGCATTGTTAACTTCGTCAAAATTTGCTAGCTACTGCTTGACTTGACAAATAAGAGAAGTGTCATCCGCTAACAATACTATGTTGTGATTTTCCCTCACGTGATGAGGTAGGTCATTAACATAAATTAAAAACAAGAAAGGACCTAAAATTGAGCCATGCGGAACGCCCATGGTGACCGCAGATCCTGCAGATCTTTTGCCTTTAACATCAACCCTCTGAGTTCGATTATTCAGATAAGAAGTTAGAAGGTCGATAGCTCTGTCCCTCAAACCATAATGGTACAATTTTCTAATAAGAGTATCATGATGCATACAATCAAAGGCCTTGGACAAATCACAAAAAATAACAAGAGCACCTTGCAATTCCACCCAGGCCTCAAATATGCCCTTTAGTAACGCAACACCTGCATCTGTAGTTGAAGGACCCTTTGTAAAACCAAATTGTTTCATGTGGAATAAATTATGTAAATTAAAGTACCTCAACAACTGTTTCAAAATTAATTTTTCAATAATTTTGCTCAAAGTTGGTAATATCTAAATTGGCCGAAAATTCGTGGGATCAGTTGTACTACCAGATTTGAACAGTGGAATTACTTTGATAAGTTTAATCAAATCAGGAAATATACCAAATGTGACACAAGAATTAAAACAATTGCTAAGAATGGTGGGATAACATCTATTATTGAAACTACAGTATATACTGATAAACCCTAATGATCGGCAGTTTTTTTTTTTACATCAAGATCCTTATAAGATTCTAGACGAATTACATACCAAGACATTCAGTAAAATATGCAGATTGGGTAAGGAAGCTTTCACGAGATTCTAAACGTGCATCTTGGATTGCGGAGGATAGTTTCACGCTGGGTGCCGCACAATCTCACCGATGCTCAGGAGCAGGCACGGGTGGAATGGTGTCATGATATGATAGACAAAGGAGATGTTTCATTTTGGGCCACTACTATGTACAGTATATAGATAAAAAGGAAAAAAATAATAGATTTTCATCAAAATACTACTAAATTAATTTGAATAAAAATACAAGTATATTTAATTAATTATTTAAAAACATTTTTAGTGAGATAACCCTTATTTTAAGGTAGCCATGACAGTGGTTATGACGTTTGATTCACGACTTTGACAGTTCTATTTTCCCGTTGTGTTCGTGTCGAGTGTTGATTTGAGTTGATTGTTTATTCATTGGGCCGTATGTTCGGAATTCATGTTTTGTTTTTTTCGCAGTCATATGGTAGATAATATAGATACGATAGCCTTAAATACATGACACGTCAATTAAATGTCACTGTCAAAATCTTATTTCGCTTATTGCTGACCACCATATTTATTAGTAGTTATGTTGCACTCCTTAGCCGAGTTATATTGAATCTGTATAAAAACTAAGCCAAAATATAGGAAATTAATATTAAAAACAGTTATCTATAGCGTAACTATAGCTAGCATTAACTGTACAATGTGCTGGCCCAGGCTCCATATATTTCTGAAACATCTCCTTTGAAGCAGGCTTGTCTTGGCCTGTTTACGACATTGTTACAGGTGATGAATCTTGGATTTAACAATATGATACAGAAACGCAGCGCCAGTCAACGGTTTGGGTGTTTCAAAACGAATCACGAATCACGCCTACCAAAGTGCAGTGATCTAGAAGCGGGGAAAACATTTTGATCGCGAGCTTTTTCAGCTTGATTGGCTACTGGGTTTCAATTTCTTTACGGAAACAAAGAAGCATTAACGCTGAATGCCATACTACCAAATGCTTGACAAAAGTTTTCTCTGTTGTGAGCAACAAGCGACCAAACACAGAGCTCCGCGGATTACTGCTTCACCACGACAATATGGCCGCCCACACCGCAATCAAAACGAGAGACTTCCAGACAGTACACCGGTCAAACTTCTGGGTCATCCTCCTTACAGCCCTTTTTTTTGTCGGGGTGGAAATCCTCATAGGATGTCCGCCGCCCAGGGGTGGGCGACGGGGTCTGTCAGACTTTTACTGACTAAAACCACCCCGGTGTCTCTTCTATCACGAGCGCGCGTGGGGCCGCGGGAGTCTAAATTCTTCCACAGCCCCACACCTTCGTGCTGGCCCGGTCTGTCGGGCCTCTTCTCCTGCACGGGGTAGTGGGGTGTTAAACTACCCCATGCATCGCCTCAGAGGAGCGCGCCGACACTCGCGCGCGCCTCCGCCTCGGGGTCCTTCGAATAGGGGGCGAAGGACTTCCACATGTCCCATTCATGGGGGGATGAAGGGGGCGTTATCCGCCCTTCCTCGACGCCCGGTGCGTCTTCTGCGACCCAGGAAGGGAGTTGAGATCTGCCTCTCCCGTTCCGCAGCTTCCTTCTGCGACATCACGTGTTCGCAGAAGGACACCACCGCGTCCCACGACTCTGCGCAAGTTTTATCTGTTGTGAGTAACAAGCCACCATAAACAGGGCTCTGCGGTTACTACTTCACCACGATAATGCGCCCGTCCACACCGCAATCAAAACGAGGAACTTCCTGGACAATATACAGCCAAACTCCTGAGTCACCCTCCTTACAGCCCTGACCTAGCACCGTGTGACTTCTTCTTATTCCTAAAAATAAAAGATCAGCTCAAAGGGGTACAATTTTCGTCGCCGGATGATGCGCTGTCAGCGTTCAAGCAGGCTATAAACGAGGTGCCTGCGGCGGACTGGAAAAAGTGTTTCCAAATCTCGTTCAAACGCATGAAACTTTGTATAGAGTCTGGTAGAGAGTACTATGAAAAGATGTAATAAAAATCTATACTAATATATAAAGCTGAAGAGTTTGTTTGTTTGTTTGAACGCGCTAATCTCAGGAACCACTGGTCCGAATGAAAAAATATTTTTACGTTGGTTAGCCCATCAATCCAGGAAGGCTTTAGGCTATATAACATCACGCTGAGACTAATAGGTGCGGAGAATAACTAAATCCACCCGAACGAGTCGCTGACGGCCGCTAGCATGCTATATTAATGCTACAGTTAAAAGAAAACATCTATGAGGAAAATGTTGCTGTTTTTACCTGTTATAACAAATCATTGTACCAATCAATTTGTCACCAAGGGGCTCACTGTCGTCAATATTTCGAGATAGCAATCCCTTAGCAATCTAGGACATAATTATGCATACGACCAAGCTCATGAGTAAGTAGCTTTGAGCATGTGGTCCAAATGAGATGGTTTAAATGAGAGTTCAACATAATTATTTCCACTACTCTCAGATCATACCAATGTAAAATACTTAGATACATACGTCTAACTCATTAGTCTGTCTTTGAACCCGCAGAGGTCATGTAGGAAGTAGTTACTTAATGACTCTGAAAGGTATTAACATAAGGTTGAATTGAATACACAGTGCGTGAACGTACACTTTATTTTGTTAAAACTACGAGGAGAATACAAGTCTATCCTTGAAAAACTTTTTTAACGTCTATTATAGTAACTAATTTGTCAACCGTGGTTTAACTTTGACAGCTAACATCATAGACCTTGGCGTAACAGATATATAGTGAGATTAGTAAACAATATTAAAGTAGTCGCCACTCTCGTCTCGTAGTCAGTCCCTATGTGCTGGCTTGTCCTTGAGGTGCGCGTAGAATACTACACGGCGTCGTCCCGGGCCTGAGAAAAGGCCTGTGGTGACCGGGAAGAACCTTTCTCCATATTTTACCTTCACATCAACATGCAAATGTTCACAAATCAAAATATTTAATTGGGTGGCAGTTTATTGGAATATCAAAATAATACTATATGCGTATACAATGTGTAACATAAAGGGTATATACATAGCAAGGGCATGGCATCTTTACATGATATTAAATGATATTGGAAGGGTTTTTTAATCCTATCTCTTTATGTTAGGAAGTTATGAGGAAAAACACCACCTGTGATAGGCTACTATCATACTAGTCGCACAGAGATATTGAAGACATTTATCGGATTTTGGCAAGTAATGTGACGGGTAACGAGTAGTTATTAACGTATGTAGTGTGCTGCCAAGTTTGTTATGATTTTATTTTAAGAAACACACGAAACCGAAAATTTGGTACCAATTTTGTGAGTATTTTATTTTGAGTTGAAACCTTTCCGATATCGTTTAATATCATCTAAAGATGCCATGCCCTTGGTATGTATATACCCTTTTTGTTACACGTTTTATAAGTGGAAATAAAAGTAATCCAACCAGGATAACAATATTTATGTCATTCAGTATAACAATATATCAATCCAGTTTATCAATATTGAGAAAATCAATCGTATAATACTTTTCTTAGTAAATTTTCGTATAGCGCCCTTTAAGATTAATAATGACTCCGACACCCTTGTTCACAAACTAAATTAAATTTATGTTCAGTGCATCTTTTTCTTTCTATTTCGTTAAGAAAGGAACAAAAGATAAAATGTCAGTTTAGACCTGTCAAATTAGTGTACTCCTGACTTAAACTGGTGTATTTTTAGTCGCCATGTTTAAAATCGCGTCTAAATATGGTGTATCTTAATTTGACAGGATTAAACAAATTGGTATCTTCTATCCTTTTCTTAACGAAATAAAAAGATGCACTTAAGACCGTACCCTCACCAAATGACCTTGCGCATTTGCTCCCTCTTCTCTACAATACTTCGTAAAATTTTACTAGCGCCGTCTGGCGGACGTAGTACTTACAAATACAAGTTAGAAACATAGACCACATAAGTAACAGACATAGCACTTTTATTTATATTTATTGGTGCGCCCAAATACTTTTGGTTATTATGTACTCAAACAAATGTTGACGATACTTCTTAGTAAAAATTCTGCAGTGTTTATTTTTTAACCGACTTCAGAAAAAGGTGGTTCTCAGTTCGATTTATTGTGTTCGCTGATAACCTTATGGTTAATGAACCTATTTTGACCATTCTTTTTTTATATGAAGGGATATGCTGCCTATGTAATCCCATTGTTACCACGTCAGTGTCGATAATGACCCCTTTCACGACACCCATGTCAAAATATCATAAAATTGGTGTCGGCCATCTTGGATTTCCAAAATGACGTCATTTTCGTAATTAGCACCCACAAAAACCCCTTTCACGACACCCATGTCAAAATATCATAAAATTGGTGTCGGCCATCTTGGATTTCAAAAATTACGTCATATTCGTGATCTGCACTCCCGAAAACCCCTATCACGACACCCATGTCGAAATACCCAAAAATTCATCGAAATACCAAATTTTAGGCGAAGTTATCCGCAAACAAACATAAAAATAAAAACTTTTTACAAAAAAAACAACTGACTTCAAAAACCACTACAAAGTGAAAAATAACTAATTTCGGAAGTTACATAGTGGTTTTTGGAAGTCGGTTGTTTTTTTCTAAAAAAACTTTTATTTTACATTTTTTAGTTGTTAAAAGTACTATGTATTCAGTTGCATCCGGTCAGACTGGAAGCTGACGCAAATATAGTTGGGAAATGACGTACTTTTGTTTACTTTAATTTTTACCCGTAAGTACCTATTCCCTCAACTGCCTATGGTCTTCATTATTAAATTTACTGTAGACTATTATTTTAACCTAATCGGAGTAAAGGTCTTATTAATATAAATGAATGAAGTCCAACCACAAAGTAGCTACTGGAAACCGTTGAGGAGTTCCAGGAACTGGCCTTTGTCTTCATCATTAGAGCTCTTATGAGAGTCGCAACCCATCTAGGTGTAAAGTTCTTATCAATACAAATTAATCGAGCCCAACCACAAGGTAGCTGCTGTCAATTGTTGAGGAGTTCCTTCGACTGTCTCTCGGCTCCATCATCAGATCTACTCCAGACCTTTATTAAATTGTAGTGCTTTAAAATATTTAATGAAAATGCTAAGAAATGCACTAGTCGCCCCCCAATTTTTGAAAGTTCCGCTTGTTTTCTCTGGACTTCCACCATCAAACCTTGATATCCTTATCATGGGACCACCTTGGGAACGTCTTCTTTCCAACAGAAAATGAATTATCAAAATCGGTTTATAAATGACGAAGTTATGCGCGAACAAACATAAAAAAAAACATATACGGTCGAATTGAGTAACCTCCTCCTTTTTGAAGTCGGTTAAAAATTGAACATAAAAAACATATAATTGAGCAACCTCCTCCTTTTGGATAGTATTATACTCTATGCGACATGCGGTGCGTGAGCGAGCAAGCAGATGCTTTCTCGCTCACGCGCCGCCCGCTTATGCTAGCGGAGCGCGCGATGACGAACGACACGGGTTCCTCCTTCGAGAGCTTGTGGCATACTGAATCTCAATAGCCCGGGCAACAGAAATGATGGCGAATGCGCTCAGATTGTTGAATAAAATTTTGATTTTGGTCGCTTTAAAAAAATATTTCTACAATAATGTTCGTCATGAAATTACCTATCCATTAGTGTAAGAACGCAATCTAAATAATGCTTACTTTCCGAGGAGATGCACGTTTATGATAATTATTTCTCTTGTCAGTGGTTTCGTTGTGAAGGAATTATTTAAACATTATACTTAGTAAAATAAAAAATAAAATCTACAATTTTGGAGCCAAGATTATGGAGAAAATTTATGTATTTTTAGTAAGTTGATATTTCTTTTGGATAAAGAGTAGATAGCTCCGAAAAACTACATAAAAACGGCCAGCGGTGTGTTTTTCCTCTGGAGCCGCCTTAACTTAAAAATTAGTTTAGTGTGTGATCAAAAGAATCGGCGCCATTGTCGTATTTTATTTCTAAATTATGAATTTTATTATAGTAGGTGTATGCGTCGGGCAATACCAAAAACACTTTTTTTGCATTATTCTGGTTTCACATTTCACTTGACATAATATATTGAGTTCGTATCGAGGTAATTAATTAATTAACGTCAGTGTGGAACCGAGCAGAGAAACCTGCGGGCAAGGCCGGTGATAGTGACAACAAAACGATGGCGACGGAAGTGTTAATAGATAATGCGTGATACGGGCTGATGTCTGCACCTAGACGACCATTGTGGGAAGTGCTTTCTCAGCCTGTCTGCATTGGCCTAGTTCCGTCCAATATTTGTCATCCTTTGCCTGGCCTTTGGTGAGTTTCTTGCCAGAGTGCATAAGTACGCGAAGGTACTGGGCGCAGTATGCTTAGGTCCATGCTCGACCCCTTCTGGAACGTTCGTCTGCTGCATCGTTACTTAGTGGAACGTTGGCTCCATTGAATGGTCATATTATTGGGGCCACCTATCTGGTTGAGGCGCTGTTGTAGATTCTTCTGTGAAAATACGCAGCTATGCACCGGCGATATTAGTGATGTTGGATTTTGTATTTTTTTATCGAAAACTATTTATTTGGGTCCAGTGTTGTGAAGTCCCTCGAGTAACGTGGTGTGTGGTGTGTCTCTCATACCCCACCGCCAACGTCACTACTTGGTGTGTGAACTGCTTGCTCACTATCTAGTGAGCAAGCAGTCCCAGGATAACTTCAACTGCTGCAGTCGGAGTATCTCTCGGGCAGCCCGTCGTCGCCATGCAGGCTAGTCTTTGCATACGATATAGTCTGCGCGGCCACGGCCCCGTAGGATATTTTGGGACGGAACACTGCTGTCCTATCTATCATTTTCCTGCACTGCTAAAAAGTCTCCCAAGTCATGTTTAGTGTGTTGTCCTGATGACTCGCATCGCAATAGGCAGTGGTGAAGAGCGGGCGTTTTTTTAGGGACTGCTTTAAGTAGTATTGACGTTCAAAATATGCTGATTCTCTACTTAATTTGCACAAATGACTTTTGATTTTTTTTATTTTTTATTTTGGTAACTCTAGTATAACTTATTGTCTATTAGGACTCCGCTAGTAAACTGGAGTTCAAAAGGGCTAAATACTTGCTAGTGAGTGAACATGACTAGTTCAGTTTTAGTTGGGTTTATTGGTAGGATCGGAAGTATTTGCAACATTGCATGGTCAGTCTGTGGGGAATATCCTCGGCCTGTATTGTGTTATCACTGACAAATACAATTCGCAGATTATACGAAATAATAAATAAACCTAGTCCTCTATTAAAAAGACAGTGTTTTTGGTGTTGTTGTTAAATATATAAACCTCTGCCAAACGTTCTGATAGATTTTTCTTTATACGAAAAAATAAGTCAAAATGCTTTTTCTGACAAGATTGTAAAAGGTATGTTATATAAAGTACCTAATTTAACTGTATGATCGTTGATATGCAACTAACTTTAGGCAAACTGACAACGACTTACAACTTCATTATACCTGTCCCTTGTGAATTAAATTAATTTAATAAACGCTTGGTACTTAGGTAAAACAATAATGAAAATCTGTCAACAGTTATTTACTAAATGATAACGTCTGCGCCATTGCCTTGCTCTACATTGTATTATCTTTTCACTCCGAGATATTGCGATACAAATTATAAACACGACTTAAGGCTTAGTCTACACGGGATTGTTAACATCGAATTATGGTTTAGGCAGTTACACCATGTTAGAGAAAGTTTAAAATAAATGTCTTTTCAAAAACACACAGTTTTCGAAACGTAGGTACAGGATTCCCCATGTAATAAAACAGCCCGCACACACAGTCCAGGCGCAATGTGCGTCATACATTGTACTTTGGATATTCCGCAAGAAATATGGAAATTACTAGATATTGTAATCATTTGGAAACAAGAAAAAATATTCATGGTAGAATACCATTTTGTATCGCCGGTCTGTGGGTGAGACTGTTAGAAACAGATTGCTTTGAAATAGACGACAGGTTCCACAGTATGAGAGGATATTTAAAGGTTAATGTAAGTAGCTTATCCGTAAGATCCCGATAGAGCTCTGAACTCTCTACGGTGTAACTACTAATCTCAAGCAAAAATTATCCCTCATATTCTACAATAGATTCTAGAATATTTTTTTTTACAGATTCTCGATGAAGTATCTGTAATAAAATGAATATATAGATGTAATATGAAGCTTGCGCACATGGAATTCAGTTGGACAGAAGACACTTGTAACTGCTAGTGGCATTTATATGCCACTAGCAGTTACGCACGGATGCCTCCTCAACACGACGTAGCTGCGAAGTCAGCAAAGGACGACATCCATGCTGAGGCTGCGAACATGCCGTGTGTGCACCGTGCATTGCCAAGGGAGCCCCAACAAATCTCTGTACGAGAAAGCATATTATCCCTCACAGACATAGCCCTGGGCTTGCTATCGAAGTTTATAGCATCATTTAGTTTGACATAGATCCAGTGTCTCGAGTACCTTTTGGACGAATACCTTAGAACGGTCTCATTTAGTGTGATTGGAGAAACAATGTAGGTCATAGCCTTAAAAACATTGCACAACAGGGGTCAACGTATATGGTTCACAAATACCTAGTCAATAGAGACCTCTCGGAACTGTATGAGAGGCCCATGTCATCAGCACAACTAATACTATTGGGAAAAAAATCATCCACTGAATAAGAACTGCTGGTGTCGTCAAGAAGTCGATTAATTATACAGCGAGGTAATGGTATTACACATACGTACATATAAAATGACAATCGATCGCAATGGGCTTCATTTTGACAGTTCACACACACTCGTTGCATTATTTACGAGTACGTTGTTATCAAGCAATAGAATATAATATATTTACTTATTAGTTTTAAAAACTGGTACAATAAGTGGTTCCTGGTTCGCGAAGGACTGACATAAACATATTTAAATATGTTACATGTCAAAAATTAAGAGGACACATTAATTTGTTAAAATGATTTACCAGTTATATTAGACATGTTAAAATTGTCTAATCAGTGGTAAATTATTAGCAATAATAATGGGCAGGTACCTATAAAAATGTTGGTAATATAATTAAAATCATATGTAGAATCGTAATATCCTACAAAAGTCTTAAATTGTGACTTAAAGTACATACTGCGCAATAAAGGCGCTCTTTAGGTTCTCTGTGGCCGCTGCCTAGCTGACGTCATTCTATTACAGATTGAGATATGGAATGTGAAATATTTACAAACATCAAGTTGTCGTAAAATTGTTACAATCATTGTTATTTGCTGATTTAGATTGTGAAAGTACTTTTGACTTATCTGGAGGAATTGAATGTTGCTTTCAGAATTTCAGAGGTACTATTTTATAATTTTAAGTGATTTGCTTGTTGTTTTGTATTCAGGTCATCTCGTAAGATCCGGAAACCAAACTCGTAACATAGAACATCTCGTGTGGTATTAGTAGTGCATGTTGCTATTAACTTCATTTACTAAGTAATGGGTACGACCGCTACGCTGGTTAACCACACAAAGTTCGAATGCTAAGGACAGACGGAAATATACTACCTCTCAAAAGGGGAGGGGGCGGGGGGAAACTGGACGACGATAATTTAGGACTATCTGCGAAGTCAAATCCTAATTGTGAAAATGTCTTACTTAACGGGAATAGGGATATCGTTATGTACAAAGTGCAAACAAGAAAGAAAATGACACTACCCCTCTACCCGACAATGTAAATAACGCAATGAAAGTTGTTGAACTGTCAAAATGAAACCCATTGCAATTGATAATGTGTTACGTAATTACCCTACTGTACTGTGGGAAATTATTACGATATGCAAACCATGTTCATATTGTATCTCGTTAGCCGCAAATAATCGAAATGTCAATTGCACTGACAACATGTGCCTATTTTGACAGGCAAACCACGACATGTTTATTAGAGAACACGTTGATAACAGATGTCGTGGTCAACTAACGGATTGATGTGGTTTTGAAGCCAGGAATCATTAAGTGGTTCGTGAATTAAGGTTAGGTATCGACTACCTGATGGAACTGAGTTAAGAGTAGGTTAAGATATTAACGATTTATCGATTAAGGTACGAGGTAACTTATTTAACCATGTTTTTATCAATTTAATTTGAAACAAAGTTCGGTGTGTGTACTGGCTCATCGGACATTAGTTACAGTCACAGCTGATAGGTGCTATGTATAGAAATTACTATTTATAAATAAAATCTTTGCATTGAAGTCTTTATGCACATATTGTCGTGGTGTATGAGTGTCAAAGCGAAATAGTGGGAGCAATGATCAATATTTCTCCCTATACAATATGTAAAGAAAACCCTGTCCGACCCATATGGATAGTAAAGGTTAGGTAAACACTTGACCAAATATAACATAAAACTTTACGTAATCATCATAGTAACAATACTAATGAATTTTGAAATAATCTTTTTTTCCCGCGAATTAATTCTAACTTCCCGGAAAATTGGTAATTTTTAAAGAAGTGATATCGGTATTATTATGAGCGAATAGCGATGCGACCACGTGCTGCGTGCCCTGCCCCCCGCCGCCCGCGGAATGGTTTTTTTACCGCACATGTATTAAGTTACCTCTTTTTGCGAAATAATATTTATTTTTTTAGGGGGATTTTTTTTTTAAATTTAGCCCGGCTTTGTATCCATTAGTAGAATTAGTTATCGATACCTAGCAATACTTTAACGGATCGGACAGGGTTTTCTTTACATATTGTATAAGTAATGAGAAATTAAATTTTATTTTGCGAAGAGTGAAGGAAGAAATTAAGCTAAACAGCAAGGATAAATCTCTCGGTTTAGAATTTTCTCGGTAGTAGACAACAACATCAGCCGCCGGCTGAGTTGTTACCACCCACCAGACAAAGTCTTGCCGCCAAGCGATTCGTCGTGTTCCGGCATGATGTCTGGTGAAGCCGTACGGAGAACGGGTCTGAGCAGTTGTGTTGCGATGTGTGCCGGGTACGATGTGCCTAATGTTGTTGTGTCGGGAGTTTGGTCGTGAAGGCTCTCTAGAACATCCTCTGGCGCAGCATCGTTGGTCGTGTTGTTGGGTTAAACATTGCATCACCTCGCTCAACTGCCGTCTTCCTTCCTATTCACTCAGTTTTTTTGAGTGAATAGGCTTAATAAGCTAGTGCGCTTTACCATCAACGATTGCATCACTGCTTACCATCAGGCGGATTGCAGTCAAGCACTAGTTTATAATATTAAAAAAAAAAAAATCGATGCAGACTGCACCGTCATATATGTACAGTAAGGGTCAAAATTGCATCACCACTTTTGAACTTTATTACAATAACAATAAGTGTCAAAAGTGGAACTCCAGTTTTGACCCTTACTGTACATACATATGTAAACAAATTCGCTGCTCAATTGTCATTTAAAATCCCATCGCATCAAGAGTATGTAATTGTTCACTAGATCTAAACAGAAAATGAGAATTGCATTGTTGAATACTTATGTCAGCTAAAGATATTAATTACTCATGAAACTTTCCTAGCCTCCTCTTAGAAGCTCTCCTCTTAGATTCTTAAATTACAGGATATAAAAACAAACTGCATACTCTTACCGGTTGATTTTGTTAATAGTTATATTTTTTTATAAATTTTCATTTTATACTTCAGTCAAAGGATCAACGTCAAAAGCAATTTGAATATAAATTTCCAAGTAGATGCAATAAAATTCTTTGGGCTTCACATAGATAAAAAACTAAACTGGAAACCACATACCGAAATCTTATGTAAGAAAATGAGTAAAGCTAAGCAGCTTAAACGTTGATAGCTATAGATGATAATGTGTGCAAGGCGTAAGCACGCCTTGCACACATTATCATCTATAGTAGGTACTGAGGCACTGTTGACAGCCAACTATGGTCTAGCAGAAACC
Source organism: Sesamia nonagrioides (assembly GCA_017933935.1). Lineage (NCBI taxonomy): Eukaryota > Metazoa > Arthropoda > Insecta > Lepidoptera > Noctuidae > Sesamia > Sesamia nonagrioides. Next base: position 633,216 of record JADWQK010002042.1, on the reverse strand, counting down.
CATCTACGTTATGGTGTCATTTTCTGGGGCAACTCAACAGAAAGGGAAACGGTGTTGAAGGCTCAAAAGAGATGCATATGTTCTATATTTAAAATAAAACCTACCGATAGTTGCGTTCCTTGCTTTGAAAGATATAAAATTCTTACGTTACCATGTCTTTACATCTTAGAAATGGCGATTTTTGTTAAAAGTAATCCTCATCATTTCAAATTATTAAATGAAGTAATTCCACGAAACAGACGCGACAATGGTAGGATATGCCTTCAGGCTGCGGGAACAGCACTTATGCGCAAAAGTGTGTTCTGTATGGCTCCGATCATATTTAATAAAGTGCCTAAAAACTGGAGAGAACTGCCATTGCCACTGTTTAAAAAAATACTGCAGAACTTTCTTATTTGTAATAGTACATTACGATATTAGTGCGTAATGATGGTTATAACATGCGAGGCGGAATTTCAGCCCGAGCCGAAGGCGAGGGTGTAATTGAGCCGAGCATGTTATAACCAATACGCACGTATATCGTACGACATTTTTTAACACACTTGCGAGGAAACAGAAAAAAAGCTATTCAGAATACAAGTACAAGGAAAAGAAAATTTGAGAAAAATGGCGCGAGGTTTATTTTCTGCCGTAGCTGCGTGAAAATGTTGGCAAAGATGCTAGAGCATGCAGTCAAGTTTTTAAATTACCGAATAAACTGGTTTTTTTTTTTACAAATACTCATTTAAATACAAACAAATACAAATTTGTTTATTTCAAATAGGATATCAGTTATTTTAAATAAACTCAATCTGTGAATGCACACTGTTGCTTTCCCGCCATTAGTATTATTATTTGCCATTTCAAATATGGAACAGCGCGCTGCTCACTGGCTAGAGCCACGCGGCGGCGATCAGTTCCATAATTATTTGAAATGACAAATAATGCTGTTATGGAATTTGTATGGACTATAACTTAACTATTTGCTTTGATAACACACGCGTTTGTTATGGCCCGCTTTACATATTTAAAACCGGTGGGATTACATCAGCTTTACGAGCAAGGGTGTTAAAAAGTATATTATAATATTTTAGATTTCCTTAATGAGAAAGATTTTAATGTTCCAATTGCATACAAAGGGAAGAACCACAATACATATTCCTAATAAAATGTAATTCTTTATTCTTATTTTTATGCTCAACAATTTTTATGTACCGCTCAATTATAATATATTGCATGCCGATAGGTAAAATATGGCTGATCTTACTACCTTTATTTATGTAACAACATTATTGTACTTACCCATATTTGCAAAATAAATTGTCTTTGTCTTTGTCATAAACTAGTGCTTGACCGCAATCCCGCCTGATGTCAAGCAGTGCTGCAATTATCCGTTGATGGTAAAGCGCGTTACTGTAACTCGATATACGCAGTATAAAAGACGAGGCGAAACGTTTAGTCCGGATCGTATCAATAGGCTATTTGACAGTATTCAATTATTTGTGATTTTTTGCTTTAATTGCATAAAATGATGGTTCTTTATATCATTTACAAGAGTTTTAATAAAAAAGAATAACAAATAATATATCCAAAACACAAAAATATGTTTGGCTTTTTGTTTCTCGCGCCACACATTGTGAAACGATCCGGATTGGCTAATGTCGCGATGACGTCATACGCGCATCATCGCTTGTTTTCGGCAAACTTATAAACTGTTTTTCGGGGGTTTTTATCGATTTATTTGTACAACCCAGTACAGCACACCACTTGTAAACCATTTTATTAGATAACAACAGCAAATAATAATTACAAACAAACACCACTGAGAACTGAAAACCGCTTGTGACGTCACTTACCAGGCGCAACGCCATATTGCTAATTATATCGTTTTCGCGGCTTATTTGAATTTTGAATTTTTATTTGCATATTTCTTACGAAATACGTATTTAAAATTAAAAAAAAATACTTTGGGTGAACTTCTTAACCGCAACCAAGTAATTCAAGATAAAAATTATAAATCTGTCAAATAGCCTATTATAGTAATAGTGTAAATTTCTAGAGTTAGTTGCTGTAACAGGTCACTCCACTCTCACTTGACCTAAGTTTTCACGCCGAGAAGGGTATAGAAGCGCACTGCTGTACTGTTTGCGTATCAAAATTACTTACTAAGGTTATAGACACAAATGATCATTTTTGTTGCCGAAATGCCGCAAAGTGTATTTTTCCCTACTAAGACGTTATGCTAATAATAATGTAGTCACCTTGTGTAGATAATAATTCGAAGGTACCATAAAAGTTTTCTTACCTTGAGCCATTTTCTCCGCAGCTGACTTCTCGCCACCCAGGGTAGTGAAGAACTGGCTTCTTCCCCAATGAAACCTTACCCATGCAACTAATTGTATTAGAAGTGTTATCTACGATGTCACATTACCAAGTTATCTTGCTGTTGGAGAACTATTTGTTGACCGATAATGAACTTTATCTGATTAAAATAAGGCGGTGTAGCTATTTTATGGATAGGTTCTTATGTGTTGTATCAATTGTATACTCAGTGATTGTCGAATGATGAGTTTGTATGTGTGTGAAAATATTAAATGAATTAAGTTATTTGATAGAGCAACAAAACAAAAGCTATCCATTGTTTGTAATTAATTATTGATAATTATTTTAAGTTACTATATCCGCATTACATAATAATAAAATAATTAAACGTAGAGTAGCCGTGCTATTGCTCACCAGTCGCTGACTACGGTGATATCACCGCAGCCAACAAGCCAAGCCAGCCAGCCAAGCTATGCTGACGAGGGGAGTAATGATGGGGATACAAATGTAAGTATCCAGTGCTATAAGGAATTAAGCAGTGCTTTGGAGGCTGCGTTTCGGGATCATCGATTCATGTCGCATGTACCATGTTTTCCCATGCATAACAGAAATAATACAAGAAGAAGAAAGCTATAATAATTATAGCTTTCAAAACGAACGTAGGAGCTACTCCTTATTGATATGGCCATTAGCCAACAGGTTCGTCGTTCCCGAAAGGATATATTGATATGTTGGATAAATTATTGGAAAATTACTGAAACATTCAGCAGGCAGGATGGATGTTGTGCATGTAAAGCGAGCAGAGATTTTGGAATGCAACTCACGGGTTCCATAAAACTTAGAGCCCTCTACGCATCTGAAACCTATAAATATTTGGGTATATCGGAAGCGATGGGTATCAATATTACGGTCATGAGACAATCCTTGAAGGAACGCTTCTTTAACCGCCTGAAAAAGTACTTAATAGTCTTCTATCAGGCGGAAACACGGTGCTAGATAGACTCAGACCGAACCCGGCCCTGGATAGGAAGCCTCCTATGGGTTCGGTCTGAGTCTATTTGAGTATGCCGAAACAGTACTTAAAAACTGAAATGACCCAACCATTGCAAAATTTGCAGTCAGCAGCGTACGGGACTCCGTACACTGCAAATTTTTTGCATCACTTACGGTCATCGCTGATGAGGCTGTATATCAAGCGAAAATGTGGAGGTCGAGAGTTTTTAAGCGCTAAAACAATCGCGAGATGTGCAGTCTCAGGTCTAAAGAGAACTGGTGCAAGCCAGTAGTACTTGACACTAATGATCACATGGAGGTATAGCAGTCCGTAGCCTGGCTGCGTTTCGGTGACCCATTTGAGGAAACTGAAGGTTTTGTCAGTGCAATTCTGGACGAAGTTATGATGACGGACAATTACTGGAGATTTATTGTGAAAGATGGTAAAGTTGACATCTGATGGCAAGTCACCGGCCGGGGGAATCAATCAGGCACATTATCTCTGGGTGTTCTCTTTTAATCAACGAAAAGTAATTAGATATAACCTTGTAGCCTGGATAATTCTTCAGCAATTTGCTCTTAAATACAATCTTGTGGAATCAAAGGTGCCGTACTACAGGAATATGCCCGACCAAGTTCTCAAAAATGGCAATATCACATTGTACTGGGATTGATCTACCATCACTGACAGGACCAATGTTGCCAATAAGCCCAATAAAGTGATGGTGAATCTATCAGAGCGGTGTGCAATGATTGTTGACATAGCCATCCCGCATGTTACAACCTCGTGAAAGCTGAGACAGATTAACAGATCAAGTATCTTGACTTGAATATCTTCAAATAAAAGAAAAATAAAAAAAGACGTGTGGTACTCGGTGACTGCCGCGGCAAAGCTATTATACATTTTTATCAACTTATGCAATTATAATTATTTTATTTATACAGTATTTTTTCCTTTTTTTTTCTTTTCTTTGATATTAATTCAAGTTATTTTCTTCTTTGCAATTTATTTATTTTTTACCAGTAACGTCATCAAAAGAGTGCAAAAAATGGTGGCGATTTAGCGACTAAACTGTATTCGATGTTTTACGTTCGACTTTGATAAAGAGATAGAATCTATGCAATAGCCTAAAAATGACATCATTTTCGTGATCAGCACCTCGAAAACACCTGTCACGACTCCCATGTCAAAATATCATAAAATCGGTGTCGGCCACGTAATAACGAACTGTTTTGTATTTTATAATTCTACATCTTATAGAAGACCTATTTCAGAGAGAAAATAATTAATCGATTTATCATTAACTTGTCAAATGTGTAGAACTGAGTTCGCGCCCCGCAATATGCACGCTCTTTTTGAAAATCTATAAATTATTATTGTATTATCTGTGTCGATCGGAGTGGGGGGTGTTAGGTTAGCTATGCAATAGCTTAACAAATATTATTTACATGTTCATTAATTTATTACCTAAACATTATCGGTGCAATTTGTGGTATTTAACACAGTCCTCTTGATGACTCTTACCACGTGCCGCCTACAGACACCAGTAACTCAAAGACAAACATTATCTCTTCATGGCAAGCCACCTTAGTATCGAGTAAACATTTCATTTGGGTGCCTTATGGTTAGACAGAATTTGCAAATTGCACTACTGTAACTTTGTTAAGTGTTTGTTTCCATTTTTCCACCTTCTATATTTTTAAAGAAACTTCGACGTCATGTTCTTGAGATTAGCGACCTCCTTATGTATTGCATCCTTCTTCCTCTATGTATTGCATCGTTACTACTCTTAATCATCCTGTAATGTTACCATTGTTACGCAGCGCTCCTCACGGGGAGAGGGACCGCTCAGTAACGCACGCAGGCCCAGTTTGGGTTGGTAGGTGTCACATGTCTTAGAATTTTTGATTCTAGGACGTGTCATTCGTCGAGAAGTTTTCCTTCGTCATTTTGAAAATAGTGGTGACGAAATAATAAAAGAACCGAGAGGTACAGTATCAAGCATTTACTGGTTTACATTTACAGATTCACCTGTTTCGTTATGGGAGTCAACACTGTACCGATCCGTACTGACCCGTACAGATTTGTCTGTACCGGAAACTTGTTTGTTTATGTAAGAACCATTAGGGCCTGAGCTTTTCAGGTTGGTTTATATGTAGAATTTCCATTGTTGATGATGTACATATTAAATTATTATTCGAAGAATTGGATATTTTGTACTGTAGAGGCATGAGGAACAGGGTGTGGTATTCATTCACCGAAGGTCACAGATGTACTTAGTGCCCCACCAGCAGCAGTGAACGACATAGCTGCCAACAATTGAGTCAGAGAAACATGACCTTACTTTAGTTGTAAGGTAACGTGACTCATAGCCTCGCAGACACCGCGACCACATAAAACATTGCCGATGATATACGGCCAACCGACTGTCTTGTGAACAGCTGACAGATGCAAAAATTGAATAGTTTCTGTTAACATTAACTGTGCTCGGTTACATTGTACAGAATCATAACTGTTTTGTTCCCATTGCTGGAACCAAGGCCTTTGTAAGAGGGAGTGCATTATAGAGCACCACGCGGCGAGGGTCATCGCGGGTTCGTAGAGTGAAGCTGGAGTTTTAGTAGGAAATATTCTCCCAAATTACTGAAGATTTTGTACCAAAGGTCTTAAACTCATCATGGTCCTTGTTCCGTGTTACTTGTGGTTGGCGCATAAAGATTTATTCTGACATACCATGTCAACCGCCATGGTATTGTTCACTCCCTTTGTTTCGATACACACATGCTAAAAAGGTGGATCGAAGACCTTGATAAAACCGCACAAACCCGTTGGAGGTTAGGAGAATATAAGCGGTGCTTAGTGCGGTGTATGTCCAGCAGAGAACGTGTTTCGGCTGAAATGACTATGACAATCCATTAGTTTTTCTTTGTTTTCGCCCCCTTTCCTTCATTCAATTCACCTTCATCCATGGTCTAGTTCTATAAGCGTTTCAATTAGCCAAAGCCAAACTGCCAAAGCCTTGAACTAGACATTTATTTAAACTTCTCGCACAAAAAAGTACAAAGGCGGCCTGATCAGTCAACCAATGGAAATGGAAAAGTGTGGTGATGGCATTTTCTTTTTGCTAAGCTGAAAACTCGTAGTAATAAAGAAAATTGGTTCGTCCATAGATTTATTTATTTTATTTCTATAGGTACAGATTGTCTGATGTAGCCGTACTGAGGACGGGTCTGGGCGGTTGTGTTGCGATGTGTGCCGGGTATGATGCGCCAAATGTTGTTGAGTCAGGAGTTAAGTCGTGGAGGGTCTCCAAATTAATCTCCCTCGGGTTCGGCTTCGTTGGTCGTATTATTGGGTTTAACATAGCATCACCTCGCTCTACCGCCGTCTTCCTTCCTATTCAGTCAGTGTTTTTATGAGCGAATAGGCTCTTAATAAACTAGTGCTAGTGTTTACCATCAACAATTGCGTCACTGCTTGTCTGATTTGGCCGACGGGTTCTCGAGTGGCGACCGCACTCTGGAAGTGGCAGCGTCGGTAGACCCGCGACAAAGTGGACCAACGACCTGGCGAAAGTTGCCGGATACCGCTGGATGAGGGAGGCGCAGGACCGGTCGATATGACTGCACGGTTAGCGCAGTGGTTGAGCTATTGACTGCTGCGCTGCGTGTCGCGGGATCGATTCCCGCAAGGAACAAATATTTGTATGACCTGTAAGTAGTTGTTTCGGATCTGGCGCTTTACCCATCAACGATTGGGTTTAACATTGCATCACCTCGCTCAACTGCTGCCTTCCTTCCTATTCACTCAGTTTTTTGAGTGAATAGGCTACTATAGATACTATATATATATACTATATACACACATATATATAGATATATATATATAGGTATACTATAGCGCGCTTTACCCATCAACGATTGATTAGAAACTTCTTTTTCCCAGTGAAAGCACTAGGAAGTGGTAAAGGGCGGGCGTTTTGGGGGTCTTATCGCTCACCCAGTAATATATTGGCACATCTGCTAAAAAGCGATAATGAGTTTATTACATATCCTTAATCCATACTATAATATTATAAATGCGAAAGTACTTAACTCTGTCTGTCTGTTACGCTTTCCCGCTTAAACCTTTCAACCGATTTTGATGAAATTTGGCACTGACAATCTTTAGACCCTGAGAAAGGACACAGGCTACCTTTTATCCCGGAAAAAATAGATATTCCCGAGGGAAATCTAAAAAGCGCGATATAACCGAACTCCACGCGGGCGTAGCCGCGGTTGGAAAGCTAGTAAATATATTATAATATTAGCGTCTATACTAGGACCTCGAACCCGTTGATCACCGCTTTTGATTACTGGTGTAGAATCTGAAATAAAAACGTAAAATTAATTCGTAGAATAATTCCAAACATTTATAAAATCTTTGATCCTTGTTCCTGTAAAATCGTAAATTATATTAAAATGATATATATATATATACACACATCAAAAGTGTCTAGGGATCAAGCATTTTTATGCGGATTTCTTGAGATTGAGATGTGGCTTTGTAATAAATTTATGATTTTATAAATTTATATGGATCCTTTTTGGTGCATTTCATAATTTGAATCAGGAACTGTGAATCAAATTCGAGTAAAAGATGAAAATCAGCTGTCAATATTTTCCCTATAAAAACATACAACGCATTGAAGACATTATTAGTGCTACTGTTTCCCTACTACTGATTAAAACCAACGTTATTATGGAGCGGCGACGTCATTTAAGCAGGGAAGAAATGCTCAGAGCCGTGGGAATGATAGAAGCTGGTTCCCGGCAACGTACTGTGGCTTTAGCTCTGAATACAAGTCAGAGTGTTATCAGTCGACTTTGGACACGTTACCGAAGCACTGGTACCGTGGCTGAGCGCCATGGAGGACGGTATCGCTGCACCACACGGAGACAAGACCGATACATTCAAATCTTAACTCGAAGAGCTCCAACAATAACCGCCATGATGTTAGCCGTGAGGCTTCATCACTCTTCAGGGAACTTAATTAGCGACCAAACAGTCAGAAACCGCTTGCATGAAGTGAACCTTCATTCCCGAAGACCGCTACGGGTACCACCTATAGCAATGCACAATCGTAGGATTCGATATCAATGGGCTCTTGAACACAGAAATTGGGCAGAAGAACAATGGCGTTTCGTGTGCTTTTCTGATGAGTCTCGTTTTGGTATGAGACCGGATACAAGACGTATACGACACTGGAGAACCCCTGGACGCCAACAGCGATTAAAATCCTGCCAGGAAGTCCATCCTTATAGTGGTGGAACCATCATGGTATGGGCGGGTATTTGGATCGGCGGAAGAACTGAGTTGATTTGGATCAGAGGCAACCTCAACGCTCAAATTTATGCTGAAACGATTGTATCAGACGTCATCGTTCCTCTACAAGTGCAAATCGGTCCCTTATTTCAGTTAATGCATGATAATGCACGACCGCACACCGCAAGAGTTGTAAGACAGACTCTCGCCGCAGCTAACATCAATGTCCTGCCCTGGCCTGCTCAGTCGCCAGACTTGAACCCGATTGAGCATGCATGGGATATGCTACAGAGAAGAGCTCTGCCGAATATGGAGGGTATCCAGTCGCAAGAAGACCTTTTTTTGTTGTTGCAACGAACATGGGCGGCCATTCCACAGCGTGATTTGGATGAACTCATTTTGAGTATGCCAAACCGATGTTCTTGTGTTGTTAGTGTTCGCGGTAGAAACACGGATTATTAATTGTTTAAGTTACCCAATAAAATTTTAGAGAAAACTGTTATTTCAGTCTTTTTTTCGAACTTTTGTGTTAGTGGTTCAAATGTCAAATATCCCTTTATTAGGAAAATGGCAAATTTCTTTATTAATGCAAAGGTGACTTGGTTTATCGTTACTGTGACAAACGAAAACACTTTATTTGATGAATCCTTAAAGAAAATTTTAATTAATATCAATCAGGAGAAAAGTTATTGCAAAAATATATGTTGATCCCTAGACACTTTTGATGTGTGTATATATATATAGATATCCCTTTGGGCACTTTGTTGATCAGACGTGCCGTATAGGTAGTAATTTGTTGATCCATTTTCACTTGTTGATCCGGGGGCCTTTTCTTGATCCGTTGCTATCTGACCATAAATATGTGGCTCCGTTCGGAGCCACATTTGTCACGATGAATAATAATAAGTAATAACAATAATTAAGGGCTGTTTTATACAAATCCACCTTTTTGGCGTCTGACCAGTTGTTGATCCAATTCAAACGGGCCAATCAGGGCGCAGCATTTGCCAAGGGAGTGAAGCGATTGGATAAGCAGCAGTTACTTTTTTATGTATGTTCACCGATAAATCTCAGACGCCTAAACCGATTAACAAAATTCTTTTTATGTTAGAAAAGGTAAACTTTCTAAATGGTCCCATAGTCAGGATCTGATGATGGAAGACTAAAGAAATCAAGAGGAACTTCAAAAATCGTAGGGGCGACTAGTGCATTTCTAAGTATCTTCATTAAGTATTTCAGAGAACTACAATTTGATAAAGGTCTGGTATAGCTGATGATGGAGCCGGGAGAAAGTCAAGGGAACTCCTCAATTATTCACAGCAGCTACCTTGAGTTTGTGCTTGATTAATTTGTGTTGATAAGAACTTTACAAAAAGATGGGTTTTGACTGTCATGAAGGCTCTGGTGATGAAAAAAAGACCAGTTCACGGAACTCTTCAACGGTTAACAGTAGGTACCTTGTGTTTGGACTTAATTCATTTATATTGATGCGAAATTTGCACCTGTATGGGTTGAAATGAAGGTATGCAGTAGATCTGACAATGAAGACCCTAGACAGTCAAGGGAACTCCTCAATGATTCACAGCAGCTACATTGAGTTTGTGCTTATTAATTTGTATTGATAAGAACTTTACAAAAAGATGGGTTATGACTATCATGAAGGCTCTGGTGATAAAAGCAAAGGCCAGTTCAGGGAACTCTTCAACGGTTAATAGTAGGTACCTTGTGGTTGGACTTAATTCATTTATATTGATGAGAACTTTGCACCTATATGGGTTAAAAAGATGGTTTGTAGTAAATCTCATGATGAAGACCATAGGCAGTCGAGGGAACTCCTCAACTATTCACAGCAGCCACCTTGCGTTTGTGCTTGATTAATTCGTATTGATAAGAACTTTGCAACTATGCTCGGTGCCTTTGCTCGGTGGTAGGCCATAACATCGGCTGCCGGCAGAAGTTACCACCCACCAGACAAAATCTTGCCGCCAAGCGATTCGTCGTGTACCGGCCTGATTTCTGGTGAAGCCGTACGGAGGACGGGTCTGAGCAGTTGTGTTGCAGTGTGTGCCGGGTACGATGCGCCAAATGTTGTTGTGCCGGGAGTTTGGTCGTGGAGGGTCTCCACATCAATCTCCCTCTGGCGCAGCGTTGTCGACGCTCAACTGCCGTCTTCCTTCCTATTCACTAAGGTTTTTTAAGTGAATGGACTTAATAAACTAGCGCGCTTTACCATCAACGATTGCATCACTGCTTACCATCAGGCGGAATTGCAGTCAAGCGCTAGTTTATAATTATTAAAAAAAATATATGTCGGCTAAAATGAATGTTTGTCGGTCGTGGTCTTCATCATCAAATCTACTACAGATTTTCATAATAATGCATATCGGTGAAAATTGCTCATCAATATATATTAATTAATTCCAAATACAAGGGAACTACTGTAAACCGTTGAGGAGTTACCTGAACTGGCCTTTGTATTCATCATCAGAGCCCTAATGACAGTTACAACCCATTTAGGTGTAAAGTTCTTATTAATACAAATTACTCAAGTTCAAACGCAAGGCAGTTGCTGTGAATTGTCGAGGAGTTCCCTCAACTGTCTCCCGACTTCATATCTACTCCAGATCATTACTAAATTGTAGTGCTTTAAAATACTTAATGAAAATAACTAGAAATGCACTAGTTGTCCGTAAAAATTTTGAAAGTTTTCCTTGATTTCTCTAATTTTTAATCATCAGATCCTGGCCTGGTGACTATGGGACCACCCTTTCAAATAAAACAAGAATTTCGTAAACGGGTCCAGGCGTCTTACAGTAATCGATGAACACACATAAAAAAAGATTGCGACGAATTGTGAACCTCCTCCTTTTTTTGAAGTCGGGTAAACACTTAAATTGCCAAAAGAAAATAATTTTTCTGTTGACAATTCAAATTTTATAGGATTTGACATTGATTACTAACTTTTTTATTGCTATTGCCCGCGCTGCTGCCGATGACAATAGTATCATACTAAGCAGTATACGGTGAAATCACGCAGGCATTTACTAACTACTTTTCTCAAACAATCTGCGGAAATCAAACACATAATTTTCTTTTTTAAGTTCAATAACGAATAATGAACAATAATATTTTTTTCCGCGCTATTATAATGTTCTTTCGTTTTTTTCAATAAACAATCTACTACTGTCTATTTGCAAGATAGTCCAAAATTTGAATAAAACCTTTTATTAGTTACCTCCTTGGTATTCCATGTTTCGAATGCAGTTTTTTTTCGAAAGAAATTCAAACTAGGACGTTGGAACGAAACGCAAACTCCCTATTTCGAAATTGCGGCCGCTAAAGTTGACATTCCATGTGTCTAACGCGTTCCAGTACCTACCACAAACCATTACTATTCATTCATCATATCATTATTATTCTTTGTAAGATCTGTCAATATTTACCTGTGTTAACAAATAAATGATTTAATTTGATTTGATTAGAAAACGGCGCTTTCTTTCGCTAAAATATAACGCGACTAAGCGAAATTATTTTTATAACACACTTAGGTATGTAACTTTGAGTAGACTGAGAAATCATCCACCAGATCCACAGATCTTTATTACCTTTATTACTTAGTAAGTAGCAAATATGATTTTATTTCCACTAACGTGCGGTTGAGTTTATCTTTTTTAATTTACAAAAATATTATAAATGAGGTACACATGTTTATTGTACACACTACGCTAGGATATCTCAATGTTCTTTATGAATTATTTACTGAATGCATTTTTACTACATAAATCTCGCACTTTTATTTAGTAAAGAACACTTTAAGTAATTTAAAACTCTAATGGAAAAATTTAAGCTCAGCTTAACTTTCCCGCCAAAACTCCTGACCCGGGTTATAACATCAGGAAAACATTGTTTTATTTTGAGTACGAGGCTTTTTAATAACAATAACTTTGACTTCATACTAAACATAATTGATCGACCGGTACGGTATCAGTACATCTTCAGATCAAAATAAGTATTACGAAGTACGAGTAGCTACATGGATCAACATAAGGCAATGATTTTTGAAATATATTCCAAGCCAAAAAGTCTTCGTACATTTAAAAAAAATAGTCGTTATGGATCCACTAATGCATGGAATTGTTAAAAAATATATATAGATCTTACAATGTATGGAGCATTGCGAATATAAAATATCTAGATTAGCTACAATAAATTCCTATTTGATCAACTGTTACGGTATAGGTATCGAATATATATATATATAAACACCTCTTTGCACACTTAGTTGATCTAGCCGCGATCCCGAACACAATAGACTCCACCTTTAGCACGGAATAACTTAAATCCAGTTGCGTATTTCTCGGGCGGAGTGGCAACGTTGCATTCTATTAAGCGATGTTGCCAAACATATTCCTCGATAGGACATTATACTCGATAAAATTTTTTTCAACAATTTCATGCATTAGTGGATCCATAACGGCTAAATTTTTTGAACCCACGAGGACTTTTTAGCTCTGAATATATTTCAAAAATCAATTACTTGTGTTGAACCATTTATATACTCGTACTTCCAGTAATACATCTTTTGATCCGATACCAATACCCTAACTGTTGATCAATTATGAATTTATTAAACCTAATCTAGATATTTTATATTCACAATGCTCCATACATTGTCAGATCTATATATATTTTTTCAACAATTTCATGCATTAGTGGATCCGTAACGATTTTTTTTTTAGTGTACAAAGACTTTTGGGCTCGGAACATATTTCATAAAGCATTTACTTTTGTTGATCCATTTAGCTACTTCGTAATACTTATTTTGATCTGAATAGACACTAATACCGTACCGGTCGATCAATTATGTTTAGTATGAACTCAAAATTATTGTTATTAATATTTAAAGAGGTTGAATTTTACGCAGAAATTATACTTTATTTTTAATTTACCATTTATTTTAAGTTTTTAAACTCTATTCATCGAAACCAATCTAATGAGTCCAAACACGATATCGCCGCTGTATGTTTTGTGTTGAAAATATTGTGTGGATGGCCTCGGTTACATTCAATGTAATTAACACTGCTTGTATAGACTTCTTTGATAAATATTGTATGCGAATACATATTATTATTAAATTTTAAGTTTTTAAAGGGTTGATTTTTGCGTAGTAGTTTTTTAGGTATTAATCAGGTAGAAAGAAAAATTGTTTATTCCGCCCTTACAGAACGCACATTATAATAATAATACAATAGAACAATAATAAACACATAAAAAAGAAAAGAAATATAATTTACTAAAAAGCCTCGTACTCAAAATAAAACAATGTTTTCCTGGTGTCACAACCCGGGTCAGGAGTTTTGGCGGGAAAAATAAGCTGAGTGTCACGTTAATTTTTTATTGGAGTTTTAAATTATTTATAGTGCTGTTTACTAAATAAAAGTGCGTGATTTGTATTGTTACTTATTCGAAGCATCAACGACAGCCTCCGTGGCTTAGCGGTAGCGAACGCGGCCGTTGCGCAAGGAGGCGCGGGTTCGATCCCCGCACAGTGCAAATGTTTGTATGCATGAATATGAATATTTGCACTGGTCTGGTCGTGCCTCGGAAAGCACGTTAAGCCGTTGGTCCCGGTTGCCATACGAACATCTAGTTTCAGTCGTTACGGGTTGTTGGAGCCTTCAAAAGTCTAACAATTGGTCTAACTGCAATGCTTAGATATCACCTTCGGGTTGTGGAGGTCAGACGGCAGTCGCTTCACGGAAAATATCGAAGTTTAGCCAAAAACCAACAGTTAGACTGGTAAAGCGGACCCCAGACTCCAAAGCTTAAAAAGCTGCGGATGCGACTGGGATTAACGCTGAGATGATGATGATGACTTATTCGAAACATGGAATACCAAGGAGGTAACTAATAAAAGGTTTTATTTAAATTTCGGACCGTCTTGCAAATAGACAGCAGTAGACAGTTTATTGAAAAAAACGAAAGAACATCATAATAGCGCCATTGCGCGGGAAAAGATATTATTGTTCATTATTCGTCATTGAACTTAAAAAATAAAATTATCTTTTTGATTTCCGCGGATTGTTTGAGAAAAGTAGTAAGTGCCTGCGTGATTTCACCGTACTTACTGCGTAGTTACATACTGCTTAGTAGGATACTATTGTCATCGGCAGTAGCGCGGGCGTTGAGACTATAGGATTCAACCTCGGCCCTTTTTTCCAATACCGGGAATGAACTTATATTGGAAATAGCAATAAAAAAGCTAGTTATCAAATTTAATTTATATTTCTACATAATCTCCTAACAAGTTGATACATTTAGTCCAACGTTTCTCTAAACCTACAATACCTTTTAAAAAAAACTTTATCTTGGCTATCCCAAAATGCCTCTACAGCAGCCATCGCCTCGCTATAAAATTTAAATTGTCAACAGAAAAAATAATTTCTTTTGGGAATTTAAGTTTTTAACCGACTTCAAAAAAAGGAAAAGGTTCACAATTCGTCGCAATATTTTTTTTATGTATGTTCATCGATTACTGTAAGACGCCTGGACCCGTTTGTAAAATTCTTATTCTTATGATAATAATTAATTCTTAAATAATAATTATTAATAATACCTAATTATTCTTTAATTCTTTTTCTTATTTGAAAGCGTGGTCCCACAGTCACCAGGTCAGGATCTGATGATGAAAGACTAAGAAATCAAGGAAAACTTTCAAAATTTTTAGGGGCAACAAGTGCATTTCTAGTTATTTTCATTAAGTATTTTAAAGCGCTACAATTTAGTAATGATCTGGAGTAGATCTGATGACGGAGTAGATATGAAGCCGGGAGACAGCTGAGGGAACTCCTCGACAATTCACAGCAGCTACCTTGTGTTTGAGCTTGAGTATTTATAAGAACTTTGCACCTAGATGGGTTGTAACTGTCATTAGGGCTCTGATGATGAATACAAAGGCCAGTTCAGGGAACTCCTCAACGGGTTAGTCTGTAGTTCCCTTGTGTTTGGATTTAATTAATATACAATATGTTAAGATAACCCTGTCCGACCCGTAAGGATAATAAAGGTTAGGTAAACACATGACCAAATAAAATATGAAATTTTACGTAATCATCATAGTAACAATACTAGTGAATTTTGAAATAATCTTTTTTCCCGCGAATTAATTCCAACTTCCCCAAAATTTGGTAATTTTTAAAAAGTGACAACATTTTTTTTGACGGTATAATTCTGAGCGAATAGCGATGCGACCGCGTGCCGCGTGCCCTGCCCCTCTTCGCCCGCGCCTGTATGGCCTACCACACATGTTTTAAGTTACCTCTTTTTGCGGAATAATATTTATTTTTTTAGGTGGAATTTTTTTAAAGTTTAGCCCGGCTTTGTAGGCATTAGTAGAATCAGTTATCGCTACCTAACAATACCTCCATGGATCGGACAGGGTTTTCTTTACATATTGTATATTGAGGAGCAATTTACACTCATATGGTTTATTATGAAAATCTGCAGCAGATATGATGATGAAGACCATAGATAGTCGAGGGAACTCCTCAACGATTCATGCATGCATGCAGCCACCTTGCGTTTGTGCTTGATTAATTTGTATTGATAAGAACTTTGAACCTTTGTTGGTTAAAATGAAGGTATGTCGGTTGTGTCCGTAAATCTGATGATAAAGACCAACAGGTGTCGAGGAAACTCCTCAAAAACTTACAGCGTTGAAGTTTAGCACTGAAGAACCAGTACCTAATTGTCGTGCTTAAGCAACAATCAATTATAATCAAGAAACTAAATTTAAGTTGCGTAATCGCGTCACGTCCAGCATTGTTCATTTTGACCTCGTAGGAATTTTATAGAAATCGGTTCACTGGTTTTGTTAAAACCAAAATTACGGGTAAAAATTACATTAATCAAAATTACGTCGTTTTCTTACAGGCCTTTTCCCAACTATATTAGCACCAGCGTTCATTCTGACCGGATGCAGCTGAACAGTACTTTTCACAACATAAAAGTGTAAAATAAACAAAAAATACAAAAAAAAGACAACCGTCTTAAAAAACGCTACAAAGTGATAAATAACTAATTTTGGAAGTTGGTGTGTCTTTGGTATCAGTATATTCGTTTTCAGAACAAAAAAAAAAAACCATATTACAATATAAAAAATCGTAAAGTATGAGCAATGCAAGACATGACGCGATTACGCAACTTAAATTCAGTTTCTTGATTTTAATTGATTGTTGCATAAGCGTGACGCGCGGTAGTGTTTGTCCTATATTAAACTTCAATGCTGTAAATTATTGAGGAATTCCCTCGACTGTCTATGGACTTCATCGTCAGATTTACTACAGACCATCATTTTAAACCATATAGGTGCAAATTTCTCATAAGTGTAAATGAACTAAATCCAAACACAAGGTACCTACTGTTAACCGTTGAAAAGTTCCCTGAACTAGCCTTTGCTTTCATCACCAGAGCCTTCATGACAGTCATAACCCCTATTTTTATAAACTTCTTATCAATACAAATTAATCAAGCACAAACTCAATGTAGCTATTGTGAATCATTGAGAAGTTCCCTTGACTGTCTAGGGCCTTCATCATCAGATCTACTGCAGACCTTCATTTTAACCCATATAGGTGCAAAGTTCATATCAATATAAATGAATTAAGTCCAAACACAAGGTACATACTGTTAGCCGCTGAAGAGTTCCCTGAACTGGCCTTTTTTCATCACCAGGCCTTCATTGTCATGAAGGCTCTGGTGATGAAAAACCCATCTTTGTAAAGTTCTTATTAACACAAATTAATCAAGCACAAACTCAAGGTAGCTGCTGTGAATCTTTTAGGAGTTCCCTTGACTGTCTCCCGGCTCCATCATCAGCTACACCAGACCTTTATGAAATTGTAGTTCTTTGAAATACTTAATGAAGATACTTAGAAATGCACTAGTCGCCCCTATGATTTTTGAAATTCTCTTGATTTCTCTAGTCTTCCATCATCAGATCCTGACTTTATGACTATGACACCACTTAGAAAGTTTACCTTTTCAAACAAATAAAGAATTTTGTAAATAGGTCCAGCCGTCTGAGATTAATCGGTGAGCATTCATAAAAAATAAAACTGCTGCTTATCCAATCGCTTCACGCCCTTGGCAAATGCTGCGCCCTGATTGGCCCATTTGAATTGGATCAACAACTGCCCAGACGCCAAAAAGGTGGATTTGTATAAAACAGCCCTTAATTATTGTTATTACTTATTATTATTCAGCGTGACACATGTGGCTCCGAACGGACCTACATATTTATGGGCAGATGGCATCGGATCAAGAAAAGGCCCCCGGATCAACAAGTGAAAATGGATCAACAAATTACCACCTATACGGCACGTCTGATCAACAAAGTGCCCAAAGGGATATCTATATATATATATATATATATATATATATATATATATATATGTATACAGTATGTTAACTAACAGAGCGCGTTCCCGTTAACCCGAAATAGTATAGCACACATACATGCTAAAAAAAATATTTCCATTCGAAAACAAAATGTTTTAAATTTTTTTCCAATAAGAAAATATTCAATAAAAAAATTAAATTGACATGTAAAAGAAACACACTGTACACGCGAACATGAAAGACGGCAACGTCGCAATTTATTTATACATGACGATTACTATTTTGATTTAAAACAGGAGGTTTCAAATTTATTTCCAATTAGATTTTTTTTTTTATTCGGATTTTTTTATGCTTATTTTTCTATGCTGATATTTTTATTTTAATCTATTAATGATATATATTAACGAGTTTAAGGGAACGCCCTCTGTTATTTAACATACTGTATATATATATATTATGATTATTATTAGAGATAGATAGATTACTATGTGAGCGTTATGTAATATTAACGATCAAACAGTGCTGATTCTCAGCCTAATGTGAATAAATGACTTTGGATTTTGATTTTGTCTTTAACGAAGTTAGAAATGTTACAGAGCTAATCATTAGTAAAAACTAGTTGCCTTAATTATACCAACAATTATATAGTCTATTGATTCCTATCTAAACTTCATTGCAATGGAATCCGGTTCGCGTCATCAGATTTGAATATTACCCGGATTTGCTGGCCTTTTATCTTTGGCCCATTTCTTAGTGACCTAGCTCTGCGGTCCGTGGGACATGGGTCGTTCACGATTTGAATGTATATAAATATATATGTACCTATTATTTTATACCGATGTATACAATATGTAAAGAAAACCCTGTCCGATCCGTGAAGGTATTGTTAGGTATCGATAACTGATTCTACTAATGCCTACAAAGCCGGCTAAACTTAAAAAAAATACCCCTAAAAATGAATATTATTTCGCAAAAAAGGTAACTTAAAACATGTGCGGTAGGCCATACAGGCGCGGGCGAAGAGGGGCAGGGCACGCGGCACGCGGTCGCATCGCTATTCGCTGAGAATTATACCGTCAAAAACAATGTTGTCACTTTTTAAGAATTATCAAATTTTTGGGAAGTTGGAATTAATTCGCGGGAAATAAGATTACTTATTTCAAAATTCACTAGTATTGTTACTATGATGATTATGTAAAATTTCATATGTTATTTGGTCATGTGCTTACCTAACCTTTACTATCCTTACGGGTCGGACAAGGTTTTCTTAACATATTGTATATATATTTAAACGTTGCCCGACACTAAGACAGCCTCCGTGGCGTAGTGGTAGAGGACGCGGCCGCTGCGCAGGGAGCCGCGGGTTCGATCCCCGCACAGTGCAAGTATTTGTATGCATGAATATGAATTTTTGCACTGGTCTGGTCGTGCCTCGGAAAGCACGTTAAGCCGTTGGTCCCGGTTGCCATACGAACATCTAGTGGCAGTCGTTACGGGTTGTTGGAGCCCTCAAAAGTCCAACAATTGGTCTAACTGCAATGCTTCGACGTCGCCTTCGGGTTGTGGAGGTCAGACAGTCGCTTCACGGAAAATGTCGAAGTTTAGCCATATCAGCAGTTGGACTGGTAAAAAGCAGACCCCAGACTCCAAAGCTGAAAATGCTTCGGATGCGACTGGGATTAACGCTGGGATGATGATGATGTTGCCCTACACTAAGAATTCCTCCTGTATCGTGGGTGCGTTTACAAACATTTAAAACTCACATACACAAATAGCCAGACACCTGGATCAGAACTACCTGTAGGCTATACAAAGATATAATTTATTTTAGTTAGAATTTTAGTAAGAAGACATCATTAAACCTAATTGAATGGGGAACTTTACATAAAACTCGGTGCAGGGCACCACATAGTATACAGACCGCCGTACAATCTTATATTTTTGTCGAACTGAGTTATTTAAATGTAACAACTGGGTATTAACTATTCTGAGAAGACCTCAGGAGTAGACAAATCAAAATTTTCATTATTTTTTATTTTAACTATATATTATGTCATTCTACGCCCATTTTAAAGCGGATAACAAAATAATAACAAGATGGAAAGTAATAAATAAAGGGGTAATAAATAACATCATATTTAATTGTCTTAAGTTGACTTACCACTTTTGCGCGCGACTGTGTTCACCAGTAGCTTTAAACAATGAATCATTTTTAAGTTTGAATGTTTGATACTGATCAAACATTCAAAGTTAAACCATTAGAAAAACAGGTAATAAATTGTGTGGTCCAGTGGTCCTGCGGAATCAGAAGTAAGCGGGTTCAGTTGTCTACAGACTCTAGTAGGCTTATTTTTTATTTTTATAAATTATAAACTAGCGCTTGACCGCAATCCCGCCTAATGGTAAGCAGTGACGCAATCGTTGATGGTAAAGCGCACTAGTTTATTAAGAGCCTATTCACTCTAGCCTTGAAGACACTCAAATTGTAATCCGACGGAAACACCGCCGCCGGCAAATTGTTCCAGTCCATCGATGTACGCGTTATAAAGGAGGAGGCGAAACGCTTCGTCCGGATCGTAGTGGTGTTAACAACGTAAGGGTGGAAACTCGCCATACGACAGGTCGTTCGATGGTGAACGGAGATGGGGGAATTAAATCATGCAATTCCCTCGTACACTCCCCAAAATGCATTCTATAGAACACCGAAAGGCTAGCTACTCTGTGCCTGTGCTCTAGGCTTTGGAGACCGTCTCGAGTTAAATCAGGGTCACCAATCAGCTTCTTCACACGCCTCTCCACTGAATCCAAAGTGGCCAGGTGACACTTAGCAGCACCAGCCCAAATGTGGCTGCAGTACTCCACACACGAACGGATCTGTGCTTTGTACAAAGTGAGAAGCTACCCTGGTGTGAAGTACTGCCGGACCTATGCGATAACGCCAAGTTTCCTGGCAGCCATCTTGACCTTGAACTCAATGAACTGCCCAAAGTTTAGGTTCGAGGAAATCTCAACTCCCAAAAGCTGAAGGCGGTCGGTACATTCCAAGGATACATTTCGAAAAGTAGGAGCAAAGGTGAACGGGCTCCTTTTGGCGGTAAAAAGACACGCCTGCGTTTTGGCGGCATTGAATGCTACAAGATTGGCATTGCCCCATTCGGAGACTACCTGTAGTGCAACACTCGTTCGCTCTACCATAGCCTCTCTTTCGGACCGAATTGATTCCCTACTAGCCCGAGCATCCGGCAGGTATCTCTCCACAACTGTGCTGTCATCTGCATACCCATAGATACCAGGCATCAGCAGATCGTTAATATGCAGCAGGAACAGAGTTACAGAGAGAACAGACCCATGAGGAACACCAGCATTAGTCGACATGGGCTCAGATGAGCATCCGTCGACAACAACTCGGAGGGACCGTTCAGTCAGGAAGTCTTTTACCCAGGCAGTCAGGCTAGGGGAAATGCCGTACGCTGGAAGCTTACTCAAAGGCTTATTGTTTTTAGGGTTCCGTAGCCAAATGGCAAAAACGGAACCCTTGTAGATTCGTCATGTCTGTCTGTCCGTCTGTCCGTCCGTATGTCACAGCCATTTTTTTTTCCGTGACTATAAGAGCTACACTGTTGAAGCTTGGTAGGTAGATGTATTCTGTGAACCGCATTAAGATTTTGATGCAAAAATTAAATATATATATATATATATATATTGGGGGTTCCCCATACTTAGAACTGGAACTCATTTTTTTTTTTATCAAACACATATGATCGAGAGATCTATGGATATCCATAGATCAACAAAATAAAAAAAATAAAAATAAAAAAATATTTTAGAAACCTCGATATCATTTTTGAAGACCTATATAGGTCTTCAAAATGATATCGAGGTTTCTAAAATATTTTTCTAAATAGTCTGCGTGACAGACGCTTCCAAAGTGGAAAAAAGTTGCCCCCCCATAACTTCTAAAATAAGAAAATGAAAAATCTAAAAAAACACATAGGTATGATGTACATTACTATAAAAACTACCAATGAAAATTGTTTTGAACGAGTTCTAGTAAGTAGTTTTTTTTAATACCTCGTAAATCTTACATACAAATAACTTAAATCCTTTGAAAAAATCAATGGTACGAAACCTTTTGTGCCTGAGTCCGACACGGACTTCGCCGGTTTTTTAGTTTTTACTGTTACTCTAACAAATTCATAAACACGAGAATTCGTGTCTAAAAATTTGTCAGAGCGTGTCACTATGGATTATCGTAGAACAAGAGCTGATTAAAAATACTTTTTTAAAATGTTGCAAATAGTACATGTTTTTGGTCTTATTTTATTCATAAGAAGCCATTCTATGATATTCAATTCGTTTTTATCTATTAAATACTCAAAATAGTAAAAAAAATGCATTAGAACTCGAAAGTATAGATATTCTACAAACTGTAACTTGTAAATTACATATTTTCAGAGTTAGATATTGAGCACTGGTTAAGAAATAACTATATAGTGTGCCATATATTTAGAAAGGATATTTTATGTAGAGTAATAGTCAGTTATTTAAATTATAATAAAAGATAAAATATAACTGTCACAATTTTTTACGTAAAATGCCGACGAAAATTAAATTGTTTTAACTTCAACGAGAATTTTATATGTTAGCAAAGCTTGGCGAAGTTCTAAATTTGATATAATTTCATGCACAAGGTATTTACCTAATATGTACAATAAAAAAAACTTGCGGTTTTTTGCGGTTTATGATAACACGTCCCATATTCATTCCATTATCACGGGAACTGAATTGATAAGTATCGTATGACGTTTCTGAGGTAAAATTTTGGCATTTTTTGTAATTGATATAGTTTTTGCACAGGTTTTATTTGAAAATAAGGTCATCTAAGATAACGGTATATGATGCACACCACCCTTATTCGATTTTCCTATAAAAAGCTTGGCCACTAAACACCCTTTACCACAATTTGTTATTGTTCGTTATTAAATTACAATACAAAATACTTATAATGAGTTCTTTTAATTGCTCTAAACGTGAATTGATACTTTTCTATATAGACAAGGGTAAATGACGAAAATAAACGACTAAAACAGGAAAAAAAGCAACAGTACAAAAAAGATTCCGTGAAAATCTGGGCTTAATAATTGATAAACCAAGGCAAGTAAGTGGCTACTCGAATGATGGTAATACAGCTAGAAGATTTTTCCGTAATGCCAGTTGTTCTGCAGAAATAACTTTCGGAAGATGCGCAAGAGTCTCGTAATAAAGACTACAAAAATTGTAGACTACATCATGCAAAAAAGTGTTCAAGATCAGCAACTAACGAAGATGTATTCCATACATTACTATATACATCGGATCCATACATTACAATTATTTTCATATGGTTTGCGAATAGCAAACCATATGAAAAGAATGTCAAGGAATTGGACGAATATACTCTGCATCTCTTGAAAGTGAATCTAGTTGATCACGGATCCTGAGGTTGATCAGGTGTGAAACCTACCTTTATTTATTTATATACCTACCTTTTACATAATTATAATGTTCGGAGATAATAATACTTGAGGTTATTAAGGTTATTTTTTTATATTTTAGACTCACTTTAAAGTATACATAAGTTCAAAATGTAAGCTTAATAAATATTTTTTATTAAATTATTTAATTTTATTTTATTGTTTTATTATTCCTATTTAGTTATTTAGGGTTCAAAAAGAGACAATAAACACAAACATTCAACACATTCAAGTGAAACTAAAATATTCCTACGGTTTTTTGACAAAATCGTAAGTTTAAACGCGAGTAAAACCGCAAGCAAAACCTATTGCTTATTAGATGTAAACTTAATTAAATATATAGACTATGAACTACATTGGTGCAAAATTTCACCTGTTAATCTTGAAAAATAAGAGAGATATAGATTTTTAATCAGCAAAAGACCCATATTTTCCATAGTGCGTGTGTATACATCTCTATATTTGCTCCATGGTATACACGACACGAACTGAAAAACAATACACAAATAGTGTTTAGAACTCTTTTCTAAGGATAAAAATAACGAGTCACTGGCCAACGATACACTGAAAACTTAAAAAAAACACTTAAGCATTTGTCAAAGGTCGGCCATGTTGTATTCGGCTAGTTTTTGACGTTATCGCTTTAAATTGTATTCTTATTTGATGGAAGTGTATATTTTATAGAGTGAGGATATTGTGATGAAGGTAAGTTGCGCTAATGCGTTGGAAATTATTGTCGTTGCGATTTATACGGTATTTTTCGACAACGTGATATTTGACCCCGACCTAATTAGTATAATGTATTAGGTAATTACGTTCATGTCATTTGAGCACAAATGAGGTTCCCTACTATGAGGCATTCAATATTATGTCTTGCACGCTCTGAATGTGACCGAATGATTTAATAAAGTCTATTCCTCATTCTGGGTTGATACAATGTAGATGACTATTGAAACACAGCTGATGAAGGACAGCGTTTCTACTAAATGTACAGACGATAACAGCTCAACCTATCCGAAACTGTCATATATTTCCAATCAACTTTGAGCCTTAATGCTGAAGAGATAAAGTTGCAAATCTAATATAGAAATTCGGTAGATTGTAGTAGCTTGATGTGCTGTCATCTGTACCTTGTGGGTACGCCTTTACCTTAGACCAAGGAGATGACGGGGATTCGTTCGTTCGCTCGTTTACTTTGCTCGCTCACTTTGCTTGCTCACTTTGCTTGCTCACTGGAGCCCCTGTTATCCCCTTGGATACTAACCTGCCTGAGTGGGGGTGCCCCAAGTCCCGAGCTCGTTTCGTTTGCTCTTAGGCCGTCATTTACGAGCACAAAGCGGTCCAACATAGACTACGGATGTCTGTGGTAATACATTGTGGCATTACGCGGCCAGGTTTATTTAGTAGTACGTAATTACGGAAAGCTAGGTCCTATATATATACCCGACCAGAACCCTGTGGGGACTTCCCACACGGTATATTAAGTAAAGACGCGGAAGGTCCATAATGATTCAGCTAGTAGGGAAGTACTATTATGTTAACATTGAATCGATGTGGTTCTGGCTTCTGTCTGATATTTTTTACTTCAGTAAGGAGGCAGATAAAACATTCATTGTTTTTATGTCAGAAATGAGAAATATTCTTTTTGTTTTTTTTTTTATTTATTCAGCCATTTATGTCCACATACATATCAATAGACAAGAAGAAAAGAACACAAATATATCTACGTACGGACGACAGCAGGTCAAGCTACCCCAAACTGTCAGATATTCCCAATCGACCTTGAGCCTTAATGCTTTAGAGATAAAGTTGAAAATCTAATAAGGAAATCTGACGGATTGTAGAGGCTTGATGTACTGTCGTCTGTACATACAAAGGTGATGCTGACTTGTTAAGAAATCTATTTCAGCTTTCTTGCCACTTATTGTTGTTGTTGTTGTAATGGTTTGTAATTTTAAATTTATTAACAATAAATACAAAAAAATATATGTAAAAATTGAGTAAAAAGGGGTGATAGGGGAGAGGGGTCACGTTGTTACAATTTTTAGATAGTTGTTAATATGACAAAAGCTATCCAATAAATTATACATTTGATTACTTGTAATTTTAGTATATCTATGTAGCCATCAAAATATGACTGAAAAATTATTAAAATTTATGTAATTTTTTCACAATGAAGGATTTAAATGAAGTAGTAGATTGTAACATCTTACCCCGGAATTGGGGCTAGTTGTTACATCATCGGGGCACGATGTTACGGTAGATAAATAAACAAAATCATCAGTGACCATTTTTTTTATTAGTATTTCAAAACGATATAAACAATAGAGATCATTTTATACAGTCTACCAACATTTTTGTGTCCTCCATCCCGAAGAATTGCCCGCCAATCGCATCTACTGGTCCAGTATGAAGAAAAAAATCCGTGTAAGTATCTCATTCTGGGAAACACGAACATCGGCGGAACTGAATTCCCAGCAGCATTTATGGCACATGCAAGAGTATTAAGTGTCCCTGTTTCGGTTCGACGTTCGTTTCGTTGAACCATGTTGCTCTGCTCAAAGATGTAGCTTCTGGTGTTCGTAGAGATAGTTGAAGATTTCTATCTATCTCAAACCAGTCCAACCCAGCTACAATATGTTCATGCCAGCTGGGGGAACATTTTTAAGTCGAGTTTTAGAGCACATTGATAAGTTAGTTTGCGTACTTATGTTGGTAGTAAACCAAAACATATTTCCGAACTTTTGAGTAGATAAGAAGCAAATTTATGTTCCGTTTCTTCTGAGAATACCAATCTAGGTTTAACGTAAGCCAATGAACAACTTTCGTTGTTTTTGGTTTTTCTGTCATACCTGCATAAGGATATCGGACAAAAATTAGACATCTCGCTTGCTTTACGAATCCTCGTTTTATTCTGCAGTACTTGTGCTGCAGCGGATTCATAAACTTCATCACTAGTTGTACCTCTTTCTGTTTTTCTTTTATAGTTTCTCGTTCTGTAAAAAACAAAAAATATGTAGAATTTTTAAAATAAGAAAATTCAATACCAGCTATGGTAATATTTTTGGGGTAAGTTGTTACATGTAACAACTTAACATTATATTAGTCAGGAGAAAGGAGGAAAAGCACTACCTTCCCGCTCTTTTAGTTTGTTTTCACTTAGTATTCTTTCTAATTTTTTAGGCTTTACTCGTCTCGCTAAGGCTCGTAGTGTGATGTTATGATTTGGTAAAATCTGAGCAGTACTTCCTGAATTTCCCTACATATAAATAAACAAAATTTACCTAGAAGATTTTAGAATAATTTTCGTTTGTATGTCCTCGTTCTCTGTAAAGAATTCTGGATGCTTGCGATATTTCTTTACTTTGAATATATAGACAGAGCGATGAAATCAAATCAAATCAAAATAAGCACAACAATATTATGATATTAAGTGATATGTATGTGTTATAGTAAGTCTATTCCACTTGTGGGCACTTAAGACCTATCAGTTTGATATCTATATTAATATATCAGGTAGTCTAAACTATCATGACTGACAGTGTCATGTCAAATGAAAAAATCTTAGAAATGAGAAAAATGTTGAAAATGGTGTTACAGTGTTAGTAACGCTTAAAATTAGCTGTCCTATCGTTTTCTCGACGCTCATTTACCCAGAAAAACTTAAACTGAACTATAAGTGTTGTTTTTCGAATATTTTATTGACGTTTATTTTTTTGGATTTTACAATGAATTGTGTAGCTGAAAAGCTTTGGATGCGTCTGGGATTAACGCTGAGATGGTGTTGATGATTAAAGGTATACTGAACAGTCGCCTAGGTAGCAGAGAAGCAGAGAATAGTTAATGTTGTTACCAAAACTAGAAAATACTTCTTATAGCATGATGGTACAGTTTAAAATAAAGATAATTATCCTACTCATCTTTTTATGTAACTAAAATAATAATTGATGCTCAGAGCGCGCATTATTCTTGTATTAAGATATGATATTTTGAATAATCAGCCCTAAACGTGATTAATTACTGTACAAACTTTTTGGCTCCATCAGTTTACTTCTCTTCCTCTCTGGGATTAAGGGGGAAAATAAATATTTTTCCATTCGGTTGTGTTTAATCATGCCGACTAGGAGTGCATATCTCGCCCAAGCCCTTAATACAGCAGTATTTGGGCCCTGTTTTCGTCTTGATACGCATGGATAGCCATGCAGCCTACATAAACCTGATCGTCCTGGCGACCGTTCACCGACGACTCCGACCTGACGTGTCGTTTCCTACATTCCTCCTCCGGGGGAAATTCCGACTCGAATGACTCGCAGCAGTGTTGTAGTGAGCTGCACAGAAGTAGGGGCTCGTCTAACAGAAATTTCTTCAGATTACCGTGATAATCTGAAGAAATTTCTGAAAAAAAATGACGTTAACAGGTTCACGGACCTGTTAACGTTATTTTTTTGCTGAGGATTTTGACCCAATTCTTATTCTCAGAAGTGGTAAAAGCGGTTGGTTTGGTGGCCTATCTTATGTAATTTCCACATTCAAAAGTGCTGATTCTCAGCGTGCCTTAATGAATTTCTTTTGATTTCGTTAGCTTGGCCTTTATTTCTTTCGTCCATTACCTCTGACTATTCCCCTAAAATCCGTCGATTGCAGTCATAATATCTATATTAGAGTAAGCACTTTTTAACATTTTTGACCCACACTAGGAATTTCTCCGGTACTTACCGCAGGTGCGTTTACAAACATTTAGACATATACAAACAGCTAGATATGTAACAACTATTAGTTCATACAAATATTTGTCCCGTATGGGAATCGAACTCCTGAGAAGGAAAGTGCCAACCGTACCGTCAAGATCTGTTATAGTAACATAATTTTTCTCTATACTGAAACAAAATAAACGATTTAACAATCTGGGCTTCTCCCAGTTGCAATAATGTCCCTTTATGTGCCGATTGGCCTAGTTCTATTCTGTCTCCTGCTTATTATGGAGGAAGTGGAAAAAATATCTTTTCTTACTCCTCCGCTATTCTTTTCTGATTAATTTCGTTGCGGGACCCAAGACAGTTGAAACGTTTCTCCGGGACTCGTCGAGCTTCATTGCTCGGCGTTTTTCTGGCGGTCTCCACTGTTGATTCTGGCTTTCAGGAGTTGCAGTGGGTTGGGAACAGTGTGGCGGGTTTTGTCCCAAAAAAAAAAAAAAACGATTTAACTCAAACTTTGTAGTTCTGTTACTAAACCACAAACCAAGTTTAATATCGTTAAGTGCTTCATCAAAATCGTAAAAAGGTTCCACGGCTAGAATGTTAATTATTAAATTCTTTTAATTTTGTATGTTTTACATACGTAATGGGAAATTCGTGGTTTAATAAATGTGATGACCTAATCCTCCTACTGTATATTGAAAATATGTATAGCTATCCAAAAAGCACATTACCAGCGGCCCTATTATAATAGTGTCAGAATGGTCGATCAGGTATCTCATAATGAATGATTTTGACAAGTTACTACCAAATTGCGTCATTACTAGTGGTAAATCACTGACACTCCACTCCATATTAATAAATGTTCAAATTGAGTAGTAGTTTTTAGAAAATCATTTCTGCTAACGGGTTTTATAATAATAACAATACAGCAATGTCATTCTATCACCATTCCGTTACGAGACGACCGATATTTTATCGATCATTATGAATTTAACAGATTACGAACTTTTAAGCACAATGATAATAGAATCGTGTTGAAAAGATTTTTTTTTGTAAAATAGCAGACTTAGGGCCCGTGGTATTTTTAAAAACTGTCAGTAACAGTTTTATGAGCT
Organism: Sesamia nonagrioides; assembly: GCA_017933935.1. Classification (NCBI taxonomy): domain Eukaryota; kingdom Metazoa; phylum Arthropoda; class Insecta; order Lepidoptera; family Noctuidae; genus Sesamia; species Sesamia nonagrioides. Next base: position 603,893 of record JADWQK010002042.1, on the reverse strand, counting down.
TAAAATAGCTGCATTATGTGTGCAGCTATTTTAAGCTCATGAAAAATCTAGGAAGCAATATGCAGTTTAACAGCAGTTTTGCAGTTTGTGTTGTTTGCCTGCCTAATCAAATCAAATCAAATCATTTATTTCAAATAAACCAGTTACAGGCACTTTTGAATTGTCAGAAGGTCGGTCAGTCAATAAGATGAAGCTAGTAGACAGAACAATGTAGGTATATAAATTAGATTGATGATTTTTCTTCGAGCTTCATAGATGAACTAAATCTTAGCAACAATAGACGCATTCCATTATCAACCTTTTTATCGTCCCACTGCTGTGCACAGGTCTCATCTCATACAGAGAAGGATTGAGCGTAATCACCACGCTTGCTCAATTCGGATTGGCGATTTCAGACTTAAAGTCCAGGTTTCCTCAAGATGTTTTCCTTCACCTGCAGTCATTGGTGTCCAAGATATACTAAGAAAGTACATATAACTTTAGAAAAGTTACATTGGTACTTGCCTGACCTGGAATCGAACCCGCGCACTCATACTTGAAAGGCTGGTGTTTTAACCACCAGGCCACCACGACAATAGACGCATACTATTCTATTAAATATTCCACTTATGTCGTTCTAGATCTGGTGGCCTAAAAAGACCACTTTATGCAGTACCTGTAAAAACTTGAATAACTGTTCATTTCCTGAATTCCCATTGGATTGGATTGGACACTTAAAAGGTTAATCACACCAAATAGGTCATTCGCAGCAAATATGACATAAATCGCATATCACTTAAATTTGGATATTACCGCATGAAATCAATAGTTATGTCGGTAGAACATCTGTCAAACAGAATATTGTGTAATATAAATTGCACACAGAATATTAATAATAATAATAATGTTATCCTTTTTATTATGCGTATGCTAAAATGGCCTCTTTAGATCCAGCTCGTATATTACGTTCTCCTTGGTTCCCACGGCGACCATTTTTCATTTGATTTTACAGATAAATAAATAAAAAAAACATTCACAATCGAGTAGGTGGAAGCTGTCATGATCACGAGAATAAAATGGCATTATTAACTTTATTTATAAACATTTATAGTAAATACAATTGTTAGATTCTAAAACTGTAGACTGATGACACCCAATGAATTTAGAAGTACTTAATTGGATCACCGGGAATCCCTACAAGAAAGGCCAGTTTTATAACATCTAGCTATGTATTTCTATATCCCTGAATAAAAGTCCTGACTGACTGAATGACAAATCGATGTCCAGCCTAAACCACTGGTCCTGGATATATGAAATTCTGAGGGTGATTTGATGGTGGAGGTCTATCTTCTTGAAGAGTTCCTTCATTAACAGAAGATTTTTAAAAATTGCACCCACAGGAGGGTGAAATGTAGGGATTTGGTTTGTATGTAAAATCTCATTCTTTGAAGTAATAAACTTGAAACTTGGTAAAAAGTCTTGTTAAATAAATTATAAAGATTATCAGGTTGTATTTTTCTTAACACCCCTTACCCTAAAAATGGATTCCAGGTTTCAAAGTTAGTGTGGAAGAATTTAGCGCGCGGCCAGATTTATTCGAAACTCAGTATTTATATCTAAGATCGAAAACAACGAATTATTTGTATTCAAAAATCGTCACCTTGACGAACTGAAAAGGGGAAATCAATTGTACAGGGAGGATTTTATTGTGTGACTTGATTAACTGGAAATTTTGGGTCAAGTTATGAACACCATCTTCACCCCGCACTCCGTGTACGGAGTAAATGATCTATTGTATAATTATCATTTCTCGTATTCAGGCTACGAAACTGCATTTCAAGCAGAGTGCAGCTCGCCTCGAGCAATCTCCGAGGTCTAGCGTTGACTATACCTGCAGCTACACAAATTTGCCCAGCGCAAGAAAGAAGTGCAGGGCCAGGCCACGAGCTGAAGAGGGCGACAGACCAGCGCTCGACGGGCAATCTGCTTCGGAATCACAATTACTGGCAAGTTGTTTATGTGCACTGTCTGATACAGTAAGCTTTTGGGATGGTAAAACACCACCTGCAATCTAATAGGCCGCCTGCTGGAGTACTACACCATAGCATTATAAAACGAATGTACTTGTTCCAGCATTTAAAAGAGAATGTACCAACGTCGGCTTCTCCACAGTTAGACATTATCCCAGGTAAGGGCGATCGATGCGCCAGCCCGGAAAACATGGACTTCCGGAGTTTGGTCCCGGAATCGAGCCGGAAGTGCTCCCGCATGCCCGTGAGAGACCCAGCACACTCGCAGAAAGGCGGAAAGATACCAGTCAGGACCAAGTGCTGTAGTAAACAAATAGTGCCGAAAGTACCTTGCACCGTGAGTAAGCACAATAAATTTTTTAACGCTCATAAATGTAGTATAATTTGTAATATATTTATAATAGTTATTGAATCAAGATTATGATGATTTTGTACGAAGAAACATGTTAACTGACTAGAACAATTTGTTTTTCAGAAATCCAGGTCATGTAAGTGCGCAGTCGAGGCTCAACAAAATGTAAGTACTTTTAAATGAACTGTAGCTTGATATAAACACGTGTAAATAATGTTTGATAGGTTCTCCCCTCGCTGCCGAGCTGGACGACTCTATATCGCGACAGATCCGAGACATTCACCATGATGCTAGGAAGAGCACCAGGATCATCCGGGACTCCAGAAACAGGCTGCTCGAAATACAGAAGGTATATACGAGTATATCCTATACTACTAATATTATAAAAGCGAAAGTTAGTACCTATGTATGAATGGATGGATGGATTGGTGGGGGGATGGATGATAATCAGTTGGAGATCCTGACTGAGTGAAATTCCAATGTCTTACGTAACAGCCGACTGCTGTCGGTTTTAATAGACAGAATAACTAACGAATTCACTAAAAGCTTTCCAGAAATAATCTCAAAATGTTTGCTCGAGATTAGAAGATTCGCAGACCTCGGTCATTTCACAACCTTCCCGCTCAATCCAAATATTACGTGTCTAAGCAAAAGCAGAAGTTTTATTCAAATCATTTAAATTGACACCATTGCATTAGTGAGAAAAATGAGACTGTTTTACACTGTACCTTGATGCTGTACCTACACACAGACAAATAGTAATTATTTTTTGTCATCGCATGTGCATTCGAGCACCTTCTGTGCCAATTTTGATTTGGAATAAACCGATCTCAATTCAACAAGGTATAACGACACTAGTACTTACGCTGCACAGCTTTCAAGCTAGATTGCCCCGTAGGAAGTGGTTATTGTTGGATTGAATGGGGCTTCCAGCAATGCATTTCCAATAGCACCATCAATTGTGATTCATATTTCAATAGAATATTTAAATTCACCGCGATAGGTCGAGTAGAGCCGATAGCAGCAACATTATTTCACGACAATCGTCATGTTTTAATACTGATCAATAATTCATGCTCGTTCGCATCCGCCCTTTGGTTATAAATATTTCTATGAACTTAGCGAGGTTTGAGTGAGATTTATTTTCCGAGTTGAGTGCTATGAAAGTGATTTGTTTGTATTTTCGAAAATTTGATTAGTTAAGTTGCGCTTACCCGGAACGCGGATGTGTTCGACATGTGTTTGTGTTTACCAAGCCGAGTGCGCGAGTAAGACAGAGAAATCAGACACGTGTTGGCAAGTTTATCTATTAAAAAAAATAGACAGCGTACATTCTAAACTTCTGAGGCTTGACACATAACATTTTGCACAAAATCTGTAACAAAAGCGGGCACAAAGAAAAGTGTTTGAAAATTCATTCCCTAAATGGGTTCAATAGATTGAAAGATAGTGTAGAATTTTGTCGATGGGTCATACCAGTGGGTTCACAACTTGTATCAATAAGAATTTAGATTTTTTTTTTTTGTATAATA